>JAHNEJ010001254.1:0-305577 GCA_022559845.1 Amorphophallus konjac
GAAATTCCTTAGCTCTCAGAAGGGTTTAAACCCTAGGCATGGTCGGTGGGTAGAATTCCTCCAGTCTTTCACATTTGTCCTAAATCATAAGGCTGGAAAGGACAATAAGGTGGCCGACGCCTTAAGTCGAAGGGTCTCCCTTCTTTCCGCTATTCGGGTAGAGGTCACGGGATTTGATCGCATAAAGGAACTTTATGGAGAGTGTCCTGATTTTGGCCCTACCTATTCTGCTCTGTCTGCTGGATCCTCGATAGCATTTGCTGACTATCTACTCCAGGATGGTTTTCTGTTTCGAGGGCAGCAACTCTGTGTCCCGAGGACTTCTGTTCGGGACTTTCTAGTCTGGGAAATGCATGTTGGAGGTCTTGCTGGTCACTTTGGCCGTAACAAGACCATCCATTCTGTGGAGGAGCACTTCTATTGGCCTGGCCTGAAGAGAGATGTGGCCAAGATTGTAGCCCAGTGTAGGACATGCACGATGGCCAAACAGGTCAAACAGAACACTGGTCTCTACACTCCTCTCCCCGTCCCTGATCGACCATGGGTTGATGTGAGCATGGATTTTATCCTTGGGTTACCACGCACTGCTCACAAGCATGATTCCATCTTTGTTGCCGTTGATAGGTTCTCTAAGATGGCCCACTTCATTGCATGTTCCAAAACATCTGATGCATCTAGAGTAGCCCATTTATTCTTTGATGAAGTCGTGCGTCTGCATGGTCTCCCCCAAACCATCGTGTCTGACCGGGATGTCCGGTTCACTAGCTATTTTTGGAAGACACTTTGACACCTAGTTGGCACCAAACTGAAGTTTTCCACTGCCTATCACCCCCAAACTGATGGGCAAACTGAGATCGTCAATAGGAGTTTAGGGAATCTGTTGAGGTGTCTCGTAGGGGATCACCCCGGCACTTGGGACCTTCTTTTGCCCAGAGGTGAATTTGCATACAACAGTTCGGTCAATCGGTCCATAGGTATGAGTCCATTTGAGGTCGTGTATGGATACAAACCTAGGAAACATGTTGATCTCATTCCCCTTCCTCTCGAGTCTAGGATATCCAAGTCAGCCGAGGAGTTTGCACAGCATGTCACAAGTCTGCATGAATCAATTAGCAAGCAAATCAACCTCAGTAATGAGACTTATAAAAAATTGGCTGATTCGCATAGGCGTCACCAGGAATTTCAAGAAGGTGACTTGGTTATGGTACGGGTACGACCCGAGCAACTCCCCTCGGGAGCCGTTAAAAAGTTGCAAGCCCATAGTGATGGACAATTCCCAATTCTGCGGAAGATTGGCTCCAATGCTTATGTTGTAGACTTACCTCCCGAATATGGGATTAGCTCGACCTTTAGTGTGGCAGACCTAGTGGCCTACAAGGAACTCACAACGATTCCTAGTGACCCTTTCGAGCCTTCTCCCCCCATTGAGAGTGAGCCCACCCCTGTGCGTCCTACAGCCTCGAGAGTACCGCGCGAGCACATTGAGAGGATACTGGATGAGCAGGTGACCACTACACGGAGCCGGGTGTACCAGCGCTACCTTGTCCGCTGGCGGGACCATCCACCTTCCGATGATTCCTGGATCAGTCGGGAAGATCTCCAGCTCCTCGATCCAGATCTGCTGGAGCACTACCACACCAGCGTTCCCCCTTACTCGACGGAGTCGAGTTCCAGCCGCCCCGGGAGGGTTGGTGGGGACACCACCACCGGTTCCACTACCGGGCCCACTACTCGGAGCCGACGACGCACCGCACAGACTGCACCGAGTTTATGGCTCGGAGACTCGATTGAAGACCCGGCATACTGAGTAATTATACTTGTGTGTATTTTTCCACCACCGGTTCCACTACCAGGCCCACTACTCGGAGCCGACGACGCACCGCACAGACTGCACCGAGTTTATGGCTCGGAGACTCGATTGAAGACCCAACATACTGAGTAGTTATACTTGTGTGTATTTTTTGAGTATTTGTGTGTGTATGGATACATGTATTCCTACTCTTTCGTCTTATTAGGCTAGTCTAAGTCAAATAAACATATGTGTAATTTTTATATTTTATTTGGTTAAAACTCACAAGTCAAATATTGGTTGGTGGGTTTGTCTTGTTAGGCTAAGGGTATGAACATAATTAGTAGAAGTTAGAAAGGTCTTGTTGTTATAGCTTTCCTCCTATATAAAGGAAGGCAATGGTGTGTTACGTATGATGTTATGAATGAATGAGCATAAGATTGAGCATAAGGTGTTTGCCTTATTCCCTTCCCTCTCTTCTCCATTTGTGAGATCTGAGTGTCGCCCGGTGTGAGACCGTCCAGCGTGAGGCCGAGCTGTGTGCAGGAGATAGCAGTTATCCGTCCCGTCCTGTTCGCGTCCCGGAGTGCCGTCGATCCGTCTTCCACGTCGCCGCCGCGTCATATTAGTTTCTTATTCTAAATTATAAATATTTTCCTTTAATAGATGGTTTTTAAATGTTTCTAAACTTTTACTTTTTAAATCCCACCATTTAATATTAGAACAATTATTTATAATGATATGTCTTTTGAATTTTGGGATAAAGACATCCATTACTAACAACTTATGTTGAGGGGCTAGACTCTCACCCCGAATAACTTTACAATCTTTACATAAAACTCTATCGACTTTCCTAATAAGAAAATAGTTATTTTGACATATATGTGTTCCACTCTTGTAAGTTATTAAGTGTTCGTCCCTCTTCTTAAAGAATGTATTAATAATTGCTAGATCATAGGCCATAGCAAAATCAAGAATAGTATAACCTATATCATTTTTATTATCAAAATCAAGCCCTCCATAAATCCTCTCATAACCTCTATTATCTTTACCCACATGATTGTTAAGATCCCCTCCAATAATAATTCTCTCTTCACTAGGGATATCTTTACACACACACATAGAGATATATATATATACACTAGTCAAATGAACGCGCTACGTGCGAAAGTTTATTTTGAGAAAAAATTTCAAGTTGTAATGACATTTCTTATCATTCTGATCGATAGCAAGCAAAATAAGTGATCAACAAGTGGCACTGTGATGTCTCAAATACTAATCACCTGCTCATAACCAGAGGGATAACAAATAGAAAAACATATGTTGCAATTATTTAGTGGATTACTCAATAATATTTGGGTACTTAACTCTTCACCATTCACTAAGCAACCCTAAAAATAGTGTGGCAAATACTATGTAAGATTTCCTATAGCATTGTTCGGGCAACGCAGCGGATAACAAAATTTATTTACCCAAACCTGGCTTGATGGAATCCTAGATCTGTGCTCTAATCGATGCATTAAACACCCAACCCCTAATTACGCGTTGCAGATTTATACCTTGCACGGAACGACGCTGTCCACAGTGTCCGATGCAGATTCTCACGAACACCGAGCCGCACAGATGTACGGCCTCTAGAACTGATTCACACAGATCCACGCACAGCGACGGTATCCTCCCGACCCGATCTTCCCTATACTTTCTCTTTCTGGAGAGAGAGAGAGCTTCCACAGAGAGAGAGAGAGAGAGAGAGAGAGAGCAAGAGGGAGGAAGGGGGGAAGAGAAAATCTCTCCTCGCTTGTTGTTAATGCTTGATTAAGCAAGAGGGGAGGGGAGATCTCGTAGGTGGCATATATATAGGATTAGGCCCTTTTGAAAAGAACCCATAAGGACTAAAATCGTATATATATCCTTTTCATTATTGTACATATATATTAAGCCCCTCTTATATGTCTTTCCAAAAGGATTTTAAGGGAATTAATATATATATTTGTACAATAATAATCCGTCACCCAAGAATCCATTGTGTGTGATCATCTAGGCCCATAGTCACTTTAGTTTAAGGCCCATTAACTTCTAATTTTCAAGTAGAAGTAAATTAAACTTATTATTCGCTTCTACTAGAGCCGAATAATAGTTTAATTTATTCCAAACCTTTGATCACGTTGGGTCAAGTAAATCCGCGTGATCCTAGAGGACGCCGGGTTTAAACCAGCATGTCTGGTACCTGTAAGTCTACAGTTGCCGCATCGCTATAATCCATCGCTCCTTCTATGAGTCTGGATCAATCGAGGGTATGGTTTCTGTCAAACCCCATGATCGTGCCATTTGACCATGACCTCCTTAAAGTGACGTCTGTTCTAAACGAACTCACACGACCTTGGCCAGTGATTTAATGGAGCGTTAGTGTCATGACCCATTAACTGTCTGATATATACTCGATAGTGAGCGATCCTCTCTTGACCATTGATGATCTTCACACGTATCCTGAAATGGTTAATGACTCGACAATTCATGACTTATGGTTAAAGTCACTTAGTCAAGTAATTAAACCATCCCAATCCTCATGTAAGATCCGATCAATGTCTCAGGTCAAAGGACCAACGATACTACTGAGACAGTTAGATCTTCAGTTGACATTAGGTATAATCAACCATCTGAAGATCCAATAATGGATCAGTTTAGTGTACATCCTCCAAGGACATACACCTACACATATGTGTTGGTGTCCCGCACCAATGACCATGAGACTGGTCACTCACACATCATGTGTACTGGTTTAATAGGTAATCAAAGTCCCCGAGTGATTACCCTCCAACCAGGAACAGTTTACGGTATGTGTCCATATAAAGTCAGTCTCATGATCGAGATCCCATCTCGAGTTGACTTTACAACCACATATCCTAGGGACATCGTAAAGTAATATATAATCACATACTTACGCTCAAATACCACTTTATTATTAATGAACAAGATCGTACAACTATTGGGCCTACCCGACCCTAAATTGATTCGTAGCACACCAATACTAACATACTAGACACATAACCCTGCAAGTTATAACCAAGGAGTCTCCAACCAGTCTAGGGACCCTTCCAAACCTCAGTGTCTAAGTGCACGCTTTTTAGCTGGGGCTGTGATTTTTCACATTGCCCAGACATTCCTTTGGTAGTTAATAAAAAAAGCACTAAGGGCAAAGTCCAAAATCCTCCAGCTTGGACACTTTCTCGGTGACCATGCAACTCCGAGATATTCTTTTTGAGTAACTTTTGTAACACTACCAAATTTTTCAATCGATTAAAGAGTCATGCTAATAAGAATAAAGTGTAGTAAAATAACAAGTATTGAGCTACTTGTTTCACTAAGCAAGGTCTAATACAACATTTAACAAGGACTACTCGGTCAAAAATGGTCACATGGCTTCCACTCAAAGTGCCACAGCATTTTCGATCATAGAGAAAAAAATAAAAGATAAGAGTTGAAAGTGGCGAATGAAGCTCGATAGTATTGTGACAGCTAACAAATACATTTGAAGAAGACACAAACATGAAATACCCATGTTGGTCCTTATCCATTGCTCCATCCTAGGTCAAATCACGTCCGGAGAAATATTCTTCAGAACCACTCACAATCTGGAGGGCAGACGAAACATATAGAGCCCGAAGAATGTTGCACGGCGTGTAGAGGGACAAAGCGGCTACGAAGTAGGGCTGTCAATGGGCCTGGCCGGCCCGACAGGTCCGCGGACTTGGCTCGATTTCGGGTTGGGCCGAAAGGTCTTTTTAGGTCCGCGGGTTTTTAGTCGGGCCTAAAAGTCCGACCCGACTAGACTCGCGGGCCGGGCTCGGACTTTGAGTTCGGCCCGCAGGCCGGCCCGGCCCGATTCCTTTTTTTATTCTCACTTCAAATTTTAAAAATTATTTAGTCAAAATTATGTTATTTTACTTAATTAGAAATTTTAAAATTCTCTTTTCACACAAATTATGTAATTAATATCAAAATTTTAATTTATTTAGTGAGATTATAAGTTTTATAGTATTAAATCTATTAATTTTTATTATTTTTATTATTTTATTTAAGTAGTCGGGCCGGGCCGGGCCTTAATCGGGCTTTGAATTTTTTACACAATGTCGGGCCCGACCCGGCCCGACCCGACATAGGTCGGGTCCAAGCCGGGCTCGGGCCTTACTCTTGATAAGTCGGGCCCGGGCCGGGCCGACCTAAACCCGGTCCGAGCCCGGCCCATTGACATACTACGAAGCCACCAAGATACGTCTCGTTGTACCATATCGCAAGTAATCTGGTTGAAACAAGAGGCCCCATCTAGCTCACCTGTTGTTGTTGGTTCCCGTACAAAGGATGAGCCCCATATGCCTGCAGCCGCATTCATGGTCGGATCGTGAGGTGGTGCAACATAACCATATCCACTATAAACATAACTGCAGAATCCATGATCAAAAAGAAAAAAAAACACTAAGATGAAATGTATGAATTTACATCTTTTGCAACTTCCAGTCTAAACATGTGATGCAGTAAAAGGGCAGCATATAAATCAAAATGGAATAACACGTGTACTTGCCATGAAATATTTTTAAAAGATAATACAAAGGAATTAATAGCGTCACTTTTCCACTCAACTTAGTAGGAACTGTCGTAAGCATAAATGTAGATGTTTCATGCTAGCAAATACTTGCTTATTTGCAGGATTGCGGCCCCACGAGAGACGAAATGTCTGCTTCCCGATGATTGCTCCATTCAACTTCTACGATGCCTCTTCAGCACTGTTCCTAGGGGTTATCAGAACAACCAAAACACGTAATAAGAGAAAAGCTTGAACAACTGATGACAGTACCCTGTAATAAATAAATAAGGATATGAGCATTTTAATTACCTGCGAACAAACTGCACAACACCACATTGTTTACCAACCGAGATTTTGACAGAGGCGATGTCACCACATCCGGAGAAAGCCTACCTGAGATCGTCCTGGCTGACATCTGGGTCAAGTCCACCAACAAATATCTGTGATGTGATACATCTTACCATTAGAAAAGTCTATATTAAAAGACCCATAAATCACTACAAATAAAAGTGAGATTTCAGACAGAAATTTCAGACGAATTATTTCCGTATGAAATATCGTCGTTATTTCAGATGAGAGTTTATTCGTCTGAAATATAGTCTGAAATATTTAATCTATGCGACAGATAATTTTTTCGTCCGAATATACATCTGTAATTTTAGACGAAATTAAATTCGTCTAAAATGTATCTGTAATTTCAGATGGAAATATAATCCATCCAAAATTAAAATTAGCCGTTTGAAACCCCGCATTTTCTCACAGTGGAAGAAGGAAATGAGAAGAATAGAGAAGGGGGAGGATGGAGAAGGGACGCAGAGAAAAGGCATCCTAGAGTAGGGTGGCCGCGCGAGTGGTAGCTTCGGGACACCGGTGGCAAGTTCGGAGGCGATCTCAATTGGGCGCAGGTCCGCTGGCGATGACCGAGTGGCACGAGTAGGCAAAGAGGGCAAGCGGCGAGCATGCTTGCCCAGAGGAAGGTGACGCGCGGCGACGGCGACAGCAGCAAGGTGACAGTGGGTGTTGCGTGGGGTTACAGAAGAAGCGTGGGTGGTGGCATGGGGTTATAGAAGAGGGGAAAGGAGAAGAACGCGGTTGTGGGAGAGGAGAGGAGGAAGACGATGGCAGAGTGGAGAAAGGAGGAAGTAGACGGGGGGAGAGGGTACCACTTGAACCGGTGAAAACACATATTGAACCGGACAAATGAACCGAGTCAAATAATAGAAAAGAATCGACGGAAAAAATCTGCCTAATTCTCTTATATGTATGTAGTATAGATAACCGCCCCGCCCCCCTCTGCGGCAAGTAAATGATAAAGACTACCGGAATATTAATAATGCCGAAGAGTCCGTATATATATATAGATATATATATATATATTATATATATATATATATATAGATATATTGACATGCATGCTGGAGTCTTTGCAAGAGTTATCATTTGCTTGCCCTCTAAAGCGGGGAGGTGGAGACCACACGTTCTCGATGATCGACTGTCTGCGAGAATGCGCGCACAAATGGGGGAAGATGTAATTAAGAGTACCCTCGGTAAATGATTAAATCAGCCAGTGGATCAGCAGGGGAAACATACTTCACGTGATCGATTAAAGATGTTTGTCTTCATAAGCTCCACTGTGGCTGAAGCTAGCAATAACTCAAATTTAAGCTCCGCGTTGGTGCTTGATCAAGCAATAGGTTGTTCCTTAATCAGGACATCACGTTTTTTTCTCCCTTCTTTCTAGTTGGAATCTCAGCACATCACGTACTTTGGAATTTGATTCGACCACAATCTCATCACTTGATATGTGAAAAAATCACTTCCACAGAATTGATCACGCAGGAGGACAGTCACGTATCTTAGGCCGCTTTTGGTAACAATTCTGACGGAGGGAAAAAAAATTGACAATCCCATTTCTGATAGGGTCTCTGACAGGGTCCGGGTTTGTCGGGTAAAAGGGCTTCCGTTCTGCGAAGGCGAAGCGAAGGGGAAGACTGGGCTCAGGGAATTGAACATATATATATGCGACGTTTTTAAAATCTGATGCAACGAAGAGTGAACCGACTCAACATCACGTCCAACTTATTCCTTGGTAGCAACTATTTCTTAGAAACCTCGACACCTAGATGCTAAGATTGAAGGGGTCAAGGATTATAAACTCAAAGAACTCACGTGTGTTTTTCGATACGAGCTTTATCTCTCGTTCGGGACTCTAACACTCTCTCTCACGGTCAAATGATCTAACTCCTCTTGTCACCTCCACCTAATTAATCTCAACAGTCCATCTTAGTCATGAGGGGGAGTGTTAGAATTTGAGCATAGTCTCTGAACAATAATTCCGTATTGATTAAATGAGTTATGGTTCATGTGTTCATGACTCCGAGCCCTTGTATCTCAATATTGTGATTTTGTGGATTCAACACTATTCTATAGTAGAAACACAAACTTCGGGATCAATTTATATTCTCTTTGAAGACAGAGGAAATCTCAACAGACTATATATATATATATATATATATATATATATATATGTCAAATAATATTGATCTGCATGCAACTGATTTGTATGTATGAATAGAAAGGTGGAATCTGGAATTGCTTAATTTAGAGACAAAAGAAATCTCAAACAAATTACATCTGAATATCAATACGTGACTTCTTACACATGAGCACAGAAACTCAATTTGGGATATTAATATATATAGAAAATCGTTTTGGAGATTGAAGAAGAAATCTCAATCGACCATGCTGTTACCAATTTGCAATGGGTTTATATTTAGGAACCTACACTTTTGGATCAGCGATATATAGCTTTGGACAACGAGTAGTAATCTCTAACCGTTTTTTTGTTTTTTCAAATATCAACGTAGTGTAATTCATTCTAATAGCATCATAAGAAAAGAGCATAGTGTATCCAGAAACATGGGTGAGCAGTATCACATGCAATAGAAGCCATTTCAGAGGGAGCTCTAGACTGGGAGTCTACTTCTTCCGCAACCTGGTACCAGGAGAGTTATGCTGCAGATGTGACAATGGCTGCCTTCCCAAATCTGCATTACTAAAATCAATAACCCTCTCGTCAGAGAAACTTTCTGTAGGACTTGATTTCCTTTTCCCCTGCGTCATAAGAAATACAAAGACACCATAGAGCTTAGAAGTGATGGAAAACACCTTAGAAGTTGTTCAGATTGGTGAAAAATTGCATCCAAATTATTGAAAAAAAATTAAGTTGCATAAATGAATCTCTAGAGTACTCTTGTATATATGCCACTAGATAATCTGCCTCGTGCAAATAAATGATTCAGTTCTTAATTTTGTTAAGACTTGTGTATGAAGCTTCCTCATGAAGGTGAGAGTGAGAGAATGTTAATGTCCAAACACTTCCCACCATCAACAGCATTGTGGAATTTTCAGGGCATTGGTCGCCCCTCTAAACAACATTGTTCCCATGCTCTTGTAGGCTACAAGTGCCACCAATAACACAACCTACAAAAAATCATACATGAAATTTTCTCGAGAATTAATTTGATGGTAACAGCCCACCACCAAGGTGGCACTTGATCGAGCTAACCTAAGGGATCCCAGCCAGATTGTGCATGGAATTTCACAACATTCCTCAATGCTTGACCAACAGCTCTACTGCATAGAACATGCAGCATAGGCAGGATATCACATAAGAATCTCTAAATTTCGTGCAGTCCAAATGTTGTGCATGCCATATATGCATCTAACTGTCACATAAAACTTGCTTGAAATGTGTCGTGAGTTATAATGTGTCGAGTTTATTTGCATCTAAAAAAAAAATCGCATTCACACGCTGCTTTTAGAAACCCTTTATTTACGTGAAAAAGGTAGCGAGCAAACTGATATGTTTGTAACTTCACAATGAGTTAAGACTCGCAACCGCCCTGATCAATTTCAATACAATCCCCAGATATGACCTGGGTGCCATATGTCATATTTACTATAGGATAAAACTATGCATGCTAATACTTGCACATTCCCCTCTCTTTTGACATTTGATGAAATTGTGATACTCCCACATTCAAAAAAGGGCAGGTTGAAAATATGTATTTTACATTGAAGACCAAATCTCATCAAAAACTTAAAACAGAAAATCACTTCAGAGAGGTCAAGGGATCTTGGATTACCCTCACTTTGGCAGAACCACCGGCGGACTGTTTGCCTCCAGATCCTTGGTTATGGCATCCTCTGTTCAACTCCTTCATCAGTCTTTTATTCTCCTTATCCAGTGTAGTGTTTTCTTTGAAAAGTACCTTGACCTTACACAAGATGCGTACATTTCACTATGCTTTACACTGAGTGGGATCACAAGAACTGCACGCCAAAACACAAGGAGTAGCCTGGGATCTTACCTCCTCTTCAGCTCTATGAAGATTAATCCTCATGTGCTCCTTGTCGTTTCTCAAGTATTGCACTTCGGAAGCCAGTTCAGTAAGCTATATGATGAACCAATTTCAGTTATGCAGAGGTGAATGAGATAAAAGGAGAAAATAGTTAAACTGAAATTAAAGTAGCTTGTACTTTATAGAAATGCAGGATGGTAATTTTATTCTTCAATGTGGAGATGTAATGGGCATTTTCTTAAGAGGGAGCAGGAGGCCAGAAGCAATAGCTCCATATCCTCCCTTTGCAAGAAAATGAATGTGATAAAAGAGAAAAACAAATTAAAACAGTAGAGTAACTGTAGAAGCTATGATATAGTAACAGGAGAAAAACAAATTAAAAAGAAAACTAGTCTTCCACACAAAATCAGGTTCTTCAGTGTACAAATTTGGTTGACAGTATTTCATGGGAGGGGCAGGAGCAAATTATGTTCTTCAATGTACTCCCTACTTCTGAGATATGTATAGCAAGGAATTGCAAACTTTAGGAAATGCTCGTTTCTACTCAGTCATTTTGCAGTTCAGTTCAAACTACACCATAGCTTTGTCATAAAACAAGATATATGATGATATCAAAACCAAAGAATATCCTGTGGTATGCCTTTTGTGTAAGTTACCACAATTTTCCTTCTTCTAGGTCCTTTGCTTTGTTGAGGGGAAATGGGTGCTCAACTGGAAAAAGGAAAAAAAACAAGAAAAGGAAATTACATGTATGCCCTTGAAAACTTTAGATATTATCTCTATACCCCTACCTTTATGGAATTTACCCCAATACCCCTCAAATATTTATGACAAACGCATGCGCCCCTACTGTCAATGGTCTCTCACGATGGTTAACCCTAGGTGAATCAACAGGGGACAAATGGCTGACCTATCCCTGGTCATCTCTCTCTCTCTCTCTCTCTCTCTCTCCTGGGAGCAAAGATGGCATCAAGGCGGGCAGGCGGATGGAGGCGATTTCCCCTTGCTCAGGCTGCCAGGCGGGCAGCGGATGGTAAGGGATCCCACTCTGTCTCTCTCCACTTCCAATAAAGTCAGGGTAAAAATGTAATTTCCTATGAGCGAGTTGCCACCCTTAGACATAAGATATAACTCATGGGATGTAACCTTAGGGGCATGGCAACTCGGGTTAAGAGATTTGAGGAGTATTAGAATAAATTCCATAAAAGTAGAAGTACAAGAGTAATATTTAAAATTTTAGTAATTTTCCCCGCCATAGTTTGGTCTCCATATTGTTGCATGCTCAAATTTATCCTTTCAAAGAACTTATTGATATAATTTCCACAAAAATAAGTCTGATCCATTGAAGGAGCAACCCTCAAAAATATCCCTTAGAAATACCAAAGGTGAAAAGGGTGATGGCTAGTCTATGTGTCAAGTAAAACAAAAACCATTGACAACAATTCCACTTCATTATGAGGAACAAAAATCGTCTCTTTATAAAAAAAGGAGCAGGTGGAGAAAGAACATCAACCAAAAAATAAGTACTCACCGAGGAGGTCTCCTTTAGCTGCACCTTCAATTCCTCATTTTCTCTTGCGAGGTCATCGCACGATTCCATCAACCTCGCAACGTCCCCCTCATACAGTGCGCACTCCTTCTCCAGCGTCTCGCGATGGCTCGCCAAGTCGGCGTACCCCGACGCCGTCGCCTCCTTCTCCTCGACCCGCCGCCTTAGCCCCAGCGCGTTCATGCTTGCTTCTGCCTGGTCAAGAACAAAATAAAAGCAACAAAAGAACCCCGTTTTACCAACATGATGAAACCCCAGAACCCGAAACCGAAGAAAAATAACAAATTTATGAAGAGGGGAAGGGGCCAATGCCTACCCTGTACTGCTCGAGCCGCCGGTCCACATCCAAGAGGCGGCTTTCCAGGAGAAAGATCTGGTCTTGGAGGCGCCGTCGCTCGTCCTCGGAGACGAGAAGCTTCAGCTGCAGGGTCTTGGCGGAGGCGGGGATGCCCAGAGAGAACTCAATCGGCTCCCCGATGTACTTGTCGGCTTTTGAAGGGAGATCCATGGCTCCCCTGCGATCCTGACGCCTGGGGGAGAGAGAGATCTCTACGCGGAAACAGAACACAGCAGAAGCGAGTCCCCCCCCCCCCCTCCCCGCCCGGTCCGTGAAGGCGATGAAGGATGTCGACGAGTTATTCTGAACCCAGAAGACCCAGGAAAAAGAGAGGAGTTTTGCAGGACGAAAGGAACAAAGCACGATTCAAATTCGGGGGCTTTTCTCTGCCACTGCCGATGTATGGGACCACCGCAACGGGCAGCTGCAGAGCGATACAATTTGAACGTTGCGGCGCGGACACCGAGTGGTGTTTCTCTACCGGGGATTTGGTTTTGATTTCTCCCAAAAATTCGAAGACTGGATAGATTTTGAATTTTTGATGTCAAATATTACTCCACCAGGATTGATGTAAGGTGCTCAAGTTAAAATTTTCTAAATTTATTTTATGTAATATTTATTTTTGAATACTAGACCAAAAAGTAAGTTAGAGTATGATTTGTCGATTCGGTGTGATTTGCCCTAACTCGAACATGTCGTATCGGATCCACAAGAAACTGGAATGAGATCCTCCAAGTTTAGACCGAATCGTCTCCTCCTTCCCACTCTGTAGCAACAGTAGCAAGGCCATTGTAGAGCACCCCGATCTGGTGGGGGGAGGGCCGTTAGAGCAAAAGTAGGGCCACCGAAAGCAGCAACCGCCTGATCTAGTGGGGGGAGGGCTGCAGAGCTCCAATCTGGTGTCAAAGCAGCTCGATCAGCGCAGGGAAGTGTCGCAGGGCCTCGATCCGATTGGGGGAGAGCCGTCGGAACAACATTAGGGCCACCAACAATAGTAGCAACCCCATCCGGTGGATGGAGGGCCGTAGGGCCCCGATCCAGCTTCGGAGTAGCTCGGATGGGCATAAAGCCTTGATCTGCCGAGGAAGGGCTGCTCGAGTGGCCATAGTAGCTCAATCCAATGGGAGGAGGGCTGCAAGACCTTGATCTAGTGGGGGGAGGGCCACCTGAGCTGTTGGAGTAGCTCAATCCAGCGGGGGGAGGGCCGCAGGGCCTTGATCTAGCGGGGGGAGGGCCGTTGGATCAATAGGAGGGTCACCGTAGGGTGCAGGGTCAAAGTTTTGTTGTGAGCTACTGAAGCAACTTGATCCAAGTCGATCTGAGTCGCATACGAGTCGGAGTGTACTGTATCGGATAAGGAGAGCTCGATTTGGTACGTATGATATTGGGCCGGGGAACCTTGATTTAAAGAAATCAAACTTTTCATCATCTTTAATCGTGGGAGATTCGGAAAGTGAGACATGCAGTAGTGAAGGATTTTTACATATAAATCACGTTCAAAAATCATAGATTTATCATTCTTGCGTCTGTATATTTGCACATATATTGTTAAAATCTTTAATATTATATAGACATATTATAAAATGATTTTTAAAACTATTTATATGTGTAAAAATATGACTCAAAATAGTGTAAAATAACCGATTTGTGATCGATTAACGTTTTCAATGACACGTCTGCAAATATAAATACGAGAATAATAAATATGCAAAGTTTTATTTTAACTAATCTTTATTATATGTGACACGTCACGTGGGACTGATTAATGTGACGTAAATGAGGAAAGAGGTAAAGTAATCATCCGTGAACATCCGAGAAAATGTCCTAAAACTTTATAAATATCTAAAACGATCTCTCAATTACTAGGATATGAATTAGCAAGTAATTTTAGTTTCAAAAGTTTGTGAAACTCTCTCTTTGCGATGGTACCCTCCATGCTTCATCACTGAGTCACCTGCTATTCCTCTCTCGCCAGTACCACCACAGTTGCTGCCACTGCTGTTGGCCTACTACTGCCTACCAAAGCTCATCTTTTCCCATTATCTTTTTTTTCCTGAAATTTGTAACTCAGTTCGTAATTGATTTTCTCTGGGAATATTACTACTGAAGATATTATATATAAAGGAGGATTTACCTCCGTCGTGTGTGAGAACATTAATTCTTATTTTTTTTCACTACAGGGTTAATCTCTCTATTCGCAAATTTATTAACACCTGCATCACCCTCAACTTTATAGATGCAAATACATGCGATCCATCTCATAAATACACCGAGGATCTTTAGCTGGGGTGAGCATGATTCGATTCAATTCGGTTTGAAGATAAATTTTTTTAAAAATTAGACTAAATCAAATTAAGAGTTTAATCCGAATCAAACGAGATCAAATGATTTTAAAATCAAATTAAATAAAAGTGAATTAAAATATTCTGATTCGATTTATATGATAGTTTTTTTTAAAAATGAAGAATGTGACTAACTACTTGCGATATTGAAAAAAATATTTACTTTTTGGAGAAAGATCTCTCTATTTACTGTATAAGAACGAGACATGGGTAGATCTCTCAAAGGAGTGAGGGATCTGACTAATTATTTAGTTTATTTTTTTATATGCAGAAATGTCTAAAAATGGACAGAAATGCTTTGAAACTGATTTTTACAGTTTGGCTTGATTTCTGATAATAAAAATTAAATCAAATATTTTTTATTAATACGGTTAGATTTTAATTCAAATCTTAATTTTAAAATCTCAATTCGACGGTTCTGATCCGGAAAAAAAAAGAGTTAAATTCCCAGCTGCCACTAGAAGCGGCTAATTAGAAAGGTATCCGACTCCGATGTCCGACAGTGATCCACTGTTAAAGCCCGTTGGGAGCGGTAATTCGGATTTTCCCGCAATCCGAAGAAGAAGAGAAGAAGAACCCTCTCCTCGCCAGGTCTTCTCTCTCTCCCTCTCCCTCCGAGCGTCCAGTCCATACCGCATATCCCACCGCGCCGGCTGTCACCGCCCAGCCTCCGCCGCGCCCTTCCCCCCACGCCTGCTCCTCGAGGCGGCGGACCTCAAGAGGAGCGGCGGAGTCTTTGGTCGAGCCAAGTGCTTCCAGAACGGGTAGTCGCGTGTCCTCCTCCATGGCTACCGGCATCTGCTACTTCCCCAAGGCTATCGGCATCAAGCGCCCTCCTGTGCTTCCTCTACCCCCACCAGGTGTGCAGTTCTTATCCTCCTGATCTGTTTTCCTCCTTTAGGTTTATGGCCTGCGCAGAAAGGGGCAACGGGCCCCTCTTGCCCGCGCCTCCCCCCCCCCCCGGCGCGCTCGTCTGTTTTTGCTTCTTCTGGTTTTCGTGCTCTCAGATTCATAATGGTTAGCTGATAGAGATCACCCGTTTTTTTCCCCCAAGAGCTCTCCTTTCTAATGGGAGCGCGTTCAAGTTTTCCTTTTTCTTAACTTGTGCTCTTGGCGTTCCCATACTCTATTTTGTCCTGTAACGTTTTCTTTTCAGGTGGGCCTATGTCTAGAATTCTCACTTCTTTGCATCAGAATAAGGTTTCTGGTCAAGTCTTACCCGGGGTAATGGCATGCAGCTCAATCAGATCTCTTGCTGATCCTGAGGTCGAGGGGGGTGTTGTTCTTCCGGCATTGGAGGTCAATGCCCAAGGTGCAATAAGTGCAATAAAATCGGGTAAAGTCATTGCTGTTCCGACAGACACTCTCTATGGATTTGCTTGTGATGCATGGTAAGAATACCCTCTTCCCACCTTTTCTGCTTATGCTATTTTCACCTGAGGATGTACGGGGAATATCTAACTTTGTTTACTTTCTATTACATATTTATCTTGGAAACATTATGGTGAGAGTTGAACCACTTTAGGGCACATGGATTCATAGTTATCTTGAAATTTTATCGCCATCGGGAGATGCCTATGTTTGAATAATTGACTAAGAAACTGTATTGCATAATACAAGCGCATAGCTGTATTGCTCTTTGAATTCTTCTTTTTCCCTTTTTTAAATGACATGATTCAGTACATCCATGGCATCCAACAAAGATTCCTATGGGGCCTGATATAGATCGAACATTGGAGTGTCTTCTCAGCCATGTTCAAAACTTCAAATAGCTTCTCTTCTATATGACATGCTATCATAACATTTTGAGATTCCAATGTGTCAACTGTCTGCAATCGAGGAATGGGTCCACTGATGTAGCTTGCCTCATGGACACTATGCACCTAATCGTGCAGGGTCTCCAAATTGGCTGCATCAAATATCCCTGTGGTATCCACAGTTGAGATATTCTCAAGGCTAATACTTGCTGGGGCATAAGGTTGGGAGGTATGGTGGAGGGAGGCAACACTCCCCTTCTCTAGTTCTGAAGCATTTCTTGCAAGACTGCCTTTAATTGGATGCCCACTTCCATCACACAAACCTACATTGCACTCTGTGGAGGATTTATCACTGGCAACTCCTGGGGCAAACTTTCATTCCACTGATTTGCCATATTTTGGCCCTAGACAACTATGGTTGCCTCTTGGTCATCTACACTATTCGTCTGCTCTTGCTGTTGTAGAGATGTTTTAGCCTCCATTCTATTTCATGAAGTGGATTCAAGGCATCCTTTGTTAGCTAAGTCGAGAATATGGCCAACTTCAAATTGGGATCTGACCAGGATTTACGTAGCCCATCCCAGAATCTGATCTTGATTTTGAGTTCCTTGGGTAGAGGTAAGCTGAATATTCCTGGCTTTGAGACAACTCTTTTGGTATAATCTTAGCCATGATTTTGAAGGGCCCAATTGTATGGTGCCATCATCCCACAGGGTAGAAAAGGCTATTGCATGTGTAAATGTGCCATTCCAGGAATGTCTGAAATTGTTCTCCTGTTTTTTTCATCATTTATTAATTGGTGAATGAAAATAAAAATCTAAATTACAAATCGATTAATATTGAGATCCAATTATTGTTTTGGTTTGTTACATTGTTTTATGTCAGTTGAACAAATTTGTTTGGGCCACACACAGAATCCATCTTTTTGTTGGAAACTGTGGTGGCCTATATTTTTCATCAACGCCAGGGAAGACTATCCATTTGCCACCATTTTTTAGGGTGGTTGTCTGATCTGGGTTAGATAAGCAGGATCCGAAATCTCTTCTTTAATCATCAGGCTACACCCTTCTGAAGGGTGGGCGAAAGATTTGAAGTTACCTGCCTTACCATTGGCCATGCCCCTAGAACAATATGATGAAAAGAGGTAGAAGATATGTAAGTTTTATGTATATATTACTGAAGTTCTTACTGTATAAGAACCTTTCTAGTATTGAGCTGAGATCAAAGTCACCCAATCTGTTTTTTTTTCAAAGTGAAAAAGTCACCCAATCTGTTGCTATTTAAGAAAACCTTGTGCCACATTAAAAATTGACACATGTTTTTTTCTAAGCTGTGTTACAAATGACACTTTCACAAAAAAAAAAAACAATAAAAAAAACTTTTGATTTAAATAAATGCATTATCTCAGTTCTGCAGATGCAATAAAAAGAATTTATGCAATTAAGGGGCGTCAAGAGACAAAGCCTTTGGCCATTTGTGTTGCTGATGTTTTAGAGATATCACGCTTTGCCATAACCGAACATCTACCACATGGACTTCTTGATAATCTCCTTCCTGGACCTGTCACCGTTGTGCTAAGGCGAGGTTATACTTTTAAAAATTCATATCTATTTCCTTTTGGAGAGTAAGGTTAATTGGGATTTCAAGTAGTTCTAGGTGAATGTTTTCTTACTGTGCTAACCGTGGCGGATTCCAACTATTATATGGTTTCAGGTGATGCCAGTGCCCTTGAGACATCATTAAACCCAAGTTTGGACAGCATTGGAGTTCGAGTTCCAGATTCTGAATTTATCCGGACAGTGGCTCGTGGTTCTGGAAGTGCATTGGCTCTTACAAGTGCCAATCTAAGTGGGCACCCTAGTAGTATCAGTGTCAAAGATTTTGAGAACCTCTGGCAGCACTGTGCCTTTGTTTATGATGGTGGCTTGCTTCCTTCTGGGCGTGCTGGATCAACTGTTGTAGATCTTACTGTGCCGGGAAAATACGTGATTATAAGAGCTGGGAGGTAGATATCCAAGTTTCTGCTTTGAGAGCTTTTTTTATGAATTCTTAAATTCCAATTTCTGTTTGCTTACATGTAGATTGGCTGAATTCCTTATATGGTGTTTGGTTGCTCTTTTCCCTCTATTTTTTCTCTTAAAATAAAAAATAGGAACATGAAACTGTCTTAGACCCGTTTGGTAAGCCCTTCCCTATTTTTTAGGATGGAGTCCCACCCTTTGAAAACGTCCCTCAAAATAAAAACAAGTATAGTACACCCCCTTTGAGGAAGGATCTAGCAACCCACCATGCACAACTCTTGCAACCTCGACCTCGTGCATGTCCCCCTCTCCCTGTGTGCAAGCTTCTCTCCTGACGACAAGGTATGTATTCCTTCCTCTTCTGCCCTCTCCTTATCTCTTCCGGCGATCGCCAGTCTGTGCACCACCCCATCTTCCACTGTCCCTCCTCTTCCTCCTTCCTGCAAACCCGGAGACTCCACTGCCCAGCCATCCCACTGCCCCGCCCTCCCTCCCTCCTCCTCCTCCTCCTCCTTCCTTTCTGAAAACCCGGAGACTCCACTGCCCAGCCATCCCGCCGCCCCGCCGCCCCGCCCTCCCTCCCTCCTGTGAAGCTGATGGTCCTCCTTGGCTGCCCCGCCCTCCCCATTCCTGTCTCTGACTGCTCCACCTACCTGTGATGCCGTCCCACCCAGAACATGCTCCCTGCGATGACCAACCAGCCACCCACCCCCTTCCCCTCCATCCATGGCCGACCCACCCTCCCCTGACTCTTACAGCAGGAGCAGATTTATTCCCACAACACAAAGGAGACCCAATGTTGGTCTCTGCCTTCTCAAGTCCATAGATGCTCTGGACTGCATCTTCCCTCTCATCTTTTTCACCTTTCCCATTCTCCTGCAATCAGAGTTCAGATGACTTTGGGTTACTATGATATTAGACGATGCCAAGCCTTGTCTACTTTAGTTAGATGACTCATATTTCCTGTTAGATGGCTGCCCAAGGATGAAAGGCTCCATTGCTAGAGGATTCAGTTTGTTGCCTCCAATGCTGAGCACAGTCGTGTCTATATCCAAATCCTCCAATTCAGGTTATTTATCTCGTTGATCCATGTGCCGACCAAGTCACCTGCGTCCTAATTCATGTTCATGTTCACATTTGAAGTTGGATTCTCATTTTATATATTATGTCATTTATCATTTTTTATATGTGATAGAATCTGCATGTGGAGAATTCATTTTAAGTTAATGAGAGAAGAAAAAGAAAAAATAGGTTTGCCAAACTGCTCTACCTAAATTCTTAACAATATACTAACTTGCCAAACAGGGAATAATCAGTTTACATCACTTTTGAAAATTGTGTTAAAAATGACATGAAATAAGTTTTGAGAGAGAAATAGCTTTTAAAAAAAATGCTCCAAACATCCTATTAGTCACCTCCCTGTCATTCTATGTTGTCATGTCTGTAGTACTAGTACCTTCCTGCTCTGGCTGAAGAAAAGTTCCACTTTCATGAGGAGCTAAAACAACTGACTGCACCACAGCCAAGAAATCGACATGCACTTGCTTGGATTAAAAGTCTGCAATTTTGTCACTCTATTGGCAAAAAAGAATCTTCTTTCTTTATTAGATATTTCTCGGCTTAGGCACATCCTTTACCATAGCTTCCTAGCCATAACATTGGTAACCAACTTTGCATGGTATTTGATCATTACTAGATATCGAAACTGTATTCTAATTTTTTGGCTTTTTCACAACACTTCCAACCTCCCCGCCCACCAAGCCTCGTCATTTAACTGTTAGGGTGTGAAGTCCTGTGCTTTCATCAAGAACTAGGTGAAATTCTAGTACCTCAGACCAGTAAGGTATTCTGTTGCCTCTTCTATGTAGTTTAGCACTTTTCTTGTACGAAGGAATCCATTTATGAGACTACTGGTGGTTTGTGCGGCTGCGGCTTGACTGAATATCCTATCCCCATTGGATAGTCAGCCTGGTCTTCATGAATTCTGCAAAAGCTACTTTTGGCTTTTGCATATTCCTAAATGCAAATGAAAGCCATCTCTTTGGTGCATAACACATCCTCTTACTGAAGTTAGCTGAAAAGAAAAATCTTTGGCCAAGAGTATGAAGCTTGTGGCACTTCCGCAGCTACAACTTCTGGATGTTACCCCTCTTATAAGTGGACTTGTCATCAACACTTCGACATTCTAAAGAAAATATCTTGACAAAATACTACCACTTTGATTCTGTTCTCATAGTATATACAGTTGTAGTCTCTCCTTCGTAACAAAAATATTTGTTTTTTTTAAGTGGGTAGCACCACTATATGTATTAAAAACAAAAGAAGGTGTACAAGTATAGACGAAAATCACCCAAAAAGAGGCCCTGTACAGGAAGCCACACCAAGGTGGTGTATAACTGCTTACCCTCCCAAACAAAGCAAAAAGAGAAGAGTTGAGAGCATTCACATTACAAAACACCTCCGCCCATTCTCTCACTCTAGTACAAATGGAAGAAATAAGAGAACCATTTGCTCTAGCCGCCCTTCTGAAGATTTTGTTGTTTCTTTCTTTCCATAGGGACCATAGAGTGGCATACAGAATGAGCCACCAAACAATACAATCGCCTCTGAGGACCAACTCTTTCCCCAAGGATTGCACATTCGGCTGTTGGCCTCGAAAACTTTAGGTTCTAGTGGTCACCCCCTCCCACACAACCTACGACTAAAGACATCCTACGAACAGGTGGTCGACGGGCTCATCCTCTAGACCACACAAGCAGCAACTCGACAGGATGCCTGGAAGGAAATGCAGGAGTTGGTCTCTGGTGGGGAGTCTCCCATGGAAAATCCTCCAGATCAACAACTTCACCTTCAACGGACTCCTCGGTCTCCAAATGTAGGGATAAGAGCCATGTCGCACCCCGTCGTCCGAGATGATGGAGTAAGTAGACCTAATTGAGAAGGTCCCCTCCCTCCTCCACCTTCAAATCCACGCATCCTTCGAGAGGGGACGAAGGAAGAGGAGGAGGTCCTGAAACTACTCATGCTGTTACACGTGAGGTCCCTCCTGAAAGACGGCGCCCAGGTGCCCCTAGAAAGGTGGGGGTCAAAAGCCAGTTCAACCGTCCCTTGAGGGTCTGTTGAGATCGCGAACAGTCTCGGAAAAGAGGTCTCTAACGTGAAGTCACCACACCATATGTCCTTCCAAAAAAGGTAGTAGTTGTCTTTCCTTAGCCGGACCCAAGCCCTAGACCAAATGATGTCCCTACAAGAGAAGATGTCGCGCCATATGGGAGACGTTTGGGTTGGCGTTGGACAGTCCAGGTCCCAAACTACTCCTATCGAAATATCTCTGCCTGATGAGCTGTGCCGAAAGACCACCCTCCCCTACTCCCAGTCTCCATAGCCACTTGCTCAAGAGTGCCAAATTGAAGTCACCCACATTCTTGATTCCAATGCCCCCTTGTTCTTTAGGAGAAGCCACCCTCCCCCACCTAATGTCATGTCAAACCCTACACCCCCCCCCCCCTGCGAAAGATAGTAGATAGGTAAACTGTCAAGCACGGATCTGCAAAGAACTAATCTACCCCCATTGGAGAGAAACCTCGCCTTTCAGCCCGCCAATCTAGCCTCAAACCTCTGAATGATAGGATGTCAATACGCACACCATAGGGCTCTTGAGGCTAGGGGGAGACCTCAATAAGAAATAGGGAAAGTCCTCATTTGACACCCCAAAATTTGAGTAGTCCTGTGAAGTGCCATGTTCTCTGAAGTGCCATGTTCTCCATGTTGACTCCAACAACTAGGATCTTGTTGAAGTTAAGCTTCAAGACAGTAGTCTCCTCCAACAACTCTAGTAAAATCCTCACCACATACATTTGCCTCTCGTTTGCTGTCAAAAAAAGGATGGTATCGTCAACATACTGTAGGTGGGTGACCGAAAGCTCTCCTCTCCCAGTGTGGAAGCCCATGATAAAACTTACAACCTCTACTCTCTGCCAAACCCTACTAAAGACACTAGCTACGAGCACAAAGAGGAGGGGGGACATAGGTTCTCCTTGCCTGAGTCTCCTGTCATAGTAAAAGAAGGAAGTCGGCTTTCCATTAATAAACACCGCAAAAGAAGCATACGATATGCATGCCCTGATCCAGTTGATCTAGGTGTCCCCAAACCAGTGTTGGCAGTATCGGCCGAAACCGATACGTTTCGGCCGAAACGTATCGGTTTCGGCCGGTACCGATCCGAAACCAGGCCAAATCACTGTAGCATGTCCGAAACCATTAAAAAATACTTTTTAATGGTTTCGGACGAAACCATTAAGGGTTTCGACCGAAACCGACCTGTTTCGGTCCGAAACCGGACGGTTTCGACCGAAACCAGACATTTTCATTATTTTTTTTAATTTTTTAAATGGTTTCAATCGGTTTCGGCCGAAACCGAAACCGAAACCGGTACGTATTGGTTTCGGAACCGGCTGAAACCGATACTGCCTTCCTTGCCCCAAACCCCATAGCTCTAGCACATCATAAAGACAAGACCAATTAACCCTATCATAAGCCTTTTTGAAATCCAACTTCAAGACCACCCCCTTTTTCCCGTGAGACTTCATAGCATACAAGCACTCATGAGCCACCAAAAAATTATCCTGAATATGGCATCCATTGATGAAAGCTCCTTGGAAGCAACTGACCACCTTGTCCATACCACTGACCAATCTCCTTGCCAGCAACATGGTGAGGATCTTGTAAGTCCCATTCAACAAGTTGATAGACTTGAAATCACCGAAGACCTGAGCCCCTTGCTTCTTGGGGATGAGAACAATAAGGATTTTGTTAATTCCCCTCGAATGAGCTCTCCCCTCGTGGAATTCCTTAATTGTTGCCAGAAGATCAAACTTGATAACATCTCAGCACTGCTAAAAGAAGACTAAAGGGAAGACATTCGGTCCTGGAGCTCTATTCCCTGCAAGAGAAAAAACTACATGTCTGACCTCCTTAATGAAGTTATGTGCAGTGACATCCATCTCGTCTTGGGAGATATGAGGCAGAAGCCCCTCTGCAATCCTTGGCTTGAAGTAGGGATGCCAAAAATATCTGCAAATCCGATTACCTGCATCACCCGATCTGTGATTGGTCGGGTAATACCCGAATAAATGGATATGGATTCGGGTTTGGATATTTAAATACCCGTTTCATATTCGTATCGGGTATGAATTTAGTGCACCCGAACCCGTATTCGATCCGAACCTGTTCTTAATAACTTCTCATTGCATGTTAGGCCTATGATTTTGACATGAACTCAGTCTATTGCCCGCTTTATTGGGTTTGTGGATTTGACTTCTTGCTAAAATTGTAAGGATATTTTTATAAAACATAAAAATTATTTTAAAACGGAAATAATTGATCGGATTTTTATTTTTCCACTTCTCACGAATCCCAGCTTCCCTTGAATGTGGGCATAGACTCATGTTTTATACACAGATACAGATATCTGTGATTATATCCATACCCGTGACGGATATACACGTATCCATACTAGCGAAAATAATGTGGTACTATCTGGGTATGGTATTTGTAATATTTTTACGGATAGGGTATGATATTGGTCTACCCGAGCTGAACCCAATCTATTTCCATCCCTAGTCTGAAGTGATCCTCTTAAGAAAATAGCATGAAATGGTAGTCCCTCGCCAAACCTCTGATCTGCTCATCTAAAGAGATGGAGAGTTCACCTACTCGAATGCAGGTAATGGTGTTGACTTTCCTCCTCCTAGATGTTATACGTTGAAAATAAGATGTATTTCTATCGCCCTCTTTGATCCACCTCTCCCTCGATCTCTACCTCCAATAGATCTCCTCCCTGGAAAGGATCTCGTCGAAATGGCATCTAAGAGAGTCTCTCGGCCTCCTATCCCTTGTCTCCATGAGACTTGCCTCCTCCAAACTATCAAGTCCATCAATCTACTGAAGGATTTTGTCCTTGGCTACCCTCCCTGGGAGGGTTTTACCCGTCCCCCAGGTCTTGAGAATAGAAGCAGTGTGCCTCAATTTGGAGACAAGGGTAGCCATAGCAGAGTTGCCGAAAGCCTGAGCAAACCAAACCTCCCTGACAGTATTCATAAAATCCGCCTCCTTGAGATATTACTTCTCTAGCCTGAAAGTGGACCTCCTTTCTTGCAGCCGACAAGTTTCAACAGGATCGGCTTGTTATCCGACACAGATCTAGCCAATGGGAGCACCTGTACGTGAGGATAGTGATCCTCCCAATCAACAGAGATAAGGAATATGTCAAGCCTCGAGCAAGAAGGATCCTCCCTCATATTAGACCATGTAAAATGACCATGCGCCATGCCAACATCCACTAGAGCCGCCTCCTTAACGAGGCAGTGAAGTCGTCCATGTCCCCAATGTGACTAGAAAAACCCGACCTCTCCCATGGAGTCGCTACTGCATTGAAATCCCCACCAACACACCAAGGCCTGCCTGAAGAAAGGTGTAGGCTGATCAACTCCTCCCAGAGAAGATGCTTCTCCTCTCTCCCCTACGGCCCATATACTCCGATGAAGTCTCACGAGAAGCCATCCTTCACCGAAGTAAAATGGAGAGATATTGCGCACCTGCCAATGTGTCTATCCACCACCATCTCATCCACCTCAAAGGGGTTTCAAAGGACCATAATGCTGTCTGACCTCCCCTTCGCAGGGGTAGCTACACCTCTGGAGAGTCTAGCACCCCCCTATCTCTCTCATAAGATACTCCCCTTCCTCTTCACACTTGGTCTCTTGAATGCAAAGAATATCAATCTTGCATCTCCTCACCAACTCTTTGACCGCCCTCTTTTTCTCCCCCCCCCCCCCCAACTCTCTCACATCCATGAGACAATCTTCATGAAGGCATAATATTTTACTTATCCTCCCCTTCCCCTTCTACCTCCCTCATCCCTCTCTGCTGAGCCCTTTCCTCCTGCAGGATCGCCACACATCACCTCTTTCAGATGTTGGTGCAAGTCCCTCTCACATCTTTCGCAGCCCTTGCTTCAAAAGAGATACCCACTTGATTAGTCATCTCTCTCATGTGCTCCTCCATCATTCTCTGGGCCGCCGTCACCATCTCTTGCACCTCGTCCCTCGTCATGTGATATCTCCTCTTGTGTTCTACACCATCAGTGATTAGGGTCACCAGCCCCTCTAGTAAGACCAGCCCCTCTGGGAAGACTTGTAGGGCCAATTCTATGACGAGGGAAATCGTCTTCAAAAGGCTGCACCTCCACCCTATGGACACAGCCTACAGGATCATCCCTGTTGACCTGCTCCTGTTTTCTTGGCTCACTAAGTCCGCCTGATATGAAGTCACAGCCAGCAAAGCTCTTGTATCAGCGACAAACGATCGGCGACCTACCGAAGAACGGCGAGCCACGTTGGCCTGTTGAAGGTTGCCAATGTGTAGGGTCGGTGGCGGAGAGCAAGGGGTATGACGGAAACCATCGCCCCTCAAACCCCCCCTCCTGTGAGCCAACGGCCAGCATGTCCTTACCACACCCTTCAACCGCAGTCGGAGGCCAAGCTTGGCCCCCCCATGTAGATCGCACGAGAGAGCCATTCGCTGGGGCAGGGGAGCCCCCCGCTGAAGGAGGGACCGCTGGAGGAAGAACTGCCGAGGAAGTGGGGTCGATGACGAGGTGACCAGCGACATCTGGCGGACCTTGGCTAAGGCTGCAGTTGGCGCTCCTCCGGCGCAAACGGGCGGGGAAGACAATCGAAAGCGGGTCTCGGCAACCTAATACAAAGCGGAACCTTGGGTAAGTAGCAGGTCTCCCCACCCGAACCGATAGGCAGCTCCGAACCCAAGCCCGAACCAGCAGAACTCGAACCTAGACCGGGCCGGCCCACAGTTGCTCGAAAGTTGCCAGGTGAATGGACTGCCAAAACGTGACCGGGCCGGCGTCTCCTACCTCTCGACGGGGTTCATGTTGCCCTAGCAATGTGTCGGGTGCCTCCACCTCCTTGATCAGCCACACCTTGGCAACCACCGGAGCCCCGTCAATGGTCACTGAGATGACTGCGGGGATGTCTGAGGGGCTCACCATCTGAACCATGGCAGCCACCGACGTACAGGAGCTCATGGGTGAGAAACCCAAGCTTTCGGCCTCCCCCTGGAACCCTCTCGCCAGAAATGTTAGACCTCCCTCGTCGCAAAGAAAAGGTGCCCCTCAAAGATGATCTGATACCTTCTCACTGGCAGGTTAGGAAGGCTCTAGTCTCCGACCACCGCACTAACCGGATGAGCGCTTTGCCTACCATAAGGCATCCCACTTCCGTCATCCTGCCCATGACGCCCTCCTCCCCAACTGCGAGAAAAGAGGAGGTGATCGTCAGGACCTCCCAACCACCTCTGGATGCCTCCACCAGCCGCCTCCGAACCTTCTCTGCCCGCACTTGTTTATCAAGCATGGCAACGCACAGACACCTCCTCAGCCATTCCCGCCTACCCTGCAGGGCCTCCGACGGCAGTTCTCCAGCATCACAGAACCTCCTGCTATCCCGCCCCAGCGCCTGTGAGCCGTTCTTGGCAGCATCCACGAAGGAACGGACCTTCTCCTGCCCACTAGATGGTCCCGCAACCCGCACTCCCTGCTGTTGGCAGAAGCGCCGAACATGGCCACGGCGGCCACAGCTGAAGCAGGTGGGAGGGTTGCCGGCGACGCGACCCCCCTTCCGATGAGAGCCCTCGCCAGAGGCAAACCCTGGTGAGTGGCGGAACATAGCTCCACGCCCCAAACCCCCCAACCCCAGAGTTTCTCTTTTCTAGAGAAAGCTAGAGAGAGAAACAACAGAATGGTATGTCCACTGTAACAGATAGAGAGAAAGCTAGAGAGAGAAACAACAGAATGGTATGTCCACTGTAACAGAAAATTGTTGTCTTTCGTCTCTCATTGGGGAGCCATCCCTTTAGTGCAGCATTAAAATTTCTTCTTTACATTGTTGTGTACGCACACTTTCGCGGGAGAAACAATCTATGACCTATGGTTTCTTCTTCATGTCAGCAAAACCCCATCGCCTTTTTGTTTGACATTAGGATTAGAATCATCCTCTTTGATGTCATGGTCATGTTTGTTCTTTATATGCCAATCATGGTATGTGAATATGTGAATATTTTAAAGGATATAGTCTATGATCTCTAAGATCCTTGAACTGACTTAAATTCATGAGAGAGATTATGCCCAAGGGCAACATTGTGTTGCCTTTTCATCTCTTATTAGGATTAGAATCACCCATTTGATGCAATATTCTTTCATGATGGTTATAATGTTATTAGTATCATAAAGGAATAATTCAATGATCCTTTGTGCCGCAGCGCCAGAAAAGAAACATCTGAAATTCTTCAGAGATTCTGCCTAGAAGAAGAAGAAGAAGCTCCTTCTGGTGCGAGTAATCCCTTGTTTGATGGCAGGACTAAATCCTGAGGAAGTCTGCCTCTACCATCTTTTGATGTAACTCGTTTCTGAATTCTAACATCAATATCTTACTTCTGTGGGGGAGCACAGTGTGCAGTTGCATTCATGTTGAGCCCTCCTTTTCTGCTTCTCTATTTACACATCACGTCTGTCTGTCGTGTATTACCCTAAAGAAACTTGCCCCATTGAACGTGAGATAAGTTGAACACTATTACCGATTTGAAGAAAATGAATTGATTTTATTGGAAGTTGGTTCACTTGATCGTATTGTAAAGGTTTTTCTTGACTGTGCTGACATGAGATTCAGGTCTGCTTTGACCTCGCAAAAAAAAATGAAAAAAAATGAAAAATGTTGCATCAGCTGATGGTGCAACAACCCAGGTGGTGCAGTAATTGTTACTCTAGTTTCGGATCGTACTAACCTTCTTGATGCCTTGTTTAGCCTGGATATTCTATTCCTTTGCCCGCTAATTGGAAACTTAATGTATATGCATTAACAAGACACTTCGGTGCGATTCCTATGATGCTTTTTATGGGTTTTCTGACTGAAAACAAGAAATGCTACGGTGCTACGGTTTTCATAGCCCCGTTGCCACACTTCTTTTTACCATTTAATTGGAAGTTTAGATGGTAAGTTTAATACTCTTGAATTAGGGAATATCAAATTCAAAGTTAGAGGCTCACCTCATCTCCATCATTGGATTTCATGAACGATGAGAATCACAGACGGGGTGACAAAAGATGTGATAACTAGTGTTCCTCCCGTCGTTAACTGTTCCCGCTTTAAATTCGATTGCCTGCACCAAAGGGATGGGGGGATGTAACGGTCCAGTGTACTTACACCAAGCTGTGTTACCGTAAGATTGTTGCGTCTGTACCGTAAGGACTGCAAGGTTTCTAGTACGTCTGATTACCGATCGAGGGAGGCAATGAGTGAGAGGTTCTCAAGGTGACTTGGCGCATCAGATTGCCCGCCCATGGAATAGAAGTGAAATTTATCGATAGAACATTGTCACAGGGGCCAAGCCGAAAACTATCGACAGAAAAAACATTCCAAGAAAAGTTGGAGCCCACGCACTGCCAAGGTTAAAATCACCCGTCTCAAACGCACCCTTTGATCGCGAGCATCTATTGATCTTTATATCCAGATCTTCCTACATTCATAATCCATTCCGAGTGTTCACAGATTTCAACAACGCTCGCCACTAGTTTTCGTCACTAAGGGCCGCTTTGTTATCGGAACTGTCGGGAGGTTAGCGCAACCAATGAGAGAGGAAGAGGGTGGGGCCCACGCGCTCCCCTCACACACATAAATGCTAACCGGGGTCGGTTAGCAAACATGGCCTAAAAAACAGTAAAACAAAATTCTCATGAATCATTAAAAACCAGATAAAAGCCACCTTCTTGAGATAGTAAAACAAATATTCAATGGCAAAATCTTATGCAGGATTCACTGGGATCACACTGAAAAGGGACGTGGTCCATCGCTTCCATACGTGCGACCTGTCAGAAATCTGAACAAAGCATACAGAACAGTATTTATTTGATTATACATCGATATTTTCTTTTTTCTACACGTGACAACGTTAGGCACCTGAAAAAAAAAACAAATTACAAAACATAAAAGGTTTTACATCACCATACGCCAAACAACAATCATTTACAGGCATCCAGAAGCAGAAAAATCAATCAGGGCTGCCTCCCTCACAAAGATGGGAAGATCACAAACGTTCTCTTTTCAGCTCCTCGATTTGCCAGATTTTCCCATTTTCGGTGACCTTATCTCCCCAATCCCATCCTTCAGCAATAAACACAAACTGGTGAAAATATGTGATGTTAAGCAATGACCCTTGCATGTGTTGAACAGAAAACCAGTAGTTACAGAAGAAACAACAGAACTAGGTAGTACCATAGTGCAATATCAATAAAACTGTGTTTTGGCACAGCTCCCAATTGGAAGTACTTTTGGACTTCCACAAGCTTTGGCCCAGTTATTTTTTGAGTGAAAGACAGTAGGCTTGGGTATCCATTTATGCAGTTTTTTTGGGTCGATCTTGGCTTCCCACCAAAAGTTCCAAATTTAGCTTCCAAGATGGGGACAAAAATGGGATTCGGGGAAATTTCCACTTTAGTAATCACCTGAAACTGGTCGTAACTACTCCGAGTTTATATTTTTCATGTTGAAAGTGAAAGCCAAAAGAAAACTAAACTAGTTTTGACAAACAAGTGCTAAGTGTTAATAGCCAACTGTAGGAAGTTTGACAAAAGCCAGCAGCCTAAAAAATAACTCCAGCATTTATTTTTGCTGCACCATTTAATCTTAACTCGGTCTATATTATCCAGCTGGTAATCTCTCCTCTTAAATCTCTCTATAGGAAGATCAAAAGTTCTATTTTGTTCATAACAATAAATACGAAGTAAGCATTCTTGCAGTAATACCTAAGAAGAGCAGCATGTTGAAGTTCCTGCCCTCTCTTCAGGTCTATCTGCAAGAACCATCCCCGTTGGATTCTGAGCAGGTTGAGCGCGAGGCAACCTTCTTGCTGCATACGCCAAAAGTACACACAACCAGTATGAGATAGAGGGACCAAAATTATAGAACAATGAATCAGGATACTTCAAGGAACACAAGTGCCTATCTGCCAGGAAATAGGTGGAACAATTAACAATTTAAAAGAGATACATAGTTTTATCTTATTCTTGCTTCTGATAATGACAAACAATTACCAAAAGGGTAAGAACCAAAATACTTACATGCAATAGGAAAGGTCTTGATTTGCCCCAATCACATCTATTGTGGATAGCAAGGAGGTGTTCAATCTGCTCAATTTATTGGGCAAACTGTTGGGTCTACGACTCTACCTTGTAGAAAGACTAGTACGATGATGAGGCATGACACATAACAAATGCCTATTTTCAGTGACTGATCAACAGGCATAGATATGACATTGACTACCAGAAAGTTAATGTAATCTCACAGATACTGAAGATGGTTATGTCGGATTAAAAACTAACCTACAACCAGTGTTATCAGAACCGGACCGGACCGGACGGTCGGACCGGTTCGACCGTGAACCGGTCTAGGAACCGGTCCGATTAGGCCCGGTCCGGTCAATTGGCAAAAAACCGTCCGAACCGCCTCGACCGTTGAACCGGTTCGGGCCGGTTCGACCCTATTCCCCCACTAAAAAAATAAAAATAAAAAATGGTTCGGTACCCGCCCCCGTCAACTCAACCCAGCCCGGCGCGACACGGCACAAATAAATAAATAAATATATTATTTACTTATATTCGATCAAACCATTTAATTCGACACACAACTCAAGCCCACATCCTATGCCCCTTGGGTCTTGACCCAAGGGTGAGCTCTCCAACATATAAAACCAAGTATTTCTAACTTCCAATATGGGACTAAACATAAAGGCTCTATTTCCAACATATAAATGAGGATATTTGAATCAACATAAAGGCTCTATTTCCAACAAGTAGTTACAAGTTATTCTCTATATACATGTATGTTTATTTATTTTGATCACTATATCTTATTTGAGTTATTTCTTATTGTATTAGGTTATAGAATCGGGTCGGACCATATATCAATATTATAATGACATCACGGTTCAAACCGGTTCGAACGAACGGTCAAACCGGTTCGAACCGAACCAGCTCAGTGTCCGGTTCAGGCACCGGTCCGGTTCTGATAACATTGCCTATAACTTCATAATGATATAATATAATGTTTCAGCAGAGACAAATCTACACATCCAGCGTGAAATAGGATATGAATACTGCAAAATTATTACGCAATATCAGTTTGCTTGTGATATGATCAGAGTTTCAAGGATCAGTCAGACTGAGTCAAAAGCAGCTGATCCTACATGGTGCTCAGCTGCGCAACCAAATCATGCATCCCTGGTCCTCATTCTGGAGGTAGGGATTGGCTAAGATCATCATGATTGGCTGATCCCCTGGACTGGCTGATTCCTGGCTGCACACTTGCAATGGAACATGATCATATCCACACATTTCATGGGCTATGCTACATGCAAATTGAGCCAAAATGATATGATGCAGTCCAATCACGGTCAAGAATGAACCCAGCCCACTGATTGTACTCTAATCTTAAGCCTAACTTGCTCCAAATTAGAAGATCCCAAAAAGGTAGCAAGTGTCATTTCAGTTCCAATATGGGACTATCTCTCCACTTACATGCTACATGTCTGCTGTCCGCCACTTGCTGATCAATTCATCTAATGCATTAGTTGGGGCTTTTTCTCATGCACAATACATCCACCTCTCTCTTTCTGGTAGTAAGTTTATAATTCTTTAAAAAGATTTTGGGATATTTGGAAGATTTTTCTGTGGCCTGATCTTGGACCCCCTGGATTGGCCAGAAGGCAGAAGCAGGTGCAGATGGGCCAGGATTGGATGACCGAGATTGATTTTAGACATTGATCCTGTATGTATAAAGCTTTGATATGATAACGGAACAATGTTATAATGGCAATCATGGTACATCACAATGAAAGAGGTGCTTACTGCTTAGTGCCTTGAGTTTCAATAATGATTGCTACAAGGAACACTGTTTTTTTTTTAAAGTGGGCAGTACCATTGTTTGTATAAAATGTAAAAGTGGGCATACAACTGTAGTAAAAAAAACTCCCAAAAAGAGGCACTATACAAAAGACCACACCAAGGCCGTGTGTGACAGGCTAACCCCCCAACAAAACAAAGAGAGGGGAGTTGAGGCTATAAGGAACAATCTTATAACGACAATTATAATATATGTCAATCTCAGAATGAAAGTGGTACTATGTGCCTTTTGAGTTTCAATCATGATATCTGCGACCAATGTCCGTGACATGGCCAACAAAGATATCTATGTCCTCTGTTTTCACTGAAGAAAGACAGGGGAAGCACAACCAGCAACATATTTGTGTCATATCCATAGATGCTAAAGACTGAAGAGGTGAACAAATGCAAAAAGCAGAAAAAATTAGTGAGGAACCACTGTCCCTCAGTGGTGATGGTGGGGGTGGGGTGAAGGGTGTGGAAGGGTGTTGGATAAGTACTTCATTGGCAACTGCAAGGTTGCAGTATCAACTCCCACCAATGGACAACAATGTAGGGCAGGTACCAACCCAGGTTTCACATGGTTCTGACCTCACAAACTTCAGGCCACGTCCAATAGACATTCAGCCAGCCTGTGGCTCGGGCTACCGGTGATTCAGGCTTGATCCTGGGTGTGTGTGTTGGGTGGGGGTTTACTCTTGGTATTTAGGAAAAAAATAGTTAGGAACTACCACACACTGAACTGAGGTAGGTCAGTAGTGGAAGAGAGAAACACTTGAGAAATAAACCATAGCACAGGCTCATTTAGAATTCTTCAATGACTAAAAGATCCACTAAATTAGGAAAATAACAAGACATCCTATTAGGACAACAAGACATCCACTAGATTAGAAGCAGATCTAATCATCCTTTGAGGTATCAAGAACACCAGAGTTGGGTGGGATCAGTCAATATTGGTCAATGGACAAAAAAAAAACAGAAATGCTTTCTATTACTTAGAAACAAGAACACTAGAGTTGGGTGGAATCAGTCAATATTGGTCAGCTCTGCATTCAAAATTTCCCCCCTCCCTCTGCGTTCAAAATTTCCCCCCTCTTAAATATGCCAATTTGCTCTGATCCAATTTGGATGGGGATCAAACTGGTAGTAACCTATGCCCTGATCATCATCATCGTAGCCTTATCCCAATTTGGGGTCGACTACATGAATCCTGTTCCGCCAAAGATTTCTATCAAGTGCTATATTCATATTTAAACCCAAGAAGCTAATGTCCTTCCTAATAACATCGCACCATCTCATTTTAGGCCTTTCCCGAGCTCTTTTACTAGCATCCACTAAGATTCGGTCACATCTTTTAACCGGCGCTGAGTTAGGGCGACGAAGCACATGACCAAACCACTTGAGTCTATTTTCTCTCATTTTACTATCAATTGGGGCTATCCCTAAATCCTTACGGATGCGCTCATTCCTAATCTTGTCTTTCTTAGTCTTGCCACACATCCATCTCAACATCCTCATCTCTGCTACACACATTTTGTGAATGTGTTCCTTTCGTACTGCCCAACACTCGGTACCATATAACAAAGCAGGTCTCACAGCCGTTCTATAAAACCTCCCTTTTAAGGTATGTATGTGTCTGGTGGATGTGCATGTATGTGTCTGGTGGTTGGCAGGGAGGGGAGGTTTGTTAGGTTGTCTCAACTTATAATGTTAAGCCCGCCACCAGCTCAACAAATCTCATTGATTATTGTATTTTCAGGATTCTAGTTGCAATTCTAATCTGAGGGTTGAGAAGAGCGAAGAATAGTGGAACCTAGTCAACAAGAGCAGGAAGCACAGTGAAGCCAAGGAATCTGGAGGCAAGAGAGCACAACCCATTGAGGCGGGACTACCAAGAGGGGCTACGATGCCAAAGCTGGTGCCAGTGAAACAGGATATATGTATCAGATGTTTGGAGAAAGGACACTGTGCTAATGAGTGTAGAAATTCAGTCAAATGTCTGTAATGCAAGGAAGTAAGTCATATAAAAAGATGATCATGTAAGAAGTTTCACAGCAATGGGTATTCGAAGTTTCAGCCCACTCAAGGTGATACCAATGGTAGAGAAGGTAGAACCCAGGGAGAAGAAATCAAGTGGGGGAAGGAAAAACAGAACATGATGGAAATGACTTGGTCTCTGATATTGGAAGGTAAAAGAAAACTAGAAACCTGTGAGGCAGTGTCCATACAAGGGAATGTGGCGGACAAGAGAGGAGCTAGGGAGGAATTTCTGAACAAACCTAGACAAGTAGCAATTGGTGGATCCAGCAGGTGAAGAATGAAGCCTTCTTGGTCTGGTTTCCCAACCAGGAGTGGAAGAAGACCTGTCTCAACAAAGGTGTATTTCACAGGAGTAATCACTGCCTCATCTGGAAATCATGGACGATGGAAACAACATTAGAGCGCTCCCAGAAGGTAAGCTTCTCTGGTGTAGGATGTCAGGAATCCTGTTACATCTCTGGAATCCTGATACATTTCACAGTCTAGTGTCTCCATTCGGCTACCTGAGAAGGATGGATAAGGAGACACTTGATGGAGACAACCTGAGGTATGCAAGACTATCTGTAGACGTGGAAACCTTGCTGCAGATCCCAAAGGGAGTGCAGATCAGAGTTGGGGATAAGAAGTTCTGGATTCCCATCAATGCGGAGCTTGGAGATGGGACAGTCCATGGACTGGACATGGGCAGTGGTAGATTCCTGATACCAGAAGCTGAGGCAGAACAATTCTTCTGAAGATGGGATTCGGAACCGGAGAACATGACCAAACCAGGTGGTGAGTCCAAGCCTCGGAATTGGGTTGAAATGAGTCAATAGGGGCAAACTTGGTGCTGCAAGGGGGAGGAAAAAAAACAGTTCAACTTCCAAGGAATACTATCATGCAAATTGCTCCGGAAATTGGCAAACTGAACAACAATATGGTGTGGCCTCGAAAAGGGGACATGGAAGGGAGGGGAACAGAAGAGACTGATTCTGGGGCTCTGCAGGAATTTGATGTAAGGTTCCGAGGAGGTCTGCAGGAACACTTGTGGCTCGCTGTTCGATGACGATGGTGCTTCAAGTCTCCACACCATGGCAGGCGAGGAAGAAAAACAGTACTGGGTCCATAAAAGCCAAAGGGGACCCAACATCAACAGTTTCAGGTCAGATCTTGGGCCCATTCCTACAGGTAAGTCGGTCGGGTTTGAAGATACGGGTCATACGATATTGGGTAAGTCATTGGGTACCGAATCGTTGGACCTGATACCTAAAACAGAAGCCCTAACCCCGGTTTCCAGAAAGGATCACAGGCGGGCAGAAAGACAAGGCCAGAGACGGCTCAGTCTGTCCATCTTCAGCACAGCAGATTGGAACACAACAGATCAGGAAGTGTTACCCATCTCCAGCTACCTCCGAGGGACTGAATTGTGCAGTACCAGTGAACATTAGAAACAAAGAAACAGACTGAAACTGGGTAGAGGAGAGCGGGGAAGTTGGAGCGACAAGAGTCCAATGTAGTCCGATCCCTCCACCTTACACAGGTAATGTAATAGACATGAATATCCTCACATTCCTTCGATCCAGGTTGGCAGAGGAGAGGTATAGGGACTCTATTACGAGCAAAGGCATAGCATGGTAGTTCAGAAATCTCACTCAGCTGCAAGGAAGGCAGTATCGGTTTCGGTACCGGTTTCGGCCGGTTCCGAAACCGATACGTACCGGTTTCGGTACCGGTATCGGTTTCGGCCGAAACCGGTTGAAACCAGTTAAAAAATTAAAAAAATAAAGAGATTCTCTGATTTCGGCCGAAACTGTCTGGTTTCGGACCGAAACAGGTCGATTGTTTCGGCCGAAACCCTTAATGGTTTCGGACCTGCTACAGTGTTATGGTGCGGTTTCGGATCGGTACCGGCCGAAACCGATACGTTTCGGCCGAAACGTATCGGTTTCGGCCGATACTGCCTTCCATGCTCAGCTGTCACAGGAGAGACAAGGCAGGTTTCAGTTGGAAGATGGAGCACTTCAAATTTTCCCTTTCAATGATGAATCAGAGTACAACCTGTCAAGAAGACTTCACTGCAGAAATAGCAATGGATGGGGGATGAAATACCCTGAGAGCAGTTCAATAGAAGTTGATTTCAGTGGAGATGTCACTACATGGAAAGAGTGTTGAGTTATGGTTTTGATCATTGTAACCGTTCTTTTGGTCATTGATCGCGGGACTTCAAAGAGAAAAGCTTGGAGATACATACACAAGAAGAGCTGGGAAATGTCAATCCCTTGGCTGTGATGGAACCAGTGACAGAGGAGCAAAGGTCGGATAACTTATTAAGGAAATTGTTAGAATATTTTTGTAGGAAAAGAGGAATATGCAAGGAGAACCCTTAAGAAGACCAAAAGGGACACTAATTTGCAGTTAAGTTTGAAAAGAAAAGGCTCTGGTAGTGGTCTGAGAACTGGGAAGAGAGAGTTGATGTATCTGCTGTCCAATGAGATGATAGAGGGGCAAAGGCCAAAGAAGGACAAAGGCAAAGGGAAAATGAATACATACCAATGAAAATAATGACATGGAATTGCAGAGGTCTTAATGGGGAAGGAAAAATGGGGGAGATTAGAAATATGATACACAGGGAAAAAGTAAATGTACTTTGCATATTAGGGGGAAATACATTGCAAGGTTGGTGTTGTAACCCTGCAGAAGGGTTGAAAGGAGGCATTGTGATACTATGGGATCAAGGTTTCCTTGAAAGTTGCGGTGAAATGGTGGGACGGTTTACTGTATCTGTAAAGTTCAGAATGAAGGACGGGTTTCTGTGGGTGTTTACAGTGGTTTATGGGCCAGTCCAGAATGAATACAAACATACTTTCTTTCGAGAACTTGGGATTATTTTCAGGGGTACCAGGGAGGTCTGGTGTGTGGCAGGGATTTCAATGCAGTCAGACATCCAGGAGAGAGATCAAACCAACACAACTGGGCAGCAAAGATGGATTTATTTGGAGAATGGATCCAATCATCTGGAGTGATGGAGATTCAGATTAGTTCAGTTTTCTATACATGGATAGGGCCAAGTGAGAGAAAATCACAATAAAAAGTAGACAAAAATTTTCTCTCAGTAGAATGGCAAGAAAAAATCAGCAAAGAAAGAGCAAAAGGCCTTCCCAGAGTGTTGTCTGATCACATACCTCTACTGTTGACTGATAAAAAACAAGGAAAACAGAGTAGTCTATTCAGATATGAGAGAGCCTGGACGAGGCATGAAAATTTTATAGAACTGGTTGAAAATGGTGGAATGAAGCTCCCAATAGCACGCATGCTTGTCTCTCACTGTTGAAGAAGCTCCAATGGGTCAGGGAAAAAAATGAAAGCATGGAGTAAAGAAACTTTTGGTGACACAATGGGGGGATAGAGAGCGAGGGGTACACCGCCTGTGGAATTTTTTGTAAAGGGTTTTGGAGAGCACAATGTAAACACACGTGTACATCACTCTTCCTTTCTTCATTTAATACAATTGTAGTACTATTCACTTCTCAAAAAAAAGAAACTTTTGGTAAAGCTGCAAAAATTAGACAAGAACTATTACCAAGCATTGAAGAGTTGTTTGACATTAAGAATGGATATTATTTTTTTGAAAGTAGGTGGTACCACTAATTTATCAAATGAAAAGCTGGTGTACAAGTATAGGATCCAAAAATCAAAACCTCAAAAAACGTCTATACAAGAAAAGTCTACACTAAGACAGTGAGGATCACTCTAAACCCCAACATCCCAAAAAGAGAAGAGGAGAGAGAATTCAAGTTACAAAGAACAGCTCATTCCTTCACTATAGCACAAACAAAACAGACCATTGTATCTTCCGATCTCGCCTCCCTCCTAAAAATCCGATTGTTCCTCTCACCCCACAATGACCACAAGGTAACGTGAAGAACAAGCCACCACACCGTCCTATCCCCCCTAAGAGGCCAACATCTGCCCCAATGTTGAATGAGGTGGGGCGCCTCACTACACCTGTCGATGACGTTTCGTGTCCTCGCCAACTCCCTCTCATCCCCTGAGAGTAGAAGCAACCTACAAATAGATGATCAAGGGTCTCGTCGTCCTCTCCGCAAGGACAGCAAATCGTCTGGATGTCTAGAAGGAAGCGAAGCAACCCGTCCGTCATAGGTAACCACCTATGGGAGATCCTCCAGATCAAGAGTTTCACCGTCAATGGACTCTTTGGCCTCCACACCTGGGTAGCTAGGTTGTGGCGAGCACCTCCATCCGAGATCACAGCATAAGCAGAACGAACCGTGAAAGAGTCGTCCCCTTCCCACCTCCATATTCACTCATCCTCTCTATCTGGTTGAGGGTGATAGGGTAATAGGAAAGAAAGAAGATCAAGAAGCTGATCCATCTCCTCTTGCCTGAGAGCCCCCCTGAAGGTCGACGCCCAAGCTCCTCCAAGAAAGAGGGGATCAAAAGCCTGGGATACAGTAATCAGAGGATCCACTGCAACCGCAAAGAGACTAGGGAAACATGCCTCTAGGGAGAAGTCCCCACACCATGAGTTCTTCCAGAAGAGACTCCTATCTCCTTTACCCAGAAGGATCCTAACGTCGGAGACAATAACATCTTTACAAGAGACGATACCTCTCCAAAGTGGAGAAGTCCTATGCTGAGAAGGAAGATGATCCCAAACTCTCCTCCTGTCAAAATATCGCTGCCTGATAACTTGCACTAATAGCCCATCCTCCCCCGACCCCAGCCTCCATGCCCACTTGCATAAGAGAGCTAAGTTTAAGTCCCTGATATTCTTGATCCCCAGACCTCCCACTGCCTTGCCTGTGGCCACCCTGCCCAATGCTATGTCATGCCATCCTCTGCATCACCCTCCATTGCCATGCCAAAAAAACCTACTCTGAATAGTTTCAATCTTCCTAGCCACCGTCTTCAGGATGCAGAACATAGAAAGAAAGTAGACAGGGAGACTATCCAACACAGATCTACACAACTCTAATCTCCCTCCATAAGACAGCAGTTTTGCCTTCCACCCAGTCAATCTGGATTCATACCTCTGAATAATAAAAAGCCAATCCGCACAATGTAACGGGCCTGGGGTAAGAGATAGGTCCAAGTAGGAAATAGGGAACTCAACAATCTTACACCCTATCATGAAGACTGCCCTATGAAGTGGGCCATCCTCCATATTCACCCCAACAAAAGTACTCTTATTCAAATTAACTTTTATCCCTTTAACCTCCTCCAACAGTTCCAACAATAATCTGACTATGAATGGTTGCTGAGCATATTCTACCAGAAACAAGATGGTGTCGTCGGCATACTGCAAATGAGTAAGATAGATACCCTCTCTGACCACCTGAAACCCTCTAATAAGACCAACAACCTTAGCCCTTTGCCAAACTCTACTCAGAACAATGACTATAAGCACAAAAAGGAGAGGAGACATAGGATCCCCCTGGCGGAGTCCCCAACCACTATAGAACCAAGAGGACAGCCTCCCATTGACGAGGACTGCAAAGGACGTAGAAGAGATGCAAGCTCTGATCCAGCCAACCCACCTATCCCTAAAGCCCATCCTATCCAACACATCAAAGAGACACTGTCAATTAACCCTGTCATAAGTCTTCTCAAAATCAAGCTTCAGGACCACCCCTTTCTTTCTCTGAGACTTCAAGGCAAATAAGCATTCATGGGCCACCAAGAAGTTGTCCTAAATATATCTCCCCTAATGAAGGCTCCTTGAGAGCGAGTGGCAAGCATGTCTATCACTCTAACCAATCTACTTGCTAATAGCTTGGTGACAATTTTATAAGAACCATTCAGCAAACTCATAGGCCTGAAATCTTAGAAGTCTAGAGCACCTGACTTCTTGGGGATTAGCACTAGGAAAGTTTTATTAATACCTCCCAAGTTAACCCTCCCCTCTTGAAATTCCTTCATTGCTTCCACCAGGTCAACCTTGATGATCTCCCAACATCTCTGAAAGAATGCCAAAGGGAAACCATCCGGGCTTGAAGCTCTATCCCCTGCAAGAGAGAAGATAACCTGATGCATCTCCTATGAGAAAGGCTGGGAGATAGCATCCCTTTCCTCAGGGGATAAGCGGGGAAGAAGGTCTTCTGCAATCCTTGGGCTATAGAACTCATCTTCAGAAAATAGTCTGAAGTAGAAGCCTTTCGCCTACCTCCTGATCTCTTCATTAGAGAAGAATGAGAGATTATCCACCCTGATGTAAGTAATGGTGTTAACTCTCCTCCTCCCTGAAGCAATCCGCTGGAAACATGCAGTGTTCCTATCCCCTTCTTTTAACCATTTGTCCCTCAATGTCTGTCTCCAATAAGTTTCCTCTCTATCAAGAATCTCATCGAACTGCTCTCTTTGTGTGTCCCTGAGACTCCTGTCCTCATCATCCATAAGACTTGTCTCCTCCAAGTGATCCAAACCCTCAACCTACTGAAGAATCATGTCCTTCGCTGCCCTCCCCGAAAACTGAGCAGTGTGCCGAAGTCTACTAACCAAGGTGGCCATAGCAGAAGTGCTCACACGCTGAGCAAACCAAGCCGCAGAGACTGTCTCTAAGAAGTCCTCCTCCAAAAGAATAGGCTTCTGGTCTGAAACAGCTCTCGCTCAAGACATCACCTGCACATGAGGGAAATGATCCTCCCAATCAACCGACACCAAGAACCTATCCAGCCAAGAACAAGAAGCACTTGCTCTCACACTGGACCAAGTGAAACAGCCATGTGTCATGCCAATGTCCACCAAAGCCGTCTCCTGAATGAAGACAAAGAAATCCTCCATCTCACCTGCAAAATAGACATCCCCTAACTTCTCCCACGGGGCCGCCATTGTATTGAAATCCCCATCCACACACCAAGGCCAACCAGAGGAAAGATGATGTTTGACCAGGTCATCCCACAACAGTTGCTTCTCCTCCCTGGGTTGAGGACCATAAACGCCACTGAAGTCACAAAAAAAAGCCGTCCCTGATGCTCCTGAAGTGCAAAGTAATAGTCCATCTACTGATTGTCTTGTCCTGCTCCACCTTCTCCACCACAAAAGGATTCCAGAGAACCACAATACCCCCTAACCTACCAATTGTCGGGGAAGCCACCCCTAGGGAGAGGCGGGATCCTCCTATCTCCCTCAAAAGGGCCACCCCATCCCCCTCACACTTCGTCTCCTGAATGAAGAGAATGTCAACTTTGCACCTCTTGATCAACTCTCTCACTGCCCTTCTCTTGTCCACATCGCCTAACCCCCTCACATTCCAAGAGACAATCCTCATTGAGAACTAAAGATACCCCTCTCCTCCCCACCCACCTCACCTTCCTTACCCCCCTTCGACTGCGACCCCCTCCCCAGATGCTCGCGCCCGATCTCTTGTTTATTTTACAATAAGCACCCCTCAAGTCCTTCTTTGCTGCCACGAAGAAAATCCCCACCGAGTCCGCCACCTCCCACAACTGCTCAATAGAAACTCTTCCCGCTTCCCTCAGCCTCTCCCTGGCCTCCTCCACCCTCAGTCTACTTCTACCTCTGAGATCCTTCCCCTTCGCCTGCTAGTCGTCCCCACCATGGCCCCCGGCCTCCTCTAGAAGCAGTTTCATGTCGTCAAAGATTCCGATCTAGAAGTTAGTTTGACCCGTCCTGACATCCCCTAGCTCCTAGGAAGTGGGCAAAGGATCCGGCACCAACAAGAGAGAGTGCAGGTCCTGAGACGCCCCTCCTCCGGCGACCTCTGCGTCCACTACTCGACCCCCCCCCCACATGGAAGATCTAGGGCCGGTCTCAAAGGAGATCCAACTTTCAGCCTTTGTGCCTCCGACTGGAACAACGAAGCCTGGTCCTCCACACCCTCCCTGTCAAGGACTTCAAACATAAGGGGCGTTGAAATGGCCTCCTTGCCCTTCCCCTCTCCTGCACCGGATAACCTCTCTCCCCCCACTATCTACTCGCCACGGCAGGGCAAGGGGAAGGGCAGGCGACCTCCGACGGGATCCCCCGGCTGACGAGAGGAGGGGCAACAACACCGGTGATGATAGCAAGTTCGTCGACTGAGCAGCCAGTAGCGAACGCAACGAAGGAAGCAAGTTTGGGCGAGGAAGGTGAATGCTCCCGGGTCCAACAGACCCGATACGCTCCAACCAAAGTGAAGCGGATAAGTCACGGGTCTCAAACCTGAGCTCGGAACCCCGATCCGAGTTCCTTACCTCCAAGATCCCGGTCCGAACACCACCAACAGACACGGTTCGTGCTTCACCACGAGCCGCCTGTCCAACGGGAGAACACACCCGATGAACCAACTGGGCGAGCGAGGCAGGCCGATTCAAATTTGAACCTCTCGCTGCAGGTCCCCCTGACCGTACGTCTTCAACTTCCCGATTAGGGAGGGGTTGCCCTAAAGCCGACAACGGCCCTTGAAACACCTGCTTCACCCAAAGCCGCAAGACCGCTACCGCACCGGCGATGTTGATGGTCGTCACCGCCGGGATATCTGACAAAGACACCACTTGAAGGGAAGCCAAAACAGCCATCCCAGATCCCAACTGATAGAAGCTCAAGGAGCCGTGCTCAACCCTCCCAATGCTCCTGACGACGAACCCACCCCCTCCTCATCACAGAGGAAGATGGGCAACCCCTCAATGACCACTTGGACTCTTATCCCCAGCGGGCTGGGAAAAGTACCCCTCGATGGCGTCCACCGTTGAAGCCTAAGAATCGCACCACCTGCCACAAGGAGCCCAACCTCAGACATCCTATCCACCACTGCCTTCGCCTGCCAACCACCAAGAAAGAGGACCCAGTCACCAGAGAAACCTCCCACTAACCCCCAGCAGTCTCCGACAACCTACGCCGGACGTCTGCCGCATCCACCACCCCCTCTACAAGGGAGACATGGAGGCATCTCCGAAGCCACTGCAGACGCCCTTGCAGGAGGTTGGCCGAAAGGTCCCCTGCATCGATCCCTCGCTTGGTCAGCTGATTCGACAAGGGCAGGGGGCCCCAGACTACATCCGCGAACGAACGAGCTCGTCCAGGAACACCCTGCGCCACTGAAACCGGCAGCTGTCTGCGACAGAATCGCCGTATGTGACCCCTCCCGCCACACCCAAAGTAGGTCGGGATGGCCTGGCTGCCTGCAGCAGAAACCCCCCTCGCCGCCACAGCACACCACCTACACCAAGACCTTGTTGGCACGAGGAAGGCAGTCAATCCCAGCAAGGGCCGCCGCTTCACAACAGGATGCACTTAGGCCAGGACAGCCGCATGAGGCCCGCCTGACATTAAGAATGGGTATTATCAGAAGAGGTCCAGAGGACAAATGCCACTGGGACAAAATTAAACAAAAGTATGGAGAATGGTTGGTTAGAGAAGAAATCAAATGGATACAAAGAATAAAATATTTATGGCTCAAAGAGGGAGATTAGAACAAGGAAGGCAGTCGATCCCAGCGAGGGCCGCCGCTCCCCAATGGGATGCAGTTAGGCCAGGACAGCAGCATGAGGCCCACCTGACATTAAGAATGGGTATTATCAGAAGAGGTCCAGAGGACAAATGCCACTGGGAAGAAATTAAACAGAAGTATGGAGAATGGTCAGTTAGAGAAGAAATCAAATGGATACAAAGAGCAAAAGATTTATGGCTCAAAGGAGATAAGAACCCAACCTATTTCCGTGCAATGGCAAGTGTTAAGAAGAGAAAAACATGTATTGAACGCATTAGAGTGGGTGACACAATGGTTGATCAAGAGGCAGGCATTCAGAAGGCAGCAATGGAGTACTATGAAGCTTTGTTTAAAGAAGAGGAACTTTGGAGGCCACAAATCAGCAATGATTTACTCCAGCAAAACTCAGAGAAAAATGCTAAGTACTTAATCAGACCTTTTTCCGAGGAAGAAAGAAGAGAAGCAGTGTTCACAATGGATCTAAATAAGTCACCAGGCCGAGATGGCCTCTCAATGGGTTTCTATCAACAATTTTGGGAATCAATTAAGGATGACATTATGGCAGCAGTTTTGGAATTTCAGGAGAAGCTGTGGAGTGTCAAATGTTTCAATTCAACCTATGTGGTCCTAATTCCCAAAAAAGAGAATGCAGAGACAATGAATGACTACAAGCCTACAAGTTTGCTCAATGGAACATACAAAATCATAACAAAACACTAGTTAACAGACTGACGATGGAAGTAGGCAGCCTTAACTGATAGCAATCGATCAGCCTTCATTCAAGGAAGACTGATTTTGGACAACTACGTGGCAGCATATGAATGCATTCATGAACAGAAGCTAAAGAAAAAGAAATGCTCGGTGCTCAAGATAGATTTTGAAGACTCATGAGAGAGTTAACTGAAGCTGTCTTTTCACACTACTCCACTTCATGGGCTTTAAAAAATAATAGATTCAGTGGGCCAGAAGCTGTGTTCAGACTGCCAGATCCTCAGTGCTCGTCAATGGTACACCATGTGGACATTTTGGGAGTTCAAGAGGACTGAGGCAGGGAGATCCATTATCCCCTCTATTATTTGTCCTGAGAGGACAGGTTCTAAGGGGCATTTGGAAGAAGGCAAGTTCATCAGGAATTATTGAAGGGATTAGGGTGGGAAGGTCCTCTGAAGAAGTCACACATCTGCAATATGCAGATGATACACTATTATTCACATCAACAGCGGAAGAGAAGTTAGTTAACTTGAGAATCCTGCTCAGTTCACTTGAGGCAGTAACTGGCTTGAAAATTAACTTTTCTAATGAAGTGGTGGGACTCAGTATAAATGAAGATAGCAAAGAACAGATTGAACAGACTCTTGGTGCTAGATGGGGCACATTCCCCAACTCCAAGTATCCTGGATTACCATTATCGGATAATATGATAAGAGTTTCGGATTGGAATGGTATCATCAAGAGAGTGGGAGACAGAATTGCCACTTGGAAGGGTAAGCACTCATCAACAGGGGGAAGATGGATTCTCTGAAAGGTGGTTCTCACTAGTTCACCAATTTATTATATGTCCATATACAAAATCCCAAGGTCAGTCAGCAAAAAAAATTGAATCATTGAGAGCTGCATTCTTGTAGAGTAGAAAGGGACTGGAAGAGAAAGGTATGCACCCTATTGCCTGGAAATATGTTTGCAGACTAAAAAGGAAGGTGGAGTAGGTCTCATTCCTATTGCAACAATAAACGATGCACTGCTGATGAAGTGGTTATAGAGGATTGATACAAATGAGGGGACTTTATGGAATAGAATTGTAAAAACAGAAATACCTACATAGAGATGGTGGATGGTTTTCAGAAGTCCAAACAAAACATTTATCAATAATCTGGAAGAACATTCTCAATAAGAGGGACTTTTATAAATGCTCATCCACCATTCAGGTGGGAGATGGTCAGAAAACAAGGTTCTGGGAAGAAGCATGGATCAATCATAGGTCTCTCTAGCAGGCATTTCCTAATCTGTATGATATAGCAGATACCATGGAGTTAGAAAATAAATGCAGTCTGGGCAGATTCTTAGGCTACTTATAAATAGAGTTTGAAATTCTGTCGGAACCTCAATCAAAATGAATTTGCTAAATTTCTGAAGCTTTCTTAATTGTTAGACAACATGTGCATCATCCAAGACAAGCAGGACAGTAAAGCCTGGAGATGGGAAAGATCGGCCAAATTCTCAGTGAGATCAGCAGTTAAGACGTTGGTGCAAGGAGGAAGAAAGTGGCCTGGTAAAAACAAGTCTGGAACAGAAAACTACCCATTAAAATAAGGGCCTTTCAGTGGAAAATAGCATGGAATAGAATCTCAACAGCTGACAGAGCGAGGAGATTCAAGCCGGATATCAGAGAAGGCTGTGTTTTCTGTGCAACTTACAAAAAAACTATGGATCATCTCTTCTCAACTGGAGAAACATACAAACAGTATGGGCCCAATTTTTCAAGACAGTAGAGGCACAATAGACCAGGTTACAGAATATATATGACCTTTTGAGGGAATGAGGAAAGTACTATCTGGTGGTTACCAACAAGGAATTACGGATGTTATGTCTTTCAGCTATGTTGTAGTCCATATAGAGAGAAAGAAACATTAGAATTTTCAGAGAGGAGTTTAGAGAGCCATCTAGCATTATCAAGAATTGTATTCAATGCCTTCATGATTGGCATTTTAGTGTTCATGGTTCTAGAATAGGTCAAGCTAATTTACTCGAAAAAATGTGGGGTGGAAAAAAACTCACTCTGTCTCTGGGTTTTCATTTTATAAAAGCTTATGCCTATAAGGGGGGAAGGGGCAATGATTCTACCATCTTGGTAGAACTCTTTGTCCGTTACTCATGGGGATGTACTATTTTTTCTGGTTCTTTCTGTTTTATCTTTAATGAAAATGTGGCCGTACGGCCACCTTCCAAAAAAAAAATTTCTAATCTGATGAGGACACTAGGATCTGCCAAGTATAATCCAGGTTGCTGATACAATGCATAATAGTGCGCTCTCAAAAGTTGATTTCAATTACAGTTTCAGCTGGTCAGCATAAGCAATAGAAAGTTTTTTTTTAACGAGGGTAGTACCACTGGTATATAAAATAAAAAATTATACATGAAAAGGGGAGAGTGCTCCCAAACGACTCCCACAAACAAAATGCTGCCTTGGGAGTAAAATAAAAGCAAAACAAGCCTCTACCAGCACAATTCACACCCCAACCACACTCGAAGCGCCCCAAAAGGCTCCTTACCTAACAACCCCGACCACCCGACCAGACACCTCCCGGCGAACCGAGAAATGGAATCGCACCCCAAAGAAAACAAAGTGACTCTCCTCGCCCCTACCTCAACCTACTCAGCCTGCACTGATCCTCCTATCCTGTCGGCAGCCCCAACCTACGCCGTCGCCTCACCCCCCCCCCCCCCCCACCTTCGCCTTCGCCAATGCCTCAGCCTTGGCCTCAGCCTTCCTCGCAACGTCCGCCAGCCATCTACGCTTAATCAAGCTCAAGGTGGAATTCAGGCCTTTATCCACGCCAGCATCCGATACGCCAATCAGCCTAGCAATCATGCTTGCCTGGGTCTCCATATAATTCTCCACCTTTAATAAAATATCTTTGACCTCGTAGGCAATAGAGAGCTTATACATTTTCAAATTTATTGAGATCCTAAGTAACGAGGTTAAGCAAAATGACTTCTAAAATCTTCCTGTTCAGTAACCTAGACAGCCACATTACTGATGCACCAGAAAATAATAAGATAGGATCATCTGAGGAGTGTATTCAAAGTTGAAACAATAGCAAGATTGATCACCAAGGGGGTTGAGAACCTACACCAAGTCAGTAATTGAATCATACCTATTTCATAAAATATGTCATTGACATTGATTGCAGTTTTAGCAGAAGTTTCCATGAAGAAAAGACCATTCTCCTCAGCATATGCACGTGCTTCCTGCAGCATCAAAAAATTAACAATTATAATACATGACAGTAGATGGCAATGGAAGCTCATCCATGCACCATGTCTATATCATCTCTACAAGTGTATCATTTTGTAGTATGCAACACAATCAAAATGTGCAAATAGTTTGATACAATAGACAACAATCAGCAGGCATGAATATGGATAGGAAAGAAGGGACTAGATTCTGTCACATTCACCCTGTGGTGTAGATTAAAAGCTTGTGGATAAGATGCATTTCAAAATTAACCATTTTGTGATCTTTATACATGCATTCATGGTCTTTAAGAGCCGTGGTTTAACATTTTGGATCTGTAAACATTGTTGGCTTATTTGGACATAGCATTCTGTGAGTAGAACAAACAGAGTTCATAATGATTTAAGGCGAACTCAATGGTTATGCACCTGTGGGCTTGATATGCTCATGCCAAAACTACTTACAACCCAGAGCCATTCAACAATGTTTTTAGTTCAATCAAGCTTTGTTTGGAGGAAAACCCATAACCTTTGCAGCATTTAATGAAATGCAAGCTCATCTGCCTATTTCTGATTGCCAACAAACAGCATATCTAGTGCGACAACGCAAAGGTTGAGCAAGTTGAATAGAAGCTGGGTCCAGGCATGCATTTCCTCGACTTTTTTTGTTGTCCTCGTCAATGGCAAGCCATCTTCTTTCTTCTATAGTGCGAGGGGGATCAGGCAGAGAGACCCTATGTCCCCTCTCCTCTTTGTGCTAGTGACTCATGTGCTGAGTAGGGTTTGATTGAGAGCAGAGGATTCAGGTCTGATCAGGGATTTCCAAGTTGGGAGAGGAGGCCTCTCAGTCTGTCACTTGCAGTATGCCAATAATACCATCTTGTTCCTGGCAGAGGATGAGCATCAACTTTATGTGGCTAGACTTTTGCTGGAATTGCTGGAGGAGATCACTGATCTGAATGTTAACTTCAACAAGAGCTTGTTAGTTAGGGTTGACATGGAGGACATGACCCTTCAGAGGGCAACGTGCATTCTAGGGTGCCAGTTAGGAGCCTTCCCTATCTCCTACCTAAGGCACCCTTTGACCCCAGGTGCTCTACGGTGTGCAGATTGGCTACCTATTATACAACGTTATGAGTCTAGATTGGCTGGTTGGAAGGCTAGATTGCTCTCATATGGGGGTAGGTTGGTTTTATGCAGATCATGTTTGGACAGCATGGCTATCTAGTTTCTCTTCATTATCCGGATCCCGAAGTCTATGGTGTAGAAGATTGAGTCTATTCAGGAGAGATTCTTTTGACATGGGAGTTGGGGAACATGTATGGGATGGCATGATATCTAGTGGGAAAGGGTGGCTGCCACTAATGAAGAGGGAGGCCTGGGGATCAAGAATGCTAGACTTCAATTTGGCTCTCTTGTGTAAGTTATGGAAGTTGGGGGTAAGAGATGATGAACTTCGGGCACAAGTTATCAAGCAGAGATACTTTAGCAGGAACAAAGTCTGGGATTTGGAGTCAATAGCACGGTATCAAGACTTTCCGATTTGGTGTGGTATTTTGTCTTGCAGGGACATTATCTTCTCTGGCGTTCGAGTCAGTCTAGGGAAAGGCGACCAATGTCTTTTTTGGAAAGATAGATGGTGCGACGACTTTATGTTGGAGGCTTCCTTCCCTAGCCTTTCTGTTGTTTCAACTGATCCCTTGGGGTCGGTCGCCCAAACTTTTGACCTCCAACTCTTAGGAGGGACCTGGGCACTCAGAATCGTCAAGATGGAGCAGCTTCAGAACCTCTTGCTCTTCCTCCTTGCCTATACTCCACATCTCGACAGAGAGGATATGTGGATTTGGAGGTGAGGTAGGGAGGAGACCTTCTCAGTGAGGTATGCTTACCCCATTATCTCTAATGGAGGATGCACCACAATCTCGCCCCCTCAGGTGTGGAGGCCGCAGAGTCCGCTGAAGGTGAAGTTACTCACTTGGAGGATTTTTCACGGAAGATTGCCCACTCGGGACAAGCTGCTTCATTTCCTTCCGGGCATCCAACCAACCTACTGCTTATGTGGTCAGGAGGATGAGACCCTAAACCACCTATTTGTAAGTTGTACCTACTAACAGGAGATGTAGGATGACCTTGCTAGGAGAGCCCACTGTGCCATCGGCAGTTTGACAGAGGCACATCACTTCATTGGCGTGGGACAGAAGGTGGCCCCATAGAGATGATAAAGTTGTGTGGTGGCTGATCTTGCATGTCACCCTGTGGTCTTTGTGGGGCGAACAAAACAATAGGACTTTTAGGAGAGAGGCTAGAGCGGAGGAATCTCTTGTATCTTTCATTTGTAATAGAGTGAGGGAATGGACGGAGCCGCTTTGTAATGTGAATTCCCTCAAGTCTCCTCTTTTTGTTCTACTGAAGGGTTAACGTCTCTCACACTATCTTGGTGCAACCTTTTGTACAAGGATTTTTTGGGAGCTCTTTGACTTTACTTGTACATCCCTTTTCTCATGTTATACAATTAGTGGTACTACCCACTTTCAAAAAAAATGTAAAATAGAAGCAAGAGAACAAAAGTTTCTGGAAACCTCTGTTCCTGAAGTAAATCACTAGGAAGCATCATTAGTAAAAGACAAATGAAAGGCTAGTCTATAAAAAGAAAAATGGACATAATCATGAAGACTGGTCCTCTTCCCTGAGAGTGGGCCATGCTAATCAACCTACCAAAAATTAATTAAAAAAGTGAAAGAGAATTAAGGAGAGACATTCATCAAGAAAGATGATCAACAACTTCTCCCAGTCAATTACCGATTTTCATCAGGTAGTAGGCATTTTCACCACTTAGAAAATTGTGGAACACAAATAACGTATAACATGACAGATTAGTAAAAATAATGGCAACATCAAGACATTCCGGCCCAGAAAAAAGAAATAATGATAAAGAGCATAATGCATCAGCAAATGGAAAACGTAGGAGTATGAATCAATGTACATGCCTCTGCCGTCACTTTTCTTTTGTCTTCCAAATCAGCTTTATTTCCGGCAAGAGCTGTGACCATATTCGGATTACCTGCATGCAAAATTTGGGCCTTTCTGATAGAATCTCATCCAAAAAATCCACACTGGATCCAGCAAAACCACATTAGACGTAGGAATAAGAAGACATCGACAAGCCTAACCTTGCTTCTGAAGTTCTTCAACCCATTTCTTCGCTCGGGCAAACGATTCCTGAAATCCAAAGAAGCACACAACCGTATAAACAATGATTTATAGCATATCCACACAAGGGATGTCCAGGAATGGGAGGAAATCCATCACACCAGGCTGGTGATGTCGTACACGATGATGGCCGCGGCCGCCCCCCTGTAGTACATAGGGGCCAAGCTGTGGTACCTCTCCTGCCCGGCCGTGTCCCAGATCTCAAACTTCACCGTCGCATCGTTCACCGCCAGCGTCTGCGAGAAGAACGCCGCCCCAATCGTCGATTCCTGAAACCAACAAGCAAACCCAAACACGTGAACAATTCCACGGGATCCCAAAAAAAAAACCAATTCGCAATCCCAAAAAAAAACTAGAGAGATCACGGAACAAACGCAGACACCAAACCGCAGGGCGAGAGATCGACCTGGAATTCGAGGAATTGGCCCTTCACGAAGCGCAGGACGAGGCTGGACTTGCCGGCGCCCATGTCCCCTAGAAGCACCTGCGGATTCACGCAAAGGGAGCAGATCACGACCGAGATCGGCGATCACGAAAAAGAGCCGGGGCGGAAAAAGAGACCCCCGGGTTCGATCAGGGGGTTGTGACTTACGAGCTTGGCATTTATGTTGTTGCTGCCCATGGTCGCCATGGGCACGGCCGCAGATACTGGAGAGGAGGTGGTGGTGGAGGAGGATAAGGAAGGAAAGAGAAGAAGGTTTCTTCCGGTAGCTCCGCCTGGAAGCAAGAGAGAGAGAGAGAGAGAGAGCGAGGGAGAGAAGACGAAGTTGCGGAAGGTGCAAGAGGGGAAGGAAGACAGAGAGAGAGAGATTTGCAGCTTTACAGGGGAGTCCCGCGAGAAAGGGGACTTCGGACAGTGAAAGGCTTCATCATTTTGACGGTGTTGATTTGATCTAATTAATGCCAGATTTCGTATGCCGTCTGATTGTTGAGGTTATTCAATTGATATCCTGAATTTATTATAGAGATTCTTTAGTTTGATGTAAAGCGTGAAGTATCATAAACTTTAAAGTCAGTTTATGACATTTCACATTTAAATAAATAGTCCTGTTAGAGTCTTAGACTGACCTTATTATTTAATAACTCACTCTGACCAAAGATGGACTGCTTACTAGGTTTTTGGACATTAGATATGGCGGTGGTTGGTTTTCTATACATTAGAAGTAATTGGAACAACTTAAGAACATTTTGGATTTCCCTCCTTCTAATAAAATTTTCTAAGTGGCATTTGGTGTGCCCTAAAGCAATAGCTTTGAAATCATCGGCTTTAAAAAATTGTGAAAATAAAAAAATAATAATTTTAAAATCATAGGCTCTAAAATTCTCCATTTTGATTTTCAATATTTTTCTGATTTTGGAAAAAAATATTTCTTATTTTTTGGAGTTTATTATTTCCTCATCACTATGTCTCAAAAAATAGTTTGCAGAAAAGATTTTCCACCCATTCTCTCTCTTCTCCCTATTTGATAAAGAGACACGTCAAGTAATTTGATAGCATGTATGATGTATCTTTTTTAGCGTGAAAATACAAACATGTGTTTTGTTCTCCATTTATTTTTTCACAAAATTTACAAACACATGTTTTTCCTTCTCGATAAACGTTTTTTTGTATTTTTTCACTTTCTGGTGAATTTTTTTATAATCTTAACTTTCACGGTAATTAAGTTTGGAGGATGCAAAGTGATAGGTCACGTACGGTAAACATTTGATGGGGTTTTTGGGTTTGGAATGATCATCTAAATAAGGAATTTTCACATCATTTGATGGGGTTTTTGGGTTTGGAATGATCATCTAAATAAGGAATTTTCACAACAGGTGTTAAAAATCCTTACAAAAAAAAGGAATATGGAGAATATCAAAATTTTGTATTCTCTCTCTCTCTTTTAAAAGTTGTATTCTCTGATCACAGTCAAAGAAAACTTATAAATATTTAGGAAAAATAATAGCACTTTAATATTGAACAATTTCTTTTCTCAATATAGTGCTCTATATTCATTCCCCACCCCCCTATTACATGGTGAACATTCCCGAGTCGGAGTGTCAATGGATCGGATCCGGGTCGGATCCTTCATGATCCGAATCCGGATCCGATAAACTAAGATCCGAATCCGACCCGGATTCAGAATGAAACAATATTTCGGATCCGGATCTGACCCGAATCCGAACTTTAACTTTTGGATTCGGATCTGATCCGAAATCCTAATTTTTATATCCTGTAAGATAGATCCAAATTTGCATGCTTGAAATGGATCCGAAAATAACACATATATAAGTTCCTGAACAGAACACACTTGAAATTTTGTATAGACAATGAAACCAGAGGATCCGAAAACAACACATATATACAAATTGCTGAAACCAGAGGATCCGAAAATCTAGATTGACTGTATATGGACACAAGGACTGTGATGCCCATTCTCCTCCGGAGGCTCTAAGTGAGAAGCCGAGGCTTCCACTCTTGTGAAGTGAACAAAGTGCTTCACCTTCTTTTCAAGTTTTCTATCTGTTGTGTCAGCATCAACATGGTATCCAGCTTGATGAATCTGATCTAGGACCTTTAGTAACAGAAAATTAAAAGTCATTCGGCAGAGCTCTTCTATAAGGTAAAATCTAGATTGACTGTATATTATCTTCAAAAGAAGATGGTTTCACCGTGATTGACATTGCAAAATAACATCATAATCATATCAGCAGCAAGCACGTTATATTGAAATTCTTACCATACTCATAAATGAAGTAAACAGTACAATGAATGTGAAAGGAAGTGTTCAGGAAACTTATGTCTAAAATTAAAATAGCACCTTTAAAACATCGGCTACTTGGCATAAAAGATAGACAAAAATAAATAGGTAAGTTTAATCACTTTCTAGGATCAGGAGGGTCAATGATTGTCATTGAAATCAAATCCAAAGGTAGCAAATTCCGCAGAAGGATAAAATAAAAAACACACTAATTAGTGATTCTTGTCTAAAAGCAAACACATTAAACCACATATGGCTGTAAGACACTTACTTGTAAAGTATATTGTAACGACCGAGAGCTCCAGATACCGATATTCCGATAAAATCGATATACCGATACCAAGAATTGAGGACGCCACCCAAGAGGCTGATGAGGCCCCGTAAGGGTTAGTGAGGTTTGTCGAGAGATTGCATAGCGAATTGGAATTACAACGCGCAGAAATTAATTATAGCCACAATATTAATATAGTGCGGAAGCAATTTAAAATATCAAAGTGGTAAAATATATATACTAGTCCAGATTTACAAATAAGTAAAAGTCTAATGTACAACTACACGGGGCATATCCCGGTCAAAAGTACATAAAAAGACGAACCGACCACTGCTGGCACGCTAGACTCGATCTCCAAAAGTGCGGGAAGAACCGGCGGGAGGCTGGGGCGGCTCACCTGAAAGAGGAAAGGGTGAGTCACAGCCAGACTCAGTAGGGGTCACACGGATCCCTACCTCAAACTAAACACGCAAGCATGCAAATAAAAATGCAATTAGAGTATGCATTTAAACCATAAACATGCAAATGGCATAATTAAAACAAAAGCTATAAGTCTAACTAAACAATTAAAACACCTAACCAACTACCAAAAGCCAAACTCAAATAAAATGTTGTGCTGAAAATAAATCTAGCTCACTACTTCCAAGTGAAAGGAGAAGTCTACTGCGACGTAGAACAAAAGAGTCCACTAGAAGGAAGAGACTAGATGCGTCCCATACGACTTACTCTGCAGCCTCTGCAACTCACGTGTCTCGCGTCTACACAGAGAGGCGTAACAAAATCAGTACCGAACCGAGTAACTAGTCAGAGCGACACTCGTCAGTGTCAGTCCATGTCTCTGACCACGTGTGCACACACTGACTCTCACCTGAGCCAGGTCCTCTAGCTAGTTTTCCCCCTCCGTAGGACGCTACGGCCAAGTCGGGGGCCCACGGAACTAGCTTAGAAACCGTTGATTGGGATACCCTACCACCTCTCCCTGGTGGGTCGACCGCGTCGTAAGGCTACGACCAGTGGCTCTATCACAAGGAACGTGAGAAAAATAACCTTACACGGATAATCAAGCACGGATTCGCACAAATAAACCCATTTTCGAACCTGTACAGATGGGCGGTCTTGCTCCAGCCGCCTAATGATAAACGGTTCTCCATTGACCGCCCAAGGAGATAAACGATCTTCCCATGGCCGCGCCACTAGGATAAACGGTCAGTGCTCCGACCGCACAAGAATCAACGTGAAAAGATGAACGGTTCCATCAGCACCGCTCATCTAGATGGGCGGTCCCTTGCTCACCGCCTAAAAAATATTAAACGGTCAGAAAATAGCCGCTATATCGGCGTGACGGCGAGTCGGGTTCGGCCTCGGACGAAACACCGCCCGGAGGGCTCGTAACAAACAGAAAAAAAAAATAAAACAACCTGCCATGCCCGTACAAAAATTCTACAGCTATACATGCCATTAAAAATAAAAAAATAAAGCCTAAATCATGAATTTCACAAAATTAAACTAAAATAGGCTAACATAGATTTTTGCCCGAAAATCGAGGAAATGAAGACGCATGGACGTGCATGTGGCGTCAAAATGATCCTAGCGAGGTGAGGAGTTCATCCCCCTTACCTCGGTCGCGGAGAAAAAGTCGTTCCGGGTGCGCACGAGCCGAAGGTCGCAGCGGTTGCTCTCGCCCGATCCCGTCTCCTCGCTCCTCGAACCGCGGGAAGAAGGGTGCCAACGCGATCCTTGCGTCACGACCTTTCCAACGGTACCTCCCTTGCCTCGATCAGCGGCCGTCTGGACCAAAACCGAGCGAGAGAGATATTTCAAGAAATTAGGCCTAAAATATAATAAAAAGGGGTTTACACGAAAACCGATGAAAACGACAACGGATGGCGATGCATGTGGCGTCATTGGACTCCTGACGAGACGAGGAGTCCATTCCCCTATAGCGATCGCAAAGAAACCCGCAAATCGGTGCAGATCGGACGACGAAAGCCACGTCATCCTCTCGCTCCCACGCGTCTCTACGCTCCGCGGATCGAGACGAGGTCAGCGTCAAAACGTCCCTCGCGTTGAGCCGGTTCCAACGGTATCTCCCATGCCTCGATCGGACCTCGTCCGGGTCAAAACCGAGAGAGGAAGGCAGAGGAGGAGAGAGGACGTGTGAGGGAGAGAGAGAGAACGAGAGAGAGAGAGAGAGAGAGAGAGAGAGAGAGAGGAGTGCGTGAGTTTTATTTAAATTTTGTTTTGAAAAATTAACTCTAATTACATTTTAACCCTAAATAAAGTAAAATTGTATAAATGCCTAATTGTTTTATATAAACACTTTAACTACACCAAATAAATACAAGAAAATACCCTAAAAATTCATAAAAATAGTCAAAATTCGCAGAATAAATTCTAGGTCCAAACTACTAAAAATCCGGTAAGATACGGGTCTTACAGTCCCTCCCTCCTAAAAGAAATTTCGTCCCCGAAATTTAAACGGAAGGAAAGGAGGAAGCTGAAAGAAAAGGTCATACCTTGATAATAGAAAGCCGATTTCCCCCGTGGCATGAAAAAGACTCGTTTCAATCTGCAGTCTACCACGGCACCGTACTTCTCGAGCCAGTCCATGCCAAGAATGACATCATAATCGACCAACTGCAGCACGTACAACCTTGCTGGCAATTGCCGATTACTGATGACAATAGGAGAATCTTCCAGGCACACTGGAGTGGATATGAAATCTCCCGATGGTAGCTCGACAAGTAGAATACAGGCCACTTCCACCATCGGCTCCTCAACGCGAGCAAGAAAATCCTTGGAAATAAATGAATGAGTAGCACCTGAATCAAAAAGAACATGCGCTGGACGACCAAAAATCAAAATTGTACCTTCTACCAGATTTGACGCTATTGCCTCTGCACGCGAGATATGGGTAACTCTGCCTCTCGATTGACGACTGGGGGCAGAAGACTGCTGCGAAGGCGCTGGCACTTGTTGATAGGACGGCGGAGGTAACTACGGCGGAGGTAAACGAAACTGAAACTGATGCTGCGGCTGGATAACTTGCGAAAACTGCACTGGCATCGGTCTCTGCGAACAGTCTCGCGCTATGTGACTCGGCTGACCGCAAGCATAACATACCACCGGCAAAGAACACGGAACACCATGATGGCTGCCACCGCATCATGAACACATCCTCGGCTGACTGACAAAAGGTCCCTGGCGCTGCTGAAAAGAAGGCGTCGTCTGCTGCACAGTGCCAGAAGGAGCCTGTTGATCATGATGCTTCTTGGACTTCTTTAACTTCCACGAGGAACTGGGCTTGGAAAAGGAAGGACCACTAGCAACAGGAACTGCAGACGGAACTCCTACTGCAAACGGCTGACTGCCCTGCTGAATCTGCACAGTCGGCACAGTCGGCGGAACTGCATTTGGTAGTTGTCCTCGAAATCTCGCCAATTCCATTTCTAAAGTCACGGCTGCCTGGTACGCTCCATCCAGGTCGGCCACACGGGTCGCATACAACGGCAGTCGTAACTCTGGCTTTAATCCTCTCAAAAACTGTTGCGTCTTCATGACTTCATTTGCAAGGACATGGGGCGCATATTGACCCAATTCCATAAACTTGTTGCGGTACTGCACTACGGTCATTTCACCCTGAATCAGCTCCATGAATTGATAAGCTTTAGCCATCTGGAGACAATCCGGAGTAAAAGCACGTTCAAAAGCTACCACAAACTCTGGCCAAGTGATCTGCCGTAGTGGTCGGGAACGGAAAGCAACTGCCCACTCTGCCTTCCACCACGTCAGTGCTGCACCTTGAAGCTGAAAAGTTGCTAACATGACCTTCTCGTCCTCCGCGCACTCCATTGCCATGAATACGCGCTCCGTCGCATCGATCCACTACCTCGCTGCCTCAGGGTCAGACTGACCGTCGTACGATGGTGGGTTGAACAGCAGAAATTCCTTGAGTGCTCTACCACGACCACTCGGCACGTCGGCTTGAGGGGCAGCAGCTGGGGCTGGAACAGGCACGGCTTGAACTGGAGCTGACACAGCAGGAGGAGGAGCAGGTACAACAGGAGGATGAAATGTGCCACCCTCTTCCTGGGGAACAGGAGCTCTTCCTTTTGGCGGCGTTCTCTTTTTTCGCGGCGACATCTTGAAGCTAGAAAACATACGACAATGGAAAACACATCCATAAGTACGGAAAACATCCTAAGCCAGCAATAGACGACTCAAGTGGACTTGCTCTGGACTCGCACATGCAATTTCAATTCCTTATACAATTCCCCAACACAGCTCTGATACCAATTGTAATGACCCAGAGCTCCGGATACCGATATACCGATAAAATCGATACACCGATACCAAGAACTGGGGACGCCACCCAAGAGGCTGATGAGGCCCCGTAAGGGTTAGTGAGGTTTGTCGAGGGATTACATAACGAATTGGAATTACAACGCGCAAAAATTAATTATAGCCACAATATTAATATAGTGCGGAAGCAATTTAAAATATCAAAGTGGTAAAATATATATACTAGTCCAGATTTACAAATAAGTAAAAGTCTAATGTACAACTACACGGGGCATACCCCAGTCAAAAGTACATAAAAAGACGAACCGACCACTGTTGGCACGCTAGACTCGATCTCCAAAAGTACGGGAAGAACTGGCGGGAGGCTGGGGCGGCTCACCTGAAAGAGGAAAGGGTGAGTCACAGCCAGACTCAGTAGGGGTCACACGGATCCCTACCTCAAACTAAACACGCAAGCATGCAAATAAAAAGGCAATTAGAGTATGCATTTAAACCATAAACATGCAAATGGCATAATTAAAATAAAAGCTATAAGTCTAACTAAACAATTAAAACAGCTAACCAACTATCAAAAGCCAAACTCAAATAAAACGCTGTGCTGAAAATAAATCTAGCTCACTACTTCCAAGTGAAAGGAGAAGTCTATTGCGACGTAGAACAAAAGAGTCCACTAGAAGGAAGAGACTAGATGCGTCCCAGACGACTTACTCTGCAGCCTCTGCAACTCACGTGTCTCCAGTCTACACGGAGAGGCGTAACAAAATCAGTACCGAACCGAGTAACTAGTCAGAGCGACACTCGTCAGTGTCAGTCCTTGTCTCTGACCACGTGTGCACACACTGACTCTCGCCTGAGCCAGGTCCTCCAGCTAGTTTTCCCCCTCCGTAGGATGCTACGGCCAAGCCGGGGGCCCACGGAACTAGCTTAGAAACCGTTGATTGGGATACCCTACCACCTCTCCCTGGTGGGTCGACCGCGTCGTAGGGCTACGACCAGTGGATCTATCACAAGGAACGTGAGAAAAACAACCCTACACGGATAATCAAGCACGGATTCGCACAAATAAACCCATTTTTGAACCTGTACAGATGGGCGGTCTTGCTCCAGCCGCCTAACGATAAACGGTTCTCCATTGACCGCCCAAGGAGATAAACGATCTTCCCATGGCCGCGCCACTAGGATAAACAGTCAGTGCTCCGACCGCACAAGAATCAACGTGAAAAGATGAACGGTTCCATCAGCACCGCTCATCTAGATGGGCGGTCCCTTGCTCACCGCCTAAGAAACATTAAACGGTCTAGAAAATAGCCGCTATATCGGCGTGACGGCGAGTCGGGTTCGGCCTCGGACGAAACACCGCCCGGAGAGCTCGTAACGAACATAAAAAAAATAAAACAACCTGCCATGCCCGTACAAAAATTCTACAGCTACACATGCCATTAAAAATAAAAAAACAAAGCCTAAATCATGAATTTCACAAAATTAAACTAAAATAGGCTAACATAGAATTTTGCCCGGAAATCGAGGAAAATGAAGACGCATGGACGTACATGTGGCGTCAAAATGATCCTAGCGAGGTGAGGAGTCCATCCCCCCTATCTCGGTCGCGGAGAAAAAGTCGTTCCGGACGCGCACGAGCAGAAGGTCGCCGCGGTTGCTCTCGCCCGATCCTGTCTCCTCGCTCCTCGAACCGCGGGAAGAAGGGCGCCAACGCGATCCTTGCGTCACGACCTTTCCAACGGTACCTCCCTTGCCTCGATCAGCGGCCGTCTGGACCAAAACCGAGCGAGAGAGAGATATCAAGAAATTAAGCCTAAAATATAATAAAAAGGGGTTTGCACGGAAACCGATGAAAATGATGACGGATGGCGATGCATGTGGCGTCATTGGACTCCTGACGAGACGAGGAGTCCATTCCCCTACCTCGATCGCGACGAAACCCGCAAATCGGTGCAGATCGGACGACGGAAGCCACGCCATCCTCTCGCTCCCACGCGTCTCTACGCTCCGCGGATCGAGACGAGGTCAGCGTCAAAACGTCCCTCGCGTCGAGCCGGTTCCAACGGTATCTCCCATGTCTCGATCGGACCCCGTCCGAGTCAAAACCAAGAGAGGAAGGGAGATGAGGAGAGAGGACGTGTGAGGGAGAGAGAGAACGAGAGAGAGAGAGATCGAGAGTGAGTGGGGAGAGAGAGGAGTGCATGAGTTTTATTTATTGTTTTTTGAAAAATTAACTCTGATTACATTTTAACCCTAAATAAAGTAAAATTGTATAAAATGCCTAATTGTTTTATATAAACACTTTAACTACACCAAATAAATACCAAAAAATATCCTAAAAATTCACAAAAATAGCCAAAATTCGCAGAATAAATTCTAGATCCAAACTACTAAAAATTCGGTAAGATACGGGTCTTACACATATGGTTGAATGGAATGGCTTCAAAAAATGCAGCAAAATTAGATGCATCACAGTTATTCAATATAGAGTCTACTGGTAAATTGGGAGGTTCAAGCATCACTACCTACTTTGATTCAAGATGTAGGCTCCAGGGGATTCACCAGAGCAAGAGGATGAGTGCACCATCACTACCTATCGATACCACTCACATAGATGCAACATAAGCTGAAAACATTAATGAAAACCAATGTAGATGCCCACAAATATATCAGAACCATATCAATAATCTCACTTAACAGTTATCAAAATTGATCTAGAGACCTGCAAGAAAGTAAATCCAAATCAACAACACATAACCAATAGGAATATAGTTATAGTCACAAATAGTTATCAAAGTTGTCATTAAATAAAACTAAATATGGCAAAAGCAGAAAGGAATCAGTCAAATAACTACTACTGCAATACATGGCTGATTACACATAGTTAACAAAGGAATCAGTCAAATAACTACCACTGCAATACTTTCAACGTAGAGAAAACTGCCAACAATACTCTAGTATACCCATTCAGGTTGATGGTATTAAAAAAGTTAGAAGGACAAGATATCTAGCAAACAACAAAAAAAATCAAGAAACCACCTTGATCAACACACAGGAGAAAGTTGAAACATACCTGAGGGCTGAGGCTGCTCAATATGAAACTGAAAACATATAGTGAATAGAACTAGAAAACCTGAGAAAAAATATCATCAGAAGATAGTTAGAATTAAACCACAAAACCTGACACCAAACCCTCCACCTTCTAAAACCCAAAACAGAAACTAAAATAATATACATCCCAACGAAGGAAAAAATAATATACCCACTTTAGAAATGTGAAAATGTTGTAGAAAAATTTGGCAGCATTTGAAAATGCGGTAGGAAAATAAGATTACATGAAGATAACCTATATGGTTAAACACTGAAGATTACCATATCATACACTAAAAAAGAATATCAGGAGACTGAAAGTTGCCACTTAAAGCAGTAACCTAAAGAAACATATAATTCTCACTCATCATACACTAAAAAAGATTACTCCCTCGCCCTCCCTGGTGTTTTCACTCATCATATAATACTTAACAACAGCACACCATCCATTTCAGTTGAAAACAGAGCTTTCAGTTGAATTATGATTTCAAGGCATAAACATAACAAGATATGTTAACTAATTGATCTTGAACATGGTCATTCTATGTACTAATATTGTGTCGTCTTATTATACTCTTAGTTCAAGGCATAGCATAACAAGAAACTATAATCAAGGCATAAAAAAATAAATACAAATTACAGCAGATATGTGAAGTTCTGAATAGACGACGCTTAGTTCACAGGTGTATCCTTAATAGATGCAAAAGTAGAACAGACAAATCCACACCCCAATAACAGTATACCCAGATCTTCCTGCAAAGTGCTTTTCATGTTCCCACAAAGACAAATTCACACCAAACTATGATTAGATACACAAATACATGATGGTACAAAACATCAAAAGACAAAATCATGCAAGCATGTGTCTAATCAGCAAGAGGATGCAAATGGAATCTATCGACATTACTTTTCTTTCTCAGGACTGAAGAGATGAGTTCACGGTGGTACCATGAGTGGGCTCCCAAGGAGGATTGAAAATAAAAGATCAATCTATGGCATAAAAACTGTTGGTACTTGCAAAAACTGTTGGTACCTGTGTTCAGTTATCTGAGATCCACAAAAGTATAATAGAAGAATAAAATAACTCTAAAGAAGTGCATGAACAAAACATTGAGTGTAGACATCATACCTAATCAGAAATTGAAGAAGATGCAAATACTCCATCGAAAGGAACTTCTAAAATATCATTTTCACTCTGATCATCAAGCTTGCTACTTGCAAATATAGAGCAAAGTGAATCTTCTTCTGAAGTGTCAAGTGAAGAAACATCTTCTCGAAGCCAATTTTTAGTACATATCAGAGTTTGCACAGTAGTATGATCTAATGAGCTTCTATATTTGTTCAACACCCTACTCCCAGTACTGAAAGCTGATTCTGATGCTACAGTGGATATCGGAATAGCCAACACATCACGAGCCATCAATGAAAGTAGTGGATACTTTAAAGAGTTTCTCTTCCACCACTTCAAAATATCTAAATTGTCGTCTAGTTTTGCTGGTTCTTCTAGGTAAGCATCCAAATCATATTTTTCTGATGAAATTAATGAAGACTGGTGAAGGTACTGGTCAAACTCCACGTACATAGATGTCAATGCACTTCTTGAAGATGAGACACTTTTTCTCTTTGACACACTCGCCATAGAAGATGAACTCATAGTAACAGTTTTACTCTCAAATGACTGACTTTGTCTTCTAGTGGCATATGTATCATAAAGATTTTTTAACCCCATTTTCACCTCTGCTATCTTCCCATCAGCTTCATCCCCATAAATCTTTTCAAAAAAATACTTTACCACGATCATTTTAAAGCGTGGATCCAAAACAGTTGCAATTGCAAGAAGAGTATTTATCTTTTTCCAATACTTTTCAAATTTCAAAAGCATTCGTGAAGCCATCAAAGAAATGAATGAGTCATCATGAACACACCACTGTTTCAAAGAAACGTGAATTATGCAGATATCTCCAAAGAAAAGATTAGAAGTTGGAAACTTAGTCCCTGAGAGTCTCTCAGTCACTTCGTAAAAGACACTTAAACATTTAAGAACCAACTTAACATTTATCCACTCACTGACGGATGGTGCATAAGGATAGCCTGGATCATATAACTGCAAGCATGAGAAGATATTTTTAAATTCAATTGCCCTCTCTAACATTAGATACGTAGAATTCCATCTCGTGGGCACATCTAAAATGAGAGACTTTTGAGGACCTCTTTCACTTCTTGCAGTTTTCATGAAGTTCTCCTTCCTTTGTTGAGAGGATTTCACATATTTTACACTTTCGCGTACTTTGAAAATAACCTCATCAAGCTCTTTCAAACCATCTTGCACAATCAAATTTAAGATGTGTGCACTGCATCTTAAATGAAACCATGATCCATTGAGAGGTAAAAAATGTGAAAAAGTTGGATCATTTAGTAACATCTTTACTACTTTGTTGTTAGCACTTGTGTTATCTAACACAATTGAGAACAATTTCTTATGAATATTCCACTCTAACAACTTGTCAAGTAGCACCTTAGCTATCTGTCTATGACCATGAGGAGCCTCAACATACTCAAAGTTGAGAATTTTCTTTCTCAAATTCCAATCATCATCTATATAATGGCATGTTAGGCACAAGTAGTCATCGTTGCCAATGGAAGTCCACATGTCTGAAGTTAAGCTTACTCGACAATTGAGACTCTCAAGTGGGGAATAAACCCTCTCTTTCTCTTTGGCATAAAGGTTCATACAATCTGACTTAATTGTGTTACGAGATAACAATTGTAATTTAGGTTGTATATTCTTTAAAATTTTTCTAAAGAATGCATGCTCAATCATTGCAAATGGATACTGATGGACAATAAACATCTTTGCAAGATCCTCTCTACTTCTCTCATTATCAAACACAAAGGAAGACTTTTCAGTTTCAGTTCCAGTGCCTACTACATCCCATTTACTTCGTTTCAAACTTTGGGCATCAGAACAACGCATAATGTGGTTACTTAAATATTTTGTTCCACTTGAACTTTTTCCAACTAATTATTTTTGACAATATCGACAAATGGCCACAACACTTCCATCTTCATTTAAAACCCTCTCAAAGTCTAACCAAACTTTTGACCTCAGCTTTCTCCCTCTATGTGGAGGTTCACCAGATGGTTGAGTAACACTTGCTTCTGTATTATCTACATCAACTTCTATATTCTCTGAACCACTTGCCATGATTTCAATTTAAAATGACACTATAATCTACACCCTTCACAATAGAAAAAAAATCAAAAATAATTAATAACAAATAGGTTCAACCAGAAGTTAAATCAAACACTTGGCAGAAATAATGATAAAGTGTTTGAGTCCAACAATCATAATATTCAGACTGTCATTCACATAAGCTGGTACTCGACGGAGGTTCGAGTCCAAGGACTCTCCTCACGCAAAGTGTGCTACTGCACACCTTTTGATATACCAGTCACACAAAGCAAACCAATGAACTTCAGAAATCAAATCTGAAATGCACTAAACTTGATACACACACAAATAAACAAATGACTGAAGAATGCTAAAGCAACCTAAAAGTAGTATATATTGAAACTAAGCATATGAATACTTGTTTGCAATAATAAAACTGTCAAAAACTTTAATCAAATGTCACTGTCTACAATCTGTATTGGGTAATGCACTGATGTGTGGTGAATGCATCATACATTATCATTTAGCTCAGAATAAGATCAACATACTAAATAAATAGCCCATGTTTAGCAATAGAACAAGAGCCATAGGAGATGACAGGTCAACCCTGCACGGCAGCCACATAAATATCTGATGTTGGTAAAAAGACCCTTTGATAGAAAATGACTGGACATTCAGCCTTCTGATGGAATACACCTTAAGTTTGGTTAAATGATTCATAAATGGCATTCCCATGCTTCAAAACTATGAAGATGGCTTATGTAAAGAACCACAAGTGACTCATGTACAAAGAAGATGGCTCATGTAAAAATTCTCAGATTTGCACGTGACACTGCATGAATCACAAATCTATTTTCACACGTACTATTTGGATCCAAATAGTACATGCAAATAACAAAAGCATAAATAGTGATCACAATATATTCCTTCAAATATGCCAAATAAAGCTATCACTACACCTGTAGATATATCATATATCACAGACCCAATAACCGTGCAAATAGAAGCAGTAATATCTCAATTCTCAAAGCACATGCAAATTCTAACACAACACCTCCTAAATGCTAACCAGTAATATTGCACCAACCCAAGTTGCCTTGGTGCATACTGTTGCTTTGGTGCATACTGCACCCACCCATGTTGCCTTGGTGCCCCCATGTTACCTTGGTGCATATTGTTGCCTTGGTGCATATTGCACCAACCCATGTTGCCTTGGTGCATACTGTTGCTTTGGTGCATATTGCACCCACCCATATTGCCTTGGTGCCCCCCATGTTGCCTTGGTGCATATTGCACCGACCCATGTTGCCTTGGTGCATCTTGTTGCCTTGGTAAATACTGTTGCTTTGGTACATATTACACCGACTCATGTTGCCTTGGTGCACATTGAACAAGCCTCATCACACTTGCACCAACCTCCACCTTGCACCAACCTCTATCACACTTGCACCGACCTACACCTTGCATTGACCCAACCTCCATCTTGCACCAATCTCTATCACACTTGCACCGACCTACACCTTGCAAGGACCCCACCTCCATCTTGCACCGACCTACACCAATGCATTTACATCCACACACTTAACACACACATTAAAGATACTTAACATATAAGACAACTATGCACACATTTATAACACGTCAAACCCATTCCCCCCACTAATACTAACCACCCATTAACACTTAATACCCCACTAACATTAATCCATACAACACCTACGTCCACCCTCCTCACCGAGGGTTTCCACGAAGCTCGAATAAACCGTCACTTTGTGACTGGCACGCCTACGCACTAAATAAACGAAATAATAAAAAGTATGTCCACAAAATAATAAATATAAATGCATGGAATTAAGTTTTGATAATACAAACTATAATCATTATACATTCACAATTGATGGATTTGAAAACTGGAAACAAGTTCACGATGGAAATAACAGTGGATTCCTCAATCATATAGGACATGATCTAATGTCAAAGCATAATATGGCTGTGTAGGCAGCAAAAGATTTAATGACCACAACATGTTGAGAGAGCAATTGATAAGCAAAGACATACACAGATTGAAAATAATAAGTTGCAGGTTAACACAACACTTCAATGAATGTCTCTGCAAAAGCAATAGCTCAAAGCTTATCCGGATAAGACACAAAGCAATGGATGAGATTTGATCCAAAATGCAAGAAGGCATTCATGAATAAATGTGCAAACAGTATATATTACCTGCCATCCTCCAACTGTACGTGCAACCAATAGATAAGATTTGATCCAAATAGCTAAAGCTTACCCCCTACTTCCTGTTCTTGGGAGCCCCAGTTCATGTCTTATTCTTTCAACATGAAACTCACGAATACTTCTCCCGTTAACAGGGTTTGCCGACCCGTCCGACCCGGCCGACCCGGTCTCGGCGCGGGACGGGTCGGGTCGGGCACAGCGACCCGCTCCGCCCCATTGGGCTCTCGACGGGTGTTTTTTTGATTTTTTTAAAATTTTTAATAAATTTATTTTGAAAGATTAAATGTTATATATATTTAAAAATATTAGAATGTAGAATTTTTTTATGATAATAGATCCATACTAAATTACACATAATTAATTATATAAAAATTACATATTACACCGCTTAATTAAACATCCTATTATATATACTACATAAAAATTTATTTCAATTACTAAATATGTAAAAGTAAACAATGACATAATAATGACATTCATTCATGAAGTATAAAATACAAAAACTCATTAATCATCGTCATCTGTGACTCTTGCAACCCATGCTACCATAGGGTCATCATCGTCTCGCAAGTACACATCATCCGTTGGGTCGTAATCTCCCTCTCCTCTCCTTGTATCCATTTGCACATGCCGGACCTTTAGCCTCACGTTGTAATGAACATACACCATTTTGTCTAGCCTGCGGTGTGTCAGCCTATTCCTCAGCTTAGTATGCAAGAAGGAGAACGTCGACCAATTCCGCTCACACCCACTCGACGAGGATGTTTGCGATAGAACTCTCATTGCGATCTTCCTTAATACGGGTGCATTTGTGCCGTAATTTAGTCACCACTCAGCTGTGGTTAAGACAGATCACGTACAATATAATAATTAGATGTAAAAATTACTTCTCGAGATATAGAAGGTACATTGTGAAGACACATTACCTAGGTCGAGTCTGTCACGACTGGCCATGACATTAGGTGTCGCAAATGAACCAATTGCCTCTCTAAACATTATCAAAAAATATGAAGTGTATATTTCATTTAATATTGTCAATGTTAAAATATCCAAAGATACCTCATTCAACGGATCAGCAGCATCTGTTGGGGTGAAAGACAATCGGTCTACCACAATGTTGACCGATTCTATCAACGTATCGTCATAAGCAAGGCCCCGAGTGTTAGTGTTGGTGTGCTACATGCCAATTTAGGGTCGGGTAGACCCGATATATGTACGATCTTATTCATTATTGATAAAGTGGTGTTTGAGCGTAAATATGCGATTGTGTTACTTTACGTTATCCCTAGGATATGTGGTTGTAAAGTCAACTCGAGATGGGATCTCGATTATGAGACTGACTTTACATGAACACATACCTTAAACTGTTCCTGGTTGGAGGGTAATCACTCGGGGACTTTGATTACCTATTAAACCAGTACACATGATGTGTCAGTTGTGAGCGACGTCACGCGGTTCGGAGTTCGATGGTGCGGGGAAGAGGATGCGGAGAGCGCGCGGGCTCTTCTTTTTGTTTGTTTTGCTGTTTGCTGCAACACAGAGATGAGAGAAGAGAGAGAAGGGGCCACCACGGGAGATTGCTCCGGCGGGGCGAGCGGGACAAGTATAATATAGCAAGATATGGGGTTCAAACGGCCATAGCGGGAAGTGACTCGCCGCGACCTCGGGGGGACGGGAATGGTGCAGAAATTAAATAACAAAAATTGAAACGGCCATTGGGGAAGTGACTCGCCGCGGCCTCGAGAATATGAGCAGAATATAGCAGAATATAAAAGAGAATATAAGAACATAGATTTAAACGGCCATTGGGGAAGTGACTCGCCGCGACCTCGAGAATATGAGCAGAATATAACGGAATATAGAGAGAGTATAAGAACGGAAATTTAAACGGCCATTGGGGAAGTGACTCGCCGCGGCCTCGATGATATGAGCAGAATATAACAGAATATAGAGAGAATGTAAGAACGGAAATTTAAACGGCCATTGGGGAAGTGACTCGCCGCGGCCTCGATGATATGAGCAGAATATAACAGGATATAAAGAGAATATGAGAACAGAAATTTAAACGGCCATTGGGGAAGTGACTCGCCGCGGCCTCGATGATATGAACGAAATATAACAGGATATAAAGAGAATATGAGAACAGAAATTTAAACGGCCATTGGGGAAGTGACTCGCCGCGGCCTCGATGAAAAGATGTGATCGCCAGGGGCCGAAAGACCCCAAAATAAGAAAGTGATCGCACCTACCTCAAGAGCGGGAGATGGCGGGTTGCTTCTTCCTCTCCTTCCGGCCGGCCGACGGAGAGGGCTTTCCTCGGCTACCCTTGCAAAACAACGACAAACAAATGACAAGTGGCTTAGAAAGATGAATGTGTAGTATTCATATCCTTGCAATAAAAATGACGAAATAACGGGAAGACACACACCTGGTTGGTGTTATCTTTTAAACCCCTCTCGGACTCGAGTAGGAGGAAAATGAGATGATGGATGCGAGATGATGAATGCAAAAGAACTACGAAGAAAAGGAAAGAGTTGGCTTATTGGATGTGCCGGTGGTGAAATTCGGCGGAGCTCCGGCAGCGTGGGGACAACGTAGAAGCGCGGTGGATGAAGACGACCTTCCTCTCGCGAGCGTGGGCACCCGAGAAGCCGGCAGGACCTCCACCTACAAAAGACCCCACGGGTTAGAAGAATGACTCCGTAGCCTCTGGGCTCCGGCAGCCTATCGGATCACTGCTTAGCTCTCTCAGAACTGAGGGGGTGGGCCTCTATTTATAGAGCTCCGGAAGGTGGAGACGTCCAGGACCCTGGACACCTCCATCAGGGCCGAAATAATATTTTATTCTATTTTTATTGATTTTTTTGGAATACTTTTGTGGAGGCGTCCAGGGTCCCGGACGCCTCAAGCAGGTCCACCGAAAACCGACGACGGCCGCACGCGGTTCGGCACAACGCGTGGTTTTATGAGCGGCGCCTCGTGATTCAGAAATGGGCGCGTCCAGCTGACCGGACGTCTCTATAATTTGGATTTTTTCACACACGACAAACCGTCGTTCGGTGGCCGGCGCCCGTGAGGGAGTTGATGGAGGCGTCCAGGGGCCTGGACGCCTCCAAAATATATTATTTTATTTTTTATTTGTCTTTTTATGCTAGGGCTGGCATTTTATATTTTTTATTTATTTTTTATAGAGGCGTCCAGAGGCCTGGACGCCTCTATTAATATATATATATATATATTTATTTTTTTTGTTTTTGTATGCCAATTGGCATTTTATACTTTTTTTATATTTTGTTTTTATGGAGGCGTCCAGGGGCCTGGACGCCTCCATAAATATATATATATTTATTTTATTTTTATTTTATTTTTTATGATTATTGATATTATTTTTATTATTTTTGCATTGATGGAGGCGTCCAGGTGGGTGGACGCCTCCATGATTTTGATTTTTTTTATTTTTTTGATCATTGATGGAGGCGTCCAGGCGCCTGGACGCTTCCATGATTTTGATTTTTTTATTATTTTTTGGTCATTGATGGAGGTGTCCAGGCGCATGGACACTTCCATGATTTTTTACGGAATAATTCAAAAAAATGTAAAAAAATTTATAAAAATAGGAAATCACCAGAGTAATTAAAAATGTGAAGGCCGCCTTGGGGTATCATAGTGTAATATGAGATTTACTCAGGAGACGTCAGGAATGGCGTGTCTACAGCTGCCCCGCCTTGGCATCTACTTTGCAAGGGAGCGACACGTAGTGGAATGGTATCGAAGTGGAGTGAAATGAAGTGGGAGTGGACTGATAAGTTGATGCCAATGTGTGATGAGACACGCTTTTGACGTTACTGTTTGGAATCTTTCCTGGAGTTTCAATGAGGCGACCTTGAAGAAGGTCTTTCAAATATTGACGATTGCTTGGACGGAGATCAAATAAGGGAGGGTGAGATGTGCGCTCAGGCACGAAACAAAAGGAGACCAACTTCTCGGTGTGGAAGTACCTGGGTCATAAACCGGAGGTTTCACCTTTGGGGAGCGGTTACCAGCCAATGTGGAAGTGCTGCGGCCAAGGTGGGTCAAAAAAGGTAAAGGAATATCTGAGGGTCTGTCCAAACAAGGGTCTCCTTTGAAAGAGCAGTCTCAGTATTTCATTCGGAGTGGAATATCTCATATTTGTGGGAATTGGAGCACAACGGCTTTCACAATCGAATCACTTGAATGATCTTCCGCAATAAATCAAAGTCCTATATGAATGCATGCTGGGTTCAAAGAAAAATTTAAAACAAACTAAAATAGAAAATAGCCAAGGATAATATTGTCAACTTGTGAAGAACGGGTCAGGATACCGACTCGGTGAGCTGATACTGGGCTGGGGCCCGTTTATCCGCGCACCAACTCACTGAATGGAACCGTCGTCCCCATGCTACCACAAGTTAACGGCCTATCCGTACAACCCAAATTCTTCCGGGATCATCACTGTTTTTGTTGAAGGGGAACTCAAATCCCAGATTTATTCGGGTCGCAAGGTCCTTGACATGTTCTAGTAGCGTAGGTATCGTATACTATGATGCATGACATGGTGGGACCAACCATTGAAAGGTGGGACAGGAGACAGGACAAAGACGTCCGTTAGTAAAACCTGCACAGATTAGCAAAGGTTAGCAACATCAGAAAGTAGCAGAATCACAGCAGAATCGCACCACAGTACAAAGGAGATCCAGACAAAATCTTGACAATGACAACTGATGTGACACGTTTTATCCTGTAGCGATCTTCCCTTCCTACACTTCTTCTCTTGCACCAAGTTGTTTCGAGGCACGCTTCACGAGACCTTACCTTAAACAGCAGGGAACTACGCCTCGCACGGAGGGATCTTGTTTCCTTTTCCCCCTTTTGGGCGCGTCCAGGCGCGAGGACGCGTCTTAATCCTTGAATTCAAATTTAAAGCGACGGGTGGTCTTTCTTCTCCCGTGCCTTACCCGCAAACGAGCCCGCCTTCTGCCAAAACTTGCTTGCCCCCTTTCTCGTCTTCCTCCTCTTTTGATCGCTGGAGTTCGGTGGGGCTGACCACGGTGAAGGTGGAGAGGGACGAGGGACTCCTCGCCCGAGGAGGGACGCGCCCGAGCACGGAACGGCGTCCATGGAGGAGGAAGGGCCGCTCCGGGCCCCCGAGGGACCTGAGGGGCCCGATGGCGTGGGAGGAGGTGAACACGGTCCGGTAGGTCCTTCGATCTCTTCCTCTTTTAATTCATTTTGGGTTTTGAAGCGAGCCGCGCGAGGGGGAAATGGTTCGGCGAGTGTTGCACTCAAATGATGGACGCGTCCTAGACAGGGGACGCGTTCCTTTTGACTGATGTGGGACCCCTTTCTTGGTGCAGGACATGGCAAGGACCCTGGGTCTGGCCGATGAGTGGGCGAGTGCGGACGAGCCGAGCCGCGTCAGGAGGGAGAGTCGCGGCAAGGCGAGGCTCGAGGAGTGGCCCGTTCGTCTCCCTGGACAGCAAGGGGGTAAACTGGTGCAGGACAGGGCCGACTTCCTGCGGCGGCAGAGAGAGAGCTACGCGGGGCTTCCCCAAGCTGGGGACACGCGTGGCATCGGCGGCTCGCGTGCCCAATTGTCAGAGACTAGGCGGCAGCTAGCCGTCGCTCAACATGAGTTGTCGCTCCTGGTAAGTTACGTGCCGCACTTTTAACTTCAGATTTTGGAGTTTCACTGACGACCGTTGTTTATTTTGTTCCAGCGTGCCCAGCAGACAGCGACGGTGGGAGTGGCTGGCGGATCTTCCAGTTCCTCGGCCCCTTTTCTTGAGATTGCCTCCCTCCGGGAGCAACTTGCCGGTGCGGTGGCCCGCGCGACCCGGGCGGAAGAGGAGCGTGACGCCTGGGTGGCGACTGTAGCGGAGCTGCGGCATCGCGGTGAGGAGAGACCTTCTCCAGACATCCTGGAGTTAAGGGTTCTTCTGCAGATGATGAGGAGAGAGGCAGAGAGAGAGAAAGCCGAGAGAAGGTCCGAGCGACAGCGGGATCTGACCGAGAGGAGGGCCTTGGAGGCCCAAGTGAGGGAGCTCCAGCTGGGCCTTCAGGCCGTCGTGCAGAGGCTAGGAGGGATGGAGACGCGCTACGAGAGAGCGCGAGAGTTCGGGGAGCGACTCCGCCAGTCCGGTTGCTTTGCCGCCAGTGGCTTCTTCGCCACGCCAGGGGAGGAGCAGCGAGTCACTGCTGCGGAGCAGGCGCCCAGAGGCGAGGCAGGTGCTACTGCACGGGGATCCCGGAGGCTTCTGAGGGACCCTCACCTCGGGGGAGAGGAGGAGAGTGTCCGGAGAGATGAGTGATGGTGAGGATTGGCGGGCTAGTGGACCCGTCACCTCTTTATGTTTATGATGTTTTTGACAGCTTATGTAGAATTATGAATGGAGTGATTTGATTTTCTGATGCTTGTTTGTCCTCTTGTGCGTTCCTTCTTCCCTACACTTCTTCTCCTTTGCACTGTTCCCGTGTGACGGATCTGTCGAGACTCCGCCTCGAGCGGAGAATCACGTCTTGTTGTGACCATTTTTCACGGGAATCTGCCGTCGAAGTCAATACTGACGGCCCTAGTTCCTTTTCCCGGATGTTGTGCCAAATTTTGCGGGCGTCCTCCAAAACATGATAGGGTATCCCTAGACAACATAGGGGCTATTCGTCCTATTCTTCGTCCAGTCAATCACCCTGTGCGAGCGGTGAAGCGACATATGGGGCCGCTTGGCCGGTGTCTTATTGCGAGGGCTATCATCGACAGGTGATGGAGGCAATCTTGGCCCACACTCCTTCCATTTCTATAAATTCTTGTCCCTTTTATCTTCCCAGGTATATCGAGGAATAACTCGAGGAGCACAAGTTCTTACGGGAGAGGAGGAGTTCAAAATTCTGAGAGTTGGATGGAGGGCGAATCTTCCCATTCCTCGAAGAGAAGCAGGTCCAGTGGTAGTAGTTCCAGGAGGCTTTCAGACTTTGAAGGGCACTTCAGCGAAAGGGCCCAATCACAACTCGTAAGCCAAGTTTTCTTGCCCTTTTCTCATTTTTTCTTCCTTTCTTTCTGACCAAACCTCCTCCTCATTCCTGTATGCGTAGGTTGTGATGAAATCACAAATCTCATGGGAGTTGGTAGTAGCAGCGTACAGGGGCCTCCCAGATTTTCAGAAGGCGAGGCTAGACGTGATGGGATTTGGTACCTTTCTTCGGGTCGAGCCGATCAAGCCCGATCTGGTTCTGATCCAAGCCTTGTGTGAGAGATGGGACCCAGTGAGCCGGGCATTCCTGATGCCCTGGGGGCACATGGTGCCGAGCTTGGAGGATGTGGTCCGAATCACAAGCCTGAAGGTAGAGGGCGAGGCAGTGACCGGAGTCACTTACGCGGACTACAGAGAAGGTGCCCAGAAGTTACTGGGTCTGGACCTGGATGGTCGGAAAAACAGGTCGGTAGCTAGGGCGTCCCTGATGGATGCATTAGGGCTCACCGACACTCGTCGGCGGGACGACGAATCCTCAGAAGAGTTCATGGAAAGGATGGAAATAGGATGCCGTGCCGTGTACTGCACAGATTTCGGCAACTGGGAAAGATGTAACATAGATTTGAGGAGATTTCTCCTCTTCCTTTTGGGGAGATTGGTACTGAGCTCGAAAGGGGACGGTATCCAATGTTGCTTCCTGGAGCTGCTGTCAGACCTTGAAAGAGTAGGGTATTATGCCTGGGGAGCCGCCATGCTGGCACACTTGTTTGCAGGCCTATTCCAAGAAACGGATCGTGAGATGACTGTGAGTGGTTTCACACCATTCATCCAGGTATTTTTTTTTGATTTTGCTTGTTTTATATTTTTTTTGTGTTTTTGCAAAGTTCTGATGACCTGCGCCGAGCAGCTGTGGAGCTATTATTACCTCCCTATGGGGAGAGCTCGGCATTGGCGACCTGCGATGGTGCCGCTAGCCAGGCGGTGGGAACCCATCATGAGTGCGGCACCCCTAACCTACCAACTGATGGTGCTAAGGCGGGAGCTACAGGAGTTCCCTGCAGCGATGGTAAACTGGAGACCCTACTCAGACATGGTCGATGCCGACCAGCCGTGGGTTCTAGCAAGTCGTGCCCGGTTCGGACGGGAACTGTGGATGCACTGCCTGAATGAGATCGAGCCGCTCGGCTACGATTGGTTATGAGAACCTTAGGACTGGCTCAGGAATGGGTGGATACGGCTGCGCCACCTCGTGTCGGGAGAAAGACGCGAGGACCGGCGACCTGCATTGACTGGCGCGTGCGGTTCCTGAACAGTACGAAGACTGGCAACGGGGTGGCACGATTGTAGAATCGCAGGCGCGGGACAGCGAAGACTATTTGCGTCTATATAGGACAAAGTACGCAGAACGGTTCCAACCCCGGGGACTTGTGGAGGTAGGTTTCCCCCTTTTTCTTTTCTTCTTTCTCCCTTTTCTTGGTTTTCTGGTGAGAATGCTGACTTGTAAGGCTGCAGGATGTCCGGGATGCCATGATAGCGAATTTACGAACTCGCTTGGCAGAGATGGAACAACAGTTGGGCGATGCCCGCGGAGCTACGAGCGCCTTGGTAGGTGTACAATACGTTCCTAATTAAAACCCCAGATTCCAGATGTTGGCTGCTAATTCACGCGGTCGTAGCATGCCCAGATTGGCGCGGCTTCCCCAGCGACGGGAGTAGGTGGTACCTCCTCCAGCTTGTGGATTCCCACCTCAGAACTTGACTCGCTTCATGAGCAACTTGCTCACGCCACGCAGCGTGCTGCGGAGGCAGAAGGGATGCTCTCTATACAGGTAAGAGTCTCAGTGTTGAGTTCTCTTGTTTACGCCTTATCGTGTATCTGAGATGGTACACTTGGCAGGAAAAGGAGACGGAAGAAGCGCTTGGCCAAGCTGCGCAGAAGGAGCTAGGATAGCAGAACTGGAGAGGGAACTGCGGCGTCATCCTGATGACGACTCTCTAGGGATGCTGTGGAACTGAGGATCACTCTCCAGTTGGAGAGGGAAGACCGTGAGAGAGAACGTGCAGAGAGAGAAAGAGACGCAGAGAGAGAAAGAGCCAACAGATTGACTGAAAGGGAGGAACGAAGGGCCATGGAGGCCCAACTATTCGAACTCCGAATCAGCCTTGGTCTTGCTGAACAGTGGCTGAGAGATGGTGAGGAGCGCTACCGAAAAGCACGAGAGCGTGGCTTTCGTGTTGGTAGCTTCTCTGCTGCTTCCGTGGATCAACGCCGGGATGTGGGAATAGGAAGGGGAGTACAGAGCGGTAGGAGTACCGCTTTTCGTAGTTGGGTAGCACCTTTGAGAGTGTTTTGCCCGGAGAGTAGTGGGACGAGTGATGCAGAGAGAGAGGGCGGAACTTGATGTAATTTTTTTAGTTTTTTGGAATAAAATACAAGGTTCGGTTTGTTTATTTTTCACCTTTGCTTCTGTTGCCTGAGTCCCTGCACAAGTCACTGAAACAAACAAATCAGAGTTTCTGTTCTGACTTGGCCCCTAGCTCAATAAGCAAATGGTCACTGTGACTGTCCTTGATGACTGGTCAAGGGGCCAAGCCTTTATTTAACGAAGGCAAGGGAAAGATGCGGTGATGATAAATGCGACAGGCAAGCACACGAATGCAAACGGTATTAAAAGTGAGATGCTGCACGCAAATGTAATCATGCAAAATTGATTTGTTTTCTTCTTCTTTTTTTATAAAGATTTTTTTTGTTTTATCATAAAAATATTTTTTTGTTTGCAAATATGTACATTTCTCTTTTCCTTTTTTTTTTTGCTTTATCATTTCAATTTTTTTTCTTGCTAACGCCCGGCAAGCACCCAAATGGCACCTAACCTACGTGAGACAGGGGTTTCTTACTAACCTCCCAGGTATCCTAAGTGCACATCTAGGTTGATTTGGGCCTCTAGACCCCTCGAATGATGATCCCGCCGGCTAAGACTTACCCTGATGACAATACCGTCATGCCATGCTTAGGCTCCCAGTCGCTTCCGACCACAGGGATTCACCCAAAAGGTGTTTGAGGTAAATGATTTGCCCGACCCGGGTCTATTTCCTCACAACTCTAGATGGTATATGATGGAACACCCTGGAACCCTAACGACCAACCGCGCGACGCTGACCCGGAATCAGACGCCGTCGCACCCATAGGTGACGCGCTTGCATTGGCCTAAGCCCGAGGTTAAACAAGAAGACATCAAGGTGGTAAACAGGGGTCTTGACCAGCCAGAAACACAGAGACTCCTTCGCAGCGATAGCTTTTGCTTTTCAAAGTAGGCAACCAAATGTGTATATTAAAATAAGGTCGCAGACCCTGGGCAGTTTTCACCTTTCAGAAACTCCATCGAACCTTCATCTTTAGAGGGAGAAGGAAGAGTGTAGGGGATAAACCTCCTGAGAGGACCGACAAAGCCGTTAACCCGGCGAGCGAATAAGGGCCCATTAACTCTTTCCTTTCGGACAGCTTCGGACCAAATCTCGAGCATTTACATTCCACGGCCCCCTTTGTGGATTCAGACTTTTGCTTTGAGGGGTTCCGTTTATCGTACCAGGCACGGTCACGACCAGGCTTTTCTCTTGATTTTGATTTTGTATTTCTTTTTGTGAGGGAGATATAGTCGTTTGACGTTTGTGGGCTCCCTCTTCGTATGCCTGCGGGGACACTGCCCTCTTCTCGTGCTCTGATCGATGCTCGAGGAAATGAGTCCTACTCTTGCCTTTGGGGTTTGAGTTTCGGTTTCTCATGCTCAGCGTTTTAAGGGCGCCGACTGTCTCATTTGGTCGAAGAGAAAAGAATAAAGATTACAGCTTCCGGAGATCTTCGGGTGGAGCCCCACCGTAGGTGATGCTACCGACTTTTTTGAATAAAATACATAAGTGATCACATGTTAGCTTCCTTCGAGCGAGCATAGGCCGACGTGGCCGACAGGGATCTCCACGGTTCTGGCAAACCAAGACCCGGTGCCTACCAAGCCTTAATGGGCCCTATCCTAACATGAAGGTTAGATGCAGGGACTTAACTACATGGTGGCTGCCAGGCATCGGCATTTTGAATTTTCCATATTTTTAGTGGTTTTCAATATTTCCTTGTTTTTGATGTTTTTTATCTTTTCATCATCTTTTTTTTGTTTTGTGCTAAGGGTAGTATTTCTTAAGATAAAGCCCATTCCAAGGGTGGGATAACTCGGTCCCTTCGGCGTTGATTAGCTTGTAGGCGTTGCCAGGGTACACGGCTTGAATTACAAATGGTCCTTCCCAATTGGGTTGGAGCTTAGAACGCGGCCCTCCAGGTTTGACAAAAATTCTTTTTACGACCATCTCACCGACTTTGAATTTTCTCTCAACGACTTTCTTTTGGTAAAAGCGAGCGAGTCTATTTTGATACACACGCGCGTGTTCGGCGGCGGCCAGCCGCTTCTCATCCAAGAGTTCCAACTGGACGAGGAGTGAATTACGACGATCGTCGAGGGGAAATTCCTCGTCCAATTGTACCCTGAGAGAAGGGATCAGAGTCTCGTATGGGACTACCGCTTCCATACCATAAGTAAGGGCAAATGGAGTCTGCCCGGTGGGGGTACGGATTGAAGTGCGATAGGCCCATAGAGCTTCGATAAGCTTTTCTGGCCAGTCTGAAAACTTACTAGACTCGCAGGTTTTTTTGATGATTTTGAGCAATGTTTTATTGGTGGCCTCCGCTTGGCCGTTACCTTGTGGGTAATATGGCGATGAATGATGCAATGCAATTGCGTACCTTTTGCAGAGGTCCTGTAGGTCCTGAGAAATGAATTGTGGCCCATTGTCGGTGACGATCGTGCTTGGGATGCCGAATCTGGCGAGAATGTTCTTCATGATGAACTTGCAGACTGTTGACGCCTTGATTTCGCGTAAGCTTCGGCTTCGGCCCATTTGGTGAAGTATTCCGTCGCAGTAAGGATGAAAGATTTCTGCTTGGTGAGGGAATTGGGATCACCTAGGGGACCAATAATGTCGAATGCCCACATGGAGAAAGGCCACGGGGAGGATATTGGATGAAGTGAGGAAGATGGTGAATGGATTTTATCGGCGTGAAGTTGACACTTGACACACCTACGGACATAGACAGCACAATCCTCTTCCATAGTGGGCCAATAAAAGCCTTGATGAATGATCTTCTTGGCGAGCATCTGACTATTCACGTGGCCACCGCACACACCCGAGTGCATCTCCTCTACACATTTCCAGACCTCATCGTCACCAAGACATCTTAACAAAATACCAGTAAGGCTCCTCCTATACAACAATCCTCCAACTAGGGCGGTTTATTTTAAATAAGTGGGGGATAAAACAAGATTTAGGTGAAAGATACCTAGAAGAATTTACAGGATGAGAAGAAATCAAAGAAATCAGTGAGGACTAAAGCCTCGGAAACAGTGTGAGAACGGGCAGGTGCCTGAGGAAGTTAACGTGGAAGGAACCGGGTCGAACCCGGGAGTGGGATCGGGAGGAATCAGAAATTGATGAATCGAGAGAGGCGGACCCGAAGGGTCCGGACGTAAAGGAGGAGAATCATGGGGAAATGAATCCGGAGGTTCCGGAGGAAGAAGATCATGAGGGACCCGATGCCCTGGGAGGTGTGTAAAAAGACAATTCAAAGGAGTGAAAAGAATGAAGGACGTGATGACTTGGAAGAACAAAAGGATAAATCGAAAGAAGGAGAGGCCTGGAGGTTCCAGGTGGATATGGGAAGGAAGGGCGCGATGCCCTGAGAGAGATGGAGAATAAGACAAGATATCCGGAGGTTTCGGATGGATATGGGAAGGAAGGGCGCGATGCCCTGAGAGAGATGGGGAATAAGATAAGAAATCCGGAGGTTCTGGATGGATATGGGAAGGAGGGGCGCGATGCCCTGAGAGAGATGGGGAATAAGATAAGAAATCTGGAGGTTCCGGGTGGGGGTGAGAGATGGATAAAGACATGGAATTAAATAGGGAGGGGTCCGGAGGTTCCGGACAGGGATGAATGTAGGGATCGGAAGCTCCGGACAACGAGGAATGTGAGGGTTCAGGGACCCTAGAGCAGAGGAGCTTGATGGCTTAGATTTAGGTGACAAAAGGCGTCTCCTTAACCAATGGACTGCCCATAAAAAGAAGCTGAATAGCAGCATGAGCAGCGATGAACTGGGATAGGAAGTGGATGAACTGATGTGGGCTCTTTCAGCAAGGGATTTATTGTCCTCAAGCTTCACTTTATGCTTTTCCCTCTTCTTGGCAGATACTCTCTCATAGTGCGGCCTCTCAACCTTCAACATGGCTTCTTGGCCTTTTGGGTTTGCAGGCCGATCCCAATGATGTGCCCAGGCAGAAGGCCTCTTCTTTCTCTGACCAATCGGGTCCATTAGTATGGTCAGGGCCCACAGGCTCTCATTTGACGGACTTCTAATAAGGCCCTTTGGACATTCATACATGAATGGTAACTCTCTTGGCAAAATATCAAAACAAAGATTTAAGAGCTCCGCTTGTGAAGTAGGGATCTTGACATGAAATGGCTCCCTTGGAAATAACTCCCGTGGCAGATGAACGGTGTCTATCATTGGAAGTTGGATGCTTGGCATAAGGAGCTTCATTTTTGGGGCACTACTCAAGGCTGTTGGAATATCACACGTGGTCATGCTGGGTAGCATAGGCGTTCGTCCCTCGCATGGGAGTTGGTGGGAAGTAGACATGATGTCAAAAGCTTCCAGCAAGAACTGCCCTGACTTGCCCTCGAGTACAGAGTTCATTATCCCCTTTGCAGTGGAATGTGTCATCACCATGCTGGAGGAGAAACTCCTCTCTTGATTAGTCAGTTGGACTATGACCGAACAAGGGGTAATAAGAGCCTTGAAAGCATGTTGGCCAATGAGTAATGTGATCGTGGTTATTTTGGCCCCTGATTTGGTCAGCACCAATTCCTGAGAGTCATTCTTGATGGGCATTGGTGCAGATGGAAATTCGGCCTTCTCAAAGGTGACCGGCACAAGAACCCGAATCGACATTCGGCACATAAAATCTTGGATCTTGAATTGCATTGCCGTGGCCCAATTCTTCTTGTCCGATTCTTGAACATCATCTTTGGCACATGTATTTGTAGAAAGACACCCACTCCGAGAGGTGGTGGAAGGAAGTGAGATTGAGACAACAGGCTCAACGGGTAATGGAGATTCAATGATGGGGGCTATAGGAAGGGTAAGGGGGGGTTGAGACACGACGGGCTTCTCCTTGTTCTCGAGAGGAGACGAGGTTGGCTCGTGTGCAACAATCAATGGGCCCGGCTCCGGGTTAATCACGGGTTTAGGTAAGGGGAGTGGAGGAATAGGAATGGTTGGATTCGGGGTTACAAGGCTAGTGGAGGTTTTAGGTGGAGACGATGGAGGATTACTCGGTTGGGAACAAGAGTTAGTGGAATGCTCAGTGGAAGCCAATGGTGTGGGGGTCATTTGTACAATTGAAGGGGTGACAGTAGAAGGCTTGGTACGTAGGAAACGTCGGATTTTGGTGATACGTGGGGGGTTAAGGGTAGAAGGTGATTCATGGTGCATTGATGCGGGTTGTTGGGGTGTAAACCCGTCATCGTAACACCATGATGACTCATAAGCAGGGGTAGAACTAGTGGCTTCATCCTGAGCAGGGGGTTCTTGTGGGAGCAGTGGAAGAGGGAAACGAAGAAAACTCGGAGTAGGTGTATATTCAAAATCTTCATAAATTTCATCATGTGCCATTTCCAATTCTTTATGATCATCAAGTTCAAATGGACGCCGTGGTGGAGGCGTGTTGATGAGATGAGGTGACGTATATTGACATGGAGGAATTTGCGTATATAGATGTGGATGTGGAGGCGGAGAGCCGTATGGATTAGTGTGATGAATGGATGGTGGGCAGACGGCGTCCACTTGATCGTTAAAACTTGGGAGAACTTCTTGCTCACTCATATTCTCAATGCCATACTCATCTCTTCTCTCCTTCCAATCCTTCTCCATTTTAGTGATGTTATTCATGAAAGTGTGAAGGGGGTTGGCTTGAGGAGGGGAAGGAGGAAGAAATTTCCTCTCAATAACAGCCTGTAAGGCTCCAAGTTGAGAGCTGAGAGAGTCGACATGAGAAGCCATGAAATCCCAGGCATAGGGAACACTAGTGGAGGGGGAAGCTCCACTAACAGTGGCCTGTATTCCATATGAGGACTTATAGGACGGGCCAACGTCCATGGGATGAACCTGTGGGTCAGGATGATAGCCCCAGTCTGAGTTGTAGACCCCATAAGAGTCGTGACCTGGGTCACACATTTGAGACCCATAACGGAAGGCGTCGGCCTCGAAACAATTGTAATTATATTCAGCCATCCATCATGTTTTTTGAGAGCGTAATAACATACACGAGCAAACAATTAGCATGGATTAACATACAAGTGAATGCTTTACGTCCCTTTTTTTTGTTTTGATTTTGATAATTTTTTTGTGTTTTTAACCAGATCAGAAGTTCACACAAAATAGGAAGGACCCTAATTCCAATTTGTTTCACCGCCGTGTCAGCTAGGGTCTCTCGTCTCACCACGAATGAAATGACTAACTCCGGGGAACTTCAATGGTACAACCAGCCCAGTGAACGAAGAGGAGATTCTTCGATGTCGGGGACTTACGGAGGTCCCAGTGTAGGAGATTCTAGTCCGTTGAGAGGAATTCTCAAACGGAGAGTCCTTCCTTCACCGGGAAAGGGTGATCCTCAAAAAATGAAAAAAAGGATAGAAAAGAGGAATGGATGTATGCAATGGAATGCTGACAGATATATGGAGTGGGAAAACAACAGAAATAACAGACATATAATAAACAAAGAACCAATCAAAACTGACGGTGCTGCCGTGAGCACAACGGGGGCGCGCGCGGGCGCGAAGGTGGAGAGGCACGGACGGTGCCGAACTTGCAAGGGTAGCCGAAAGGAAGCAGTAGAGGTCCCACCGTGATCGCCAATCTGTGAGCGACGTCACGCGGTTCGGAGTTCGATGGTGCGGGGAAGAGGATGCGGAGAGCGCGCGGGCTCTTCTTTTTGTTTGTTTTGCTGTTTGCTGCAACACAGAGATGAGAGAAGAGAGAGAAGGGGCCACCACGGGAGATTGCTCCGGCGGGGCGAGCGGGACAAGTATAATATAGCAAGATATGGGGTTCAAACGGCCATAGCGGGAAGTGACTCGCCGCGACCTCGGGGGGACGGGAATGGTGCAGAAATTAAATAACAAAAATTGAAACGGCCATTGGGGAAGTGACTCGCCGCGGCCTCGAGAATATGAGCAGAATATAGCAGAATATAAAAGAGAATATAAGAACAGAGATTTAAACGGCCATTGGGGAAGTGACTCGCCGCGGCCTCGAGAATATGAGCAGAATATAACGGAATATAGAGAGAGTATAAGAACGGAAATTTAAACGGCCATTGGGGAAGTGACTCGCCGCGGCCTCGATGATATGAGCAGAATATAACAGAATATAGAGAGAATGTAAGAACGGAAATTTAAACGGCCATTGGGGAAGTGACTCGCCGCGGCCTCGATGATATGAGCAGAATATAACAGGATATAAAGAGAATATGAGAACAGAAATTTAAACGGCCATTGGGGAAGTGACTCGCCGCGGCCTCGATGATATGAACGAAATATAACAGGATATAAAGAGAATATGAGAACAGAAATTTAAACGGCCATTGGGGAAGTGACTCGCCGCGGCCTCGATGAAAAGATGTGATCGCCAGGGGCCGAAAGACCCCAAAATAAGAAAGTGATCGCGCCTACCTCAAGAGCGGGAGATGGCGGGTTGCTTCTTCCTCTCCTTCCGGCCGGCCGACGGAGAGGGCTTTCCTCGGCTACCCTTGCAAAACAACGACAAACAAATGACAAGTGGCTTAGAAAGATGAATGTGTAGTATTCATATCCTTGCAATAAAAATGACGAAATAACGGGAAGACACACACCTGGTTGGTGTTATCTTTTAAACCCCTCTCGGACTCGAGTAGGAGGAAAATGAGATGATGGATGCGAGATGATGAATGCAAAAGAACTACGAAGAAAAGGAAAGAGTTGGCTTATTGGATGTGCCGGTGGTGAAATTCGGCGGAGCTCCGGCAGCGTGGGGACGACGTAGAAGCGCGGTGGATGAAGACGACCTTCCTCTCGCGAGCGTGGGCACCCGAGAAGCCGGCAGGACCTCCACCTACAAAAGACCCCACGGGTTAGAAGAATGACTCCGTAGCCTCTGGGCTCCGGCAGCCTATCGGATCACTGCTTAGCTCTCTCAGAACTGAGGGGGTGGGCCTCTATTTATAGAGCTCCGGAAGGTGGAGGCGTCCAGGACCCTGGACACCTCCATCAGGGCCGAAATAATATTTTATTCTATTTTTATTGATTTTTTTGGAATACTTTTGTGGAGGCGTCCAGGGTCCCGGACGCCTCAAGCAGGTCCACCGAAAACCGACGACGGCCGCACGCGGTTCGGCACAACGCGTGGTTTTGTGAGCGGCGCCTCGTGATTCAGAAATGGGCGCGTCCAGCTGACCGGACGTCTCTATAATTTGGATTTTTTCACACACGACAAACCGTCGTTCGGTGGCCGGCGCCCGTGAGGGAGTTGATGGAGGCGTCCAGGGGCCTGGACGCCTCCAAAATATATTAGTTTATTTTTTATTTGTCTTTTTATGCTAGGGCTGGCATTTTATATTTTTTATTTGTTTTTTATAGAGGCGTCCAGAGGCCTGGACGCCTCTATTAATATATATATATATATATATATTTATTTTTTTTGTTTTTGTATGCCAACTGGCATTTTATACTTTTTTTATATTTTATTTTTATGGAGGCGTCCAGGGGCCTGGACGCCTCCATAAATATATATATATATTTATTTGATTTTTATTTTATTTTTTATGATTATTGATATTATTTTTATTATTTTTGCATTGATGGAGGCGTCCAGGTGGGTGGACGCCTCCATGATTTTGATTTTTTTTATTTTTTTGGTCATTGATGGAGGCGTCCAGGCGCCTGGACGCTTCCATGATTTTGATTTTTTTATTATTTTTTGGTCATTGATGGAGGTGTCCAGGCGCATGGACACTTCCATGATTTTTTACGGAATAATTCAAAAAAATGTAAAAAAATTCATAAAAATAGGAAATCACCAGAGTAATTAAAAATGTGAAGGCCGCCTTGGGGTATCATAGTGTAATATGAGATTTACTCAGGAGACGTCAGGAATGGCGTGTCTACATCAGTGACCAGTCTCATGGTCATTGGTGCGGGGCACCAACACATATGTGTAGGTGTATGTCCTTGGAGGATGTGCACTGAACTGATCCGCTATTGGATCTTCAGATGGTTGATTATACCTAATGTCAACTGAAGATCCAACGGTCACAGTAGCATCGTTGGTCCTTTGACCTGAGACATTGATCGGATCTTACACGAGGACTGGAATGGTTTAATTACTTAGCTAAGTGACTTTAACCATAAGTCATGAGTTGCCGAGTCATTAACCACTCCAGGAGACGTGTGAAGATCATCAATGGTCAAGAGGGGATCGCTCACTGTCGGGTATATATCAGACAGTTAATGGGTCATGACATTGACGCTCCGTTAAATCCCTAGCCAGGGTCGTGTGAGTTAGTTTAGAACGGACGTCATACACTTTAAGGGGGTCATAGTCAAATGGCATGATCATGGGGTTTGACAGAAACCATACCCTCGATCGTACCAGACTCATAGAATGAGCGAGGGATTATATCGATGCGGTAACTGTGGACTTACAGGTACCAGACATGCTGGTTTAAACCCGACGTCCTCTAGGATCACGCGGATTTACTTGACCCAACGTGATCGAAAGGTTCGGAATAAATTAAACTATTATTCGGCTCTTGTAGAAGCGAAGAATATGTTTAATTTACTTCTAATTAAGAATTAGAAGTTAATTGGGCCTTAAACTAGAGTGACTATGGGCCTAGAGGATCACACACAATGGATTCTTGGGTGACGGATTATTGTTATACAAGTGTATGTATTAATTCCTTTTAATTCCTTTTGGAAAGGAGTGTAAATGGAGCTTAATACATATGTATAATAATAGATAGGACATATATACAGTTTCGGTCTTTTGGAATCCTTTTCTAAAAAGCCTAAACTCTATATATAGATCCTACGTGAAGCTCATTCGAGTTTCTTCTTTCCTTCCCTTAAGCTAACCAAGCATTAAGCTTAAGGGAGAGGATTAGTCTCCCCCCTTTCTCCCTCTTGCTCTCTCTCTATCTCTAGAAGGTGATAGAGTCGGGGATAGTCGTGCCGGGGAGGTACCGTCGCTGCGCAAGGGTCCGTGTGGATTGTCTCTAGAGGCCGTACTGTTGTGCGGCTCAGTTTTTCTGCATCGGGCTTAGCGGACAGCGTCGTTCCGCGCAAGGTGAAACACGCAACCCGTAATTAGGGTATTAGAAACACCGATTAGAGCACAGATTAAGCTTTCCACAACACCGGGATCGGGCAAATGAATTTTTGTTATCCGCTGCGTAGCCCGTAGGTGCTGTGCGAAATCTTACAGTGGTATCAGAGTCAAGTTTACGCTCTGATCGGTGTTTTAGCGCCGTTTAGAACCATGCTTTAGGGGTAATCTAAATACTTCAATTATTATTTGGAGACGGGAGTGCTGGGCATTTCTGTATTTCCTGGATGCTGGGCATCAGGAGAGCAAAATTTTTTTTGTAAAAAAAAAAAAAAGTTTGCAGGCCCGATTTGGGCGCATTGCGCCCTGGGCGCGGTGCGCCGCGTGGGCGGCGCACGCGGGTCAGCGCCCGCGGGCGCTGACCCGCGGTGGCGGGAGCCGCCTGGCGGCGCCGCGTGGCGGGCGCCAGGGCTCGCCATGCGGCGGCGCCTGCGGCGCCCGCCTCGCGTGCACGAGGGCGGGCGGGCGTGCCCGCGCACGCAGGCGGCCACGCCCACGCGCGCGTGGGCGGCCGCGTTCTTTTTTTTATAAAAAAAATTTGCATTTTTCTCTTTTTAATTTATTGTGCTTAGAATATAATAATATATATATTAGATATATATATTAAAATGCACAGTAAATTAAATAGAATTTATCGAGTATGTTAATTGTGTTATCTCGATGATAAATGTCAAATGTTAATTTTCATTTAACCATGTTGAATTTACCGAGGTGAGATAATTACTATTTACCTCAAGATAAAATGGTAACAATTGAAGTTACTTCAGTAAAATTTAAGTTTTTGATTTTTTTAATTATTAGATAATTTTAAATTTTAAATTTTAAATTTTATTGAAGTTAAATGTGAAAATTTTAATTATTTAAAATTTTAATTATGAGATAACTGTTAAATTCAAATTTTAAATTTTAGAAAATTACTAATTGAGTATAATTGTATTATTTTAAATTTATTTTCAAACAAAATTATTAGATAATTAGTTTGAATTTAAATTTAAATTATTGACATGTTTAAATTTTGAATTTAAATTTGATTATTGGATAATTAAATTTAAATTTAATTAATTATCTCAATTAGATGTCCCTGTAGAAAATGATGGTTCTTTACGTGCTTTACTTTATTTACCTTGTAATGGCCTGCTTGTGTGTTTAATTTTAGTTAATCATGCTTTGATTTTTAAAATTAAACAAAGCTAGCTTTTTTTTGTTTGCACATCCCATTTTTAAATTCGAAAGTAAGGATTATTTTCAGAAAATAACCATTGATTGATTTTATTTGAATGAGTTGGCAAGTGATCATGGATTTGGATTAATGTAATTAATTGGGGTCTGCGAACCTCCTTTCTCTCTCTGTTGAAATTCTAATGTACTTCTATCTTCCTCAATTGTTGTACTCGCCCTGAGGGCTGCTGGAATTTGAGTCACATGTAATTTAATTTTTTCGGCCTGCGTGCCGTGTAAAAGTTGTAATTAATGCGGCGTCGGAGTTTGAAAGCGTGGAGCCCGACGAGGACGATCCAGCTGCTTCGAAAGCGGGCCGGATGTCTTAGTTACATTAGGGTTAAAGTCCATGATCACTTGCGTTTATTTTTGCATTGGATGCATTTATTTTGTGAAAACTACTAGGTACGGTAAATATATTGGATATATTTATATTACCACCTAGGGTGAGATCAAGATAAAATTGAATTCCCTCGCGCTTAAATTTTAGATCTGGTAAGCGTGGCTCTAGGAGTCATCGTGGCCCTCCATCACTATGGAGTGAATGAACGTCTTCATTTCATGGATTTGTTGTGCTTTCCATAAGGTCCATGAGTTTGGGGGCGGGATTAAACTCTAAGGCTCGGCCTCAATGGGGTGAGGAATTGAACTCGGCCTTGTTGTGCTTTCCACAAGGGTCGGGTCATGAACTCATTGCTATGAAGTAATGATGGTTAGATCTAACCGAGAATATCCTTTGTTGTGCTTTCCACAAGGGGATATTTTCTCGGGAGCCGAATATCGGATATTGCATTAGATGCAAGTACTTGTTGACTGCCCTTGAGATGGTGTATGGCTTGTTGTGCTTTCCACAAGGTCGTACATCAGTCTCGTTGGGATTCCGACCCACTAGGTTGATCTCATTGATCTCCCGTTCTATATACTGAGGGTTATATAGTTCGATCGAAAAATAGTGGGACTAACTAAGATAGAAAATCACATCTAAGTTAGAATTTGAACACATGCTAAGTTGTCTTTTATTTCTTATCCAGATTATAATGTCGTCGTCCAACCCCCTCCGCAGCATCTTGGATGCAAATAGATTAACTAGACCGAACTACTCGGATTGGCTGCGTAATCTACGCATAGTCCTTACCGCCGAAAAGATTGCGTACGTGTTGGACACGGTTCATTCTGAGCCAGCTCCTGATGCCGACGAGGGCGAGTTACTGGCTTATGCCAAGTGGTCTGAGGACTCCTCCCTAGCCCAATGTTACATGTTGGCCTCTATAGCTCCCGAGCTACAGAGGTAATTTGAAAAGACTGATTGTAGAAGTATACTTCTCAATCTACGCCAGCTCTTCAGGGAGCAGGGTAGGATTGAGAGGTATGACATCTCCAAAAGGCTTTTCAGGACACGGATGTCTGAGGGTTCTTCAGTACAGGCTCATGTACTGAAAATGATGGAGTGGATAGAGAGACTCAATGCACTGGGGTTCAAGTTGGATCTTGAACTGTGCATTGATCTTATACTCCAGTCATTGTCCGATTCCTTTTCTTCCTTCGTCATAAACTTTAACATGAATAGAATTGATGCAACTCTCCCGGAGCTGCTCAACATGTTAAAGAGTGCTGAAGGAACTATGCAGAAAGATAAACCATCTTCTTCTGTAATGATTATTGGCCGGGCCAATAAGAAAAGGAAGGCCACCCAGATATCCACTGCAAGTAACAAAGGGAAAGGAAAGAAAAAGGCCACGGGTAAGCAGCTCGCCAAGGTTGACAAAGGGAAGGGCAAGAAGAATGAAAAGGAAGACAAATGTTTTCGATGCGGGGAAACTGGGTATTGGAAAAGGAATTGCAAGGTAATTATAAATGAAGGTATTTTTGTCATAGACCTTAATTTGTCATATATGGAATCCACATCATGGGTATTGGATACTAGATGTGCATCTCATATCTGTAATTCTGTGCAGGTGTTGGCAAATAGAAGGCGGTTGGGCAAAAAGGAGATTGAACTGAGGATGGGCAATGGAGCTTTGGTTGCTGCCAAAGCTGCAGGGACTGCACGTCTCAGTTTACCTTCAGGAGTCATTCTGGAGCTGAATGACTGTTATTATGTTCCTAATATTATTAAGAACATTATTTCAATCTCTGGCTTGTATAACATTGGATATACATTGACTTTTAATAGCACTGGGTGCTCTATAATGAATAATGGTTTGATTTTAGCCAATGGTTCATTAGTCAATGACCTTTATGTATTAGATACACGTTCTAATGTTATGCAAATTTCCAATGCTGATGAAGTGAATTCTGCATATGTATGGCATTGCGGACTTGGTCATGTAGGTGAGAAAAGAGTCTCTCACTTACACTCAAATGGGTATTTGAATTCGTTCGAATACAAACCATTTGATACCTGTGAGTCGTGTCTCATGGGAAAAATGACTAAGGCTCCCTTTGGTGGACATGGAGAGAGGGCTGTTGACCTTCTCGAGCTCATACACTCGGATGTGTGTGGATCCATGTCCATAGAAGCAAAAGGAGGTTATCTCTATTTCATTTCTTTTATTGATGACTTCTCTAGATATGGCTATGTGTATTTAATGAGACATAAGTCACAAGCCTTTGAGAAGTTTAAGGAATACAAGAATGAAGTAGAGAAACAGACTGACAAAAGTATTAAGGCTCTTCGATCGGATCGAGGAGGTGAATACTTAAGCCATGAATTCACTTCTTATCTTAAAGACCATGGAATAGTTTCTCAGTGGACACCACCGTATACACCACAGCACAATGGTGTATCCGAGAGGAGAAACATGATCTTGTTAGACATGGTCCGATCCATGATGTCTATGTCAGGACTACCCTTCTCTCTCTGGGGCTATGCGTTAGAGACTGCGACTTATTTATTGAATAGGATATCAAGTAAATCAGTTCCTTCTATACCATATGAGATATAGAAGGGCAGGAAATCAAATTTTAATCACATTAAAATTTGGGGGTGTCCTGCTCATGTAAAGAAGAACGAGAGTGATAAGCTTGAGTCGAGGACCGATAAGTGTAGGTTTGTGGGATATCCAAAGGAGACGTTTGGATATTATTTCTATCACCCTTCTGAGCAAAGGGTCTTAATGACCAAGAGAGCTGTATTTCTGGAAAGAGAATATCTACTCCAGAAAAATAGTGGGAGCCAGATAGAATTGGACGAGGTCCAAGAACCACAACCCATAGACACAAACTCATTAGATGAGACTGTATCGGTTGATCTTATTCAAGGTGAAACACTGACACTACGGAGATCTGGTAGACTACCGAGAGAACCTTAGAGATATGTTGGACATGTCTCAGAGGGGTCCTTTAAGGTATGTATCGATGAGGATGATGATCCTCAGTCGTACCAGGAGGCGATCCGTAGTATAGATTCCGAGAAATGGCAAGAGGCAATGGATTCAGAGATACAGTCCATGTACACCAACAAAGTTTGGAACTTAGTTGATGTACCCGAAGGGAAGGTCCCTATCGGCTGCAAATGAATTTTCAAAAGGAAAATCGGTGCAGATAGATAGATTGACACATACAAGGCTAGACTAGTGGCGAAAGGATATCGTCAAAGGCAAGGCATTGACTATGACGAGACGTTTTCGCCGGTAGCCATGGTTAAGTCAATCAGAATCCTCATTGTCATTGCTGCATACCTGGATTATGAGATCTGACAAATGGATGTGAAGACAGCTTTTCTTAATGGAAATCTGTCAGAAGAGGTGTACATGGTACAGCCTGAAGGATTCACTTCCAAGCTACATCCTAATAAGGTATGCAAACTTCAAAGGTCCATTTATGGATTAAAGCAGGCATCTAGAAGTTGGAACTTGAGATTTGACGAGGCTGTCAAATCTTTCAACTTCATTCCGAATGAAGATGAACCCTGTGTTTACAAGAAGGTCAGTGGGAGCTCTGTGACCTTCTTGATTCTTTATGTTGATGACATCTTACTCATTGGGAATGATGTAGAGATGTTGACATCAACTAAGTCTTGGTTGTCCAAGACCTTCTCCATGAAGGATTTGGGAGAAGCATCCTATATGCTGGGCATAAGGATCTATCGAGATAGATCTAAAAGGATGCTATGATTATCCCAATCCATGTACATAGATACTATCCTCAAAAGGTTTATGATGAAAAATTCCAAGAGAGGTCTCATTCCCATGAGACATGGAATTTGCCTATCTAAGGGGATGAGTCCTAAAACTTCTGAGGAGGTGGCACACATGAATAAGGTACCCTATGCTTCGGCGATAGGGTCAATCATGTATGTAATGCTATGTACACGGCCTGATGTTGCCAATGCTTTAAGCATTGTCAGTAGATATCAAGTAAATCCAGGCGAAGAGCACTGGAAGGCAGTAAAGTGTATCCTTAAGTACCTGCGAAGGGCTAAGGATCTTTTTCTGCTTTATGGAGGAGAGGACCTACAGCTTAGAGCTTACACAGATTCTAGTTTCCAATCAGATCCAGATAATTACAAATCCATGTCTGAATTTGTATTCATGTTGAATGGAGGGACAGTCAGTTGGAGAAGTCATCTGGATGAAGAAATTCATCTTGGAACTCGGCGTAGTTCTCGAGATATCAGCTCTCATCCCATTATTTTGTGATAATAATGGGGCCATCGCCCAAGCGAAGGAACCGAGATCTCACCAAAGGTCAAAGCATATTCTCAGGCGTTTTCACCTTATTCGGGAGATTGTTGATCGTGGAGATGTGACGGTAGAGCGTGTACCGTCAGAAGATAACATAGCAGATCTACTGACTAAGCCTTTGACACAGACTATAGTTGAGCGTCATCGGGATAAGATGAGCCTCAAAGTTGTGGGCAATTGGCTGTAGTTCAAGTGGGAGATTGTTAGTGTTGGTGTGCTACATGCCAATTTAGGGTCGGGTAGACCCGATATATGTACGATCTTGTTCATTATTGATAAAGTGGTGTTTGAGGGTAAATATGCGATTGTGTTACTTTACGTTATCCCTAGGATATGTGGTTGTAAAGTCAACTCGAGATGGAATCTCGATTATGAGACTGACTTTACATGAACACATACCTTAAACTGTTTCTGGTTGGAGGGTAATCACTCGGGGACTTTGATTACCTATTAAACCAGTACACATGATGTGTCAGTGACCAGTCTCATGGTCATTGGTGCGGGGCACCAACACATATGTGTAGGTGTATGTCCTTGGAGGATGTGCACTGAACTGATCCGCTATTGGATCTTCAGATGGTTGATTATACCTAATGTCAACTGAAGATCCAACGGTCACAGTAGCATCGTTGGTCCTTTGACCTGAGACATTGATCGGATCTTACACGAGGACTGGAATGGTTTAATTACTTAGCTAAGTGACTTTAACCATAAGTCATGAGTTGCCGAGTCATTAACCACTCCAGGAGACGTGTGAAGATCATCAATGGTCAAGAGGGGATCGCTCACTGTCGGGTATATATCAGACAGTTAATGGGTCATGACATTGACGCTCCGTTAAATCCCTGGCCAGGGTCGTGTGAGTTCGTTTAGAACGGACGTCATACACTTTAAGGGGGTCATAGTCAAATGGCACGATCATGGGGTTTGACAGAAACCATACCCTCGATCGTACCAGACTCATAGAATGAGCGAGGGATTATATCGATGCGGTAACTGTGGACTTACAGGTACCAGACAGGCTGGTTTAAACCCGGCGTCCTCTAGGATCACGCGGATTTGCTTGACCCAACGTGATCGAAAGGTTCGGAATAAATTAAACTATTATTCGGCTCTTGTAGAAGCGAAGAATATGTTTAATTTACTTCTAATTGGGAATTAGAAGTTAATGGGCCTTAAACTAGAGTGACTATGGGTCTAGAGGATCACACACAATGGATTCTTGGGTGACGGATTATTATTATACAAGTGTATGTATTAATTCCGTTTAATTCCTTTTGGAAAGGAGTGTAAATGGAGCTTAATACATATGTATAATAATAGATAGGACATATATACAGTTTCGATCTTTTGGAATCCTTTTCTAAAAAGCCTAAACTCTATATATAGATCCTACGTGAAGCTCATTCGAGCTTCTTCTTTTCTTCCCTTAAGCTAACCAAGCATTAAGCTTAAGGGAGAGGATTAGTCTCCCCCCTTTCTCCCTCTTGCTCTCTCTCTATCTCTAGAAGGTGATAGAGTCGGGGATAGTCGTGCCGGGGAGGTATCGTCGCTGCGCAAGGGTCCGTGTGGATCGTCTTTAGAGGCCGTACTGTTGTGCGGCTCAGTTTTTCTGCATCGGGCTTAGCGGACAGCGTCGTTCCGCGCAAGGTGAAACACGCAACCTGTAATTAGGGTATTAGAAACACCGATTAGAGCACAGATTAAGCTTTCCACAACACCGGGATCGGGCAAATGAATTTTTGTTATCCGCTGCGTAGCCCGTAGGTGCTGTGCGAAACCTTACACCGAGCATATTGGAAAGCCGGATGTAGATAGTACGCTGCAATCGTAAGACAATGAATTACATATTAGTATCAATTGAAAATCACAGCTCATTGATTGGACAAGAATGTAAGTGTTTACCTGCCATGTGAAGATCGCGGCTCATTTGCATGTCCCATCTGTCCTCCACAATCTCTAGAATGGTGAGTCCATATTTTTTGGACGTTGTAAGGATCTTCCACTTGGCAGCTTCTATTTTACTGTACACCAACCCCATGGTTGGTACTCTATCCCCATCCACACATCGCAGTACCTCATACAGTGGCTCTATCAATGACATTAATACCTTCACTCTATCCCAAAAATTTGAGATGTTGACAATCCCCTCGACCTCCGCCCCTTCACGTGAAGCAGCAAAAGAGGAACTCAGCCAGGTCTCACCTCTAAACATTTGCTTCAACTCATCCTTGTGCTTCAGTAGGCTCTACAATGCGATGTAATTGGTGGTAAATCGTGTGATGCCAGGCCTCAACAGTTCGCCGCCACAATGCTCCCTCATCCATGCCAATACAAGTGTGTGGTTGTAGATATATTTCGTAATTTTTTGTGCCACCTCGACCACAGATTTTACCATACGAAGCTGTCCAATCTCCTTCAGCATCAGATCTACACAATGTGCTGCACAAGGGGTCCAGAAAATGTGTCATTTTTTCTTCATTAGCTCCTCCCCAGCCTTCTTATAGTTTGACCCATTATCAGTCACCACTTGCACAATGTACTCCTCCCCAATATTAGTCACCACTTGCTCCATCAATGACAAAATATATTGGTGACTATGAATTTGACCAGACGCATCCACTGATTTGTGAAAGAATACATGTCTGTCACAATAAACAAGGAAGTTGATCAGGCTAGATTTTGTGGTACCTGACTATCAATCACATATCAGTGTGACTCCGTACTTTGTCCATTTCTGCTTGAATGAGTCAATGTAACTCTTGATCTCAGCAACTTGTTCATCAAGATATACGCCAGCCAATTCTCTCGCTGTAGGTGGCTGCACGTGTATCCCAAGGACATGTGCTTCCTGAAACATTGGCTTGTAGTAAGGGCTATTAGCTGCATTGAAAGGCAGACCCGCGTGGTGCCACCATTTTGCAACAGCCTGACCAAGTTTCTATTTAGGTCCCTTCTGGCCATATGCATCGTCCATCCTCGTTTGCTTGCCATGCTCTCGGGATAGTGCACCGGGCTCCACATCTTCAATGTTGATCAATTGTGTCCTTTTTCTTTGTGTTCCCGAGTCACCAGTCAATAAACTCCTTATGCCTCGTGGTTGTCGAGTCGTAGATGAACCACCACTCCCTGATGCTCCGGTCGTCGCCACCTCGCGACTACGGACTCTAGTCTCCTCGGGATGTCTTGATTCTTCCCTGCTCTGACGTACTGCCTCACGAAACTCGGCTTCGTATGGATCGTTCACAGTGACATACACATTAGCCTGCTCAGCACGTACTTGTTCGTCTTCGTCACTGGGTGTCCATGCACATTCCTCCTCATTGTTGCCGCTTGCTATTCCACTCACTGCCGCTTGATCCATTTTCTTCTTTTTTTCCTTTTCTTGCATCTCAGCTCTCTTCTCCCGCAGGTGCCTAGCCATTGCAAGTTTCACATCTCTAGGCACATGGGTACACCCAGCAACCTCAGAGTATCCTGCCCCGACTCCTCCTGCCAAATGTTTCTTCAACCGAGACACCCCTCCTCCCCGGTGTTCTATTTTACAATAGTTACAACGCCAACACCTACGGTTGCCATCCAACAAAACTCCGTGTGACCACCCAATATCATTTATTCGTTCCTTAGGAGCCATAGAGTGCTATCTCCTAAAATTAAGAAATTCAAATTATGAAAATATATTATTTCCCATCGACAACTAACAATGAACATAATTTCATTATTTGCGTACCATGCAAGACTAAATTCAATATTTAATACATCTTAATATAATTTAGTTCAAAATAATATCATTATTTCTATAACATACAAATAAGGTTAATATTTATAATTAATACATATACATTAACTTTAAAATTATTTATCACTAATTAGATATTTAAAATTACATCTCTAATTAAATTGCATGACACATATAAATTATAAACATCTCTAAATAATTTACATTATACATATAAATTAACTTTATAATTTTTTATAAAATATTCAACACTAAATTTATATTTACATTAAATTAAATTACATTATACAATTAAATTAACTAATATACATTATGCATTTAAAATTATTTTACATGTACAACTAATAATGATATTAATATCCATATTTCTACAACATACAATACTAAATTTAATATTTAATATTACATTTAAAGTAAATCTAATATTTAAATATGAATTGAATAACACATCAAAAAATAAATTTATTTCTACAACATGAATTACATATTATTTATATTAATTCTACAAAATGAATTAAATAATACATCATCAAAATGATATTTATACAACATCAATTAAACAAAAATTATATTAGTTGTATAACATGAATTAAATAATACATTAATAATAATATTAAATAATATAATAAAATGTTTTCCTATATTTTTTAGATTAAAAAACCAAAAAAATTAAACAACCCCCCCCCCTCACCCTCCCCGCCCCCCACCGGAGGTGGCGGCGGCGGTGCAGACGCCCACCCTCCCCCTCTCATGGTGCCCACGCCCCTCTGCCCCTGGCCCCCACCGCCCCCCTCCCTCTCCCACCTCCTGCGGCCCCCCACCACCCCCCTCTCCCACCTCCGGCGCCCCCCCCTCCCCCTCCTGCTGCGGCCCCCACCGCCCCCCTCTCCCACCCCCGGCGGCCACCACCGCCCCCCCACCTCTCCCACCTCCCCCTCCTGCTGCGGCCCCCCACCGCCCCCCTCTCCCACCTCCGGCGGCCACCACCGCCCCCCACCTCTCCCCCCTCCCCCACCGCCCCCAACCTCCGGCGGCCCCACCGCCTAGATCGCCCCCTTGGTCCCCACCGCCCCCCCACCTCCGGCGGCCCCCCACATATCATTTAACCAAAAAAAAAAAATACCTACCTCTAATCGCTGCCCTGAGCCGCCCAAAGCCGCCGTCCACCGCTCTGACCGCCGTCGACCGCCGTCCAACGCCACTGCACCACCGCTCGCTGCTGGGACGGATGGAGGAGGAGCCTCCCCTCCGGCCCGTTAAATGGCCGAACCGCCCCGACCCGCTCGTACCGAGCCGGGTCCCGCCTCGCACCTCACCGGTACGTTGCGGGATGGATGGGACAAAGCGGTCCGGTGCGTCCCGTCCACGACCCCCGGCCCGTGCGACCCGGCGCCCGCCTGGGTCGGGTCGGGTCGGGGCGGGACGGCAAACCTTGCCCGTTAACCCAAGAAATAAATTATCTTATACAACAGGGGATGTAAGCCAGCCAAAAATGACCGGGGATCATTTTTATTTTTAAATCTAACTATAAACTAAGACTTAAATAATAATTGACAGCTAACAATTAAGGATGGGCTGCATTTAAACAGCTAAATATTTGCAGGGCACTTGGATCTCAAAATGACACTGAAAATATAGAAACTTCAATTTATCTTACATACCCAAAACACCACCTTAATTAATAAAGTTTGTTTCTTCCATGGAACAGCTTGATTGAAAGTTAACACCATCATCCAACATTTGGGGAAATAAAAAAATAAAAAAAATAAAAGAATAAAAGACTGGGACCATATTTTAATTCTTCTATTTATTGGGATCAGAACGCCCACGCATGCTTCCACGACAGGAACAGTAACATGAACAAACGAGCGTCGGACATGCACTCAATGTCAACGATGGAAGAAAATAAAAAAAGGCACTTGGGTCTCGTCTAAATACCTTCGCCGCCTTGGTGAGCCGATCTCCACTTTTTCCGACGCAAATGTTCAGGACGAGCTTCTGCACCTTGATCTCCCGCATCGGATTTGAGAGCTTCTTCTCCGACGCCTGCGAAGCGCCACAAAGAATAACTACCAGTCAGGCACGACGACGAGAGGAAAGAAGAAAAAGAACAACAAAGAAATAAGGGGAAGAACGCCAGAAGGGGTTTAGGGAAGGCGCCGGCCATCGATCCCTCTTTGATGGAAGGGGGTTGGAGGAAGAGGAGTGTGGGGGAGATCAACATACCCTAGAGGCACCGATCACGTCCTCGTCTCTGAGATCAACAAACCCTAGAGGCAACAGCAAGAGCAAACGCCAAAGACCACCGCTTTACTTGTAGCAGGTGTCGCCTTGCTATTTGTAGAGATTAAGGAGATTAGGGGGAAAGCGAGGTCGTCGCCGTCTTGAGCAGCCGAAGGAGATGTCGTCGCCGTCGTGAGCAGCCGAAGAAGAGCGAGGTGCGTCGTCGCCATAGGTGATGTCGCCGCCGCAGAAGAAGAGCGAGGTGGCCGATCGCCGTTGTGAGATGCCACTGGTGGCCGGTCGCCACAAGCTCACAGCGATGCGCCGATGCGGAAGATGGGAGCAAACCCTAGAGGCGACCGCGACACGAAGCATCGATGGCGAATGGAGTGGGGTTGCTCGCCTCGAAATGAGATGGGCTTATGGCGCCCCGACGACTGATCCGAAATCAGGGGATTTCGGATCAAAAAAACTCCGCCCCGAATACTAGTATGCGAATCATATAAGTGTTTCCGGATCAGATTTTCGGATCCGGATCGGATCGGATCTTCGGATCCGGAGGATCCATTGACACTCCTATTCACGAGAGATGTACGATACCCGTTACTTTCTAAGGGTCACTTTGATAAAGAAGGTAAGTCCGATTAAAATGAGTTTTCCTGGACGAGATGACTTATTTTTATTTGACTCCCTTTTTTTTCTTAATTAAGAAGAGTACTTGGATCCCTTGAGTCCCCTCTTTGACTCGAATGTTTTCTATCTGCCGTGTCACGTTGACCCTAGCTCCTGTTATTTTACTTTTCAGATAATTATGGATTTTGATACAACTGAAACACATAAAGAAATTATTAACATGCATGCTTCAGTTCATCTGTGTATCTCAACTAATCTGTTTTGGAGTTCAACATCATCGGCGGCGCGCTATAAAGGAATGTGAGGGAGATATCCATAGTTCCACACATCCAATCAATGCCTCCATTTGTAATTAACCTTAGAGGCCCAGCGTTATAAGTAAACGGCAGTTAGACAAAACCGAATTTTGACTAACATCATCACATGCATATATAGAAATTAATGTGCGCCCATCTCCAATTATTATATTCATCTTGGTGTCATTAATTTTGCTCATGTCATCACATACCAAATTAAGTCTCAATTAAAAAGCTTTTGTTCCTCCCATCTGATGCTCGCAAGTTACTCGGGAGATAAGGGGAGATTAATGCCAAACTAGATTTTTACATATTGATGGAGCCAACTTCAGCTGGAGTCTCAAACCGCAGTAGGCTCTTGCATCAAGATATTCACCGTGTTAGGCATGCAATTACACCACGTGTACAACAATTATAATTCATATATAATTGCATTCTTGGCCTGTGAGTAGACAACAAATTTATGACAGTACAAACCATGTGTTTTTTTTGCTGGAGCAAACCAACACTCTTTACCAGCATTAGTCTTTGTCGTCAACAAAACATATATGGCCGAATTCCTCGAGTCAGTATAAAATCCATAGATTGACCGCCGCCTCTGGCGGAGTGGTCATCACTTCCCCCATGTGGGCAGGAGGCTATGGCGTTCTCTTCTTCCCCCCCCCCCCCCCCCCCGGCACACGTTGCGCGCATGAGTGTGGCTTTCTCTCTATTGGGGAGCACCCCCTATGCAGGTCGGTAGGTTTAGATCCCTTCCCCTCCACTTTGGCCGCTCCATGATCTATACGGTCGGATAATATTCGTATAATTATACATGAATATGGATTCAAATATTTTAAAATACTCATTTCATATTCGAGTTAAATATAAAATTAGTGTATCCGAATTCATATCTGACCCAAATCTATTCTTAATAAATAAATAAGTTAATAACTCACTCTCCAAGAATCTCCCGTATCCCACCTTCCCTTGTAACATGACCGGTCCCCTCCCCATAGCCAACATGTTACACACCTTTCCTTGACTGTTCCCTTCCTCAGATCCATGACATGATGGCTATAATAATTATATTGGACCCAAGCTACAAGATGGCTTCGATTAAATATTACTTTCCTTTTATTTATGGTGAGAGATAAGCACAAGATAAGATAAAAGAAAATCCATAGAATATGACCGATCAAGGAATATCAAGCAAAGAAAAAGAAAAGGATTGGATCAATAACTTCTTATTCTTCTCAAACTCAATCAAGTGCTTCTTCTTCTATAAGATCTAAATATAGTTTTGATACTTAGATTCAAAAGAATAAAGTTGATGATGTTCTAAAGAGAGACCTAGACACTTATTTGGAAGAATCTCCTGCACTTGGATCGTTCATCTATCTCGGTGAAGATTCAACGGTTGTTTTAATTTTTTAAAACATAACATGTGAACGATTTATCTCTATTCACCTCTAATTTTGATAAAAAAGATATAGTTTACCTCTTAAAATATAAACTCAGGCCATAAATCTATTTTATAAATCTATTAAAAATAATAAAATAAATATTATTATTATTATTATATATAAAAATATTTATTAAAAGTGAACAGTGAAATAATATCTTTGTGTTTCACTTTTAATTTTTAATTACTAATATTAAGAACTCTATAGATTAACTATTTTATTATTTAGATGATAAATTTATTTTATAAAATTTATTATAAATAATTAATAATTAAATATTAAAATTCTTCAAAATAAATAGTGATAGATACTTGTTCATTGCTCGGTGATTAAATAGGGGACTTTGAAAAAAAAATTAAAGATCTTCATAATTTTTAAATATGTGTATATTATATATTATTATATATAATATAAAAATATTAAAAATATATTTTAAAATATGATTAAATGAGAGTATTGTAATTTATTATGGTACATGAGAAGGGGGTGAATGTGATGGGCACAAGATAACACAGTTTCGTAGATGATTAAATTAATTTAATAAGATTTGAATAGATTAGATATCAATACTATGGGAGGGCTCGCACGGTGCCGACATCATGCCGGAGGATCCTCTTTCAACTAGCCGCCATTGGATTCACAGTTTGTAATTAATGCTCAGAGGCTCGTCTCTCCTCTAGCTTCATTTACTCGGTGCCTCCTGACTCCCACCCTTCCCAAGTGCGACATCTCTCTTATCGGCAGCGGCACGGGGGATCGAGTGTGCCAGTTTGTTTTCTTCCACGTCCGCATATTGTTTCTTCTTGGGTAACTTTTTTTCTTAATTATAGACTATGTTATACTCATGGAACGGACGTTTTTTTTTTACACTATGTTCTCCAAAGTCATATTTATCTCTTGATTGGTTGAATTAAAGTCCTTTTACCATGCCACCGAGGGTATACGTGGCATGCATCCTCAAAGTCTTCTTCACTGAAGTATCTGGATTCTCTCACATTCTATTCATTGTTCGTTAGACTTACTCCCAAAAGTTAATTAAAGCTCTGAAATAAATAGTAGTTATTATTAGAATGACTCATTCAAAAGCAACTAACATCAGTGAGAGTTTGACTTGCCCTCGTCGAAATAGTGATTCGTAGTTATAGTCATGTAATCTTCATTAGTCTTGCTAGGTTTCCGTCATAGAAAAGGACAAAAAGAGTTGTCACCGTGGTTGGTCAAATGCATTTAGATACTAGAAACATGGAGTGATAGTTGTTACACCTTAAGGGGCAGTGGTCAATTTTGGTCCGCTTAATTTTTAAAAGAAAAATGGGTGTCCATTCTTTTTTTTATTGTTATTTTTTTTTGTAGCGGTCTAATCTTAGATGGGATGGTAAAATGGATAGTTTGAGGGAGTGGAAGTTAGATTCATAATAACATGGTTATATGAACTGTTAACAGATAAAAATATGAGTAGGTTGATGTAATCTGTCATCTGTGAAAATAACAGATCAAAACTAGCCTACCTACGAATCAAAAACTTAAAGTCAGATTATTAATTAACTTCGGGTGTCAACTTAATCCTCTTCCCTGAGCTACGTACACAACGGGCTGGATTCGCTCCATATAAATTCCGAAATCCGAGACCATTGGCCACACGCTTGAGACCTCAGACGCGCTCCGGTGTCGGCGTGGAACCCAAGCCACACGTGCGACAGAGGCGGGACTGCGGCCTCTGTTTCGGATACAGAAGAAACAGAGGGCAGGGGCAGGGGGGCAGGGGCAGGGGCAGGGGAAGCCGAAGGAGTTCTTCTGGGAAAGTGAGAGAGAAGGGGGGGCGCCGCTGGAAGTGAGCGGAGGAGGATGCAGATCTTCGTGAAGACCCTGACAGGGAAGACGATTACCCTCGAGGTCGAGAGCAGCGACACCATCGACAACGTCAAGGCCAAGATCCAGGTCGGTTTCTCCCACAGATTGGTTTGTCATCCCTCGACGGATCTTGTGAGAACGACATCTTTTGCAATGCAATTTTTTTCCCCCACTTTTTTCTCAGCTCGATCTGTCTGAGGTGAATTAGGAAGGAGGAAGCCGATTGATGAGGCGATTGGTGAGGATGCGTTGTGTATGGATGTGCAGGAGTTGTGCTTGCTGTGGTGATATGCTGACATGGTGGATGTGTCGTTTCTTCTGTTCGTTGTGTGTGTGCGTGTGTGTGTGCAGGGATGCGTAGGGTGTGGCATGGATGAGGTTGGATGAGGTTCGGGCTTTGTCCTGTGTGCTTGTGCAAGCACTAGTTTTGCGAAGAAAGTGATCGTGATCACCATGAGTATTAGATTAATGAATTCTATCCATGATAATTGAATAAAAATAAAATATTCCAAAATAAGGAAGATAAACTACTCACAAACTTGGAGCGGTGATATGTGAAGCTGGTCTTCTCTTTTGGCCAGCCTAAGATGGAAGCTTTTTTCCTTTTTAACTTTTTGCCTGCTTCCTTGCGAAAAACGAGGAAAATATGGATAGGCTAGCTAGCTGGTGCAGAGGTCATCAATGAACGTGGGGCTGGATACCCAGACGAATCAAACCCAAGACTCTGAAGGCTGAAAAATTCAGACGAATTGAACCAACATAGTAGTGATTCAAAGACTATATTTTGACTTCTGTGAAACTCATATATTATTCTATGTACAATACTATCCTAAAGCAACAGACCTCTTTAGAAGGCCTTGCAAAGGACTTTCAATTTCTTATGCATATTGCAGATTTAATGAGATGGATGTCAGCCAAGTATTTGGAGGTTGAGCATGAAAGATCCCTTCTGAACAAGCGGCTGCCTGCTGGTGTAAGGCCCCCTGCTAAAATGGATATCTTACGAGGTGGGAGCTGAATGATTAGGAGATTTTAGGCCTATTAGTCTGGTGACTGTTTACAATAAATTATGCATAAATTTCACTCTGATTAGTTGAAGTACCATGGATGGATGAACTTGAGAGCACTGGCAGCATGTGTATAATGTAATTTGAATTTTCGTGTTGTTAGTTCATGAGTTGGTAAATCTTGAAATTTGAGGAAGAAGAAATGAGATGAGATTTTTATAAAGCAAGTTTGGTTAGCTGGAAATTTGTGGGAGCTATTGGAAGGTCACAATGTAGGGTTGCTGGGTTTTGAAGAGATTGAGAAGGAAATAGAGTTCGTCTTGTTCATTACGCAGGATTTCTGGAGACAAAAAAACAATTTGGGCAAATCATCACCTGTATGAATCCTCTGAAGTGCCAAACAGATATTTCTGGGAACATATTTATTGTAGAAGTGAAGGATCGGGTACTTCCTATCTAGGGTTTCCCTCCCATTATAACAAGAGAAGCAGGGCACTGGACATAGGCATCCTATTGTTAACAGCTATGGTGACATTTGCAGGTCTGGGGTTCAAAATATATTAGCTTCAATAGGTGTATAGTATGCCAATATAGCCTATATCTCTGTTTGTTATTGGCTGAGCCTGAGGCTGTTAAGTGAATAGATGGAAATTATAGAGCGGGCATCAATTTCCAAGGGGAAGGAAAAGTAGAGGCGGATGGCTGTTCCTAGTGGAGTGCAATAAGGTATGGGGTGTAACAGGAGAATGACTTGTGATCAAAGATATTGGAATACTTATTATTGGTGTGATGATAAAGGCGTGTGAAGTAGATAAATTGATGTGGTGAAGGGAAATGAAAGGTAAATGTAAGTGAGGGTCCAGTGGGAGGCGCTACCCTCGGAAAAAAACCAGTCATTTCTTGTGGGCGGACAGGATACTCAAACAGTGGGTTTAATGAGAAAATAACTGAAGTGGAGGTTAACTGGAATCTTTTTGGAGTGGTCAAATGGACTGGAAATAAGAATTTGAGCCTGAGGTTCTCAAATTATATAAAGTGGCATGCAAGAAGGATGTGAATGTTATTTTCGACAGATAGTGAATGAGATGATATACAATCCAATTAAAATATAGATTGTGCAGCAAATCTAAACTTTGATTGATGTGCAGCAAATCTAAACTTTGATTGATTTGCTGCACCACAAAGTGGAAGTCAGTCTCTAAGTGGTCTCAGCTCACTAGCCCTTATAGTTTTGGGGTTGTCAGTCTGTAAGTTATTTGACAAAACTTCCATTGTCACTAAGTGTGTTCATTTCGATATCTTGTGAACTTCCAAATGGATGCCACTGGAAGATACTTTTATATTGAAGTGTTTACCATTGACTGATGGGATGTCGCCTAATCTTGCATGACAGATCAAAACTGTTCAAGTGTGTTAGTGCAAAGCCCTGAATTTTAAAATATATCCTTGACACATACATTGCCACTCAGAAAATTTCTTTTTTGACCATATGTTTTTTCTTGAATGTGATCTTAGAAGTCTTTTCTTTATTTTTTTATAAGAAGTTATTTTTCCGTTCAGAATATTTGATTATTAGAGTTCTTCTTTCTCTCACACTCTCCCTCCCCATATGACTAGCGTATGGATCCTGAAATGATTCACCTTTTTGATTTGTTTCTTGAGGAATTGCTTCATTATTTATGTGGCATGAAGTGACAGGTAAATGACATTTGAACAATATACATGGAGAGTTATGCAAGTAAGGGTAAAATGAACTTCTAGATCAATTTACCCAAAAATACGTGTGAGTGTTACTAACTACTTATTTGTGCTTTGGTACTACCCACTTTCAAAAAAAAAAACTACTTATTTGTGCTTTCAAGTACTTTGCGCTGTTTGACCTATAGATAGGGCAGCTGACGGACTTGAACAACTTCACAAGTTAGGTGCTTTAACTGACATTGATGCTATAATTGAAATGAATGTTGGCTGTTTCGTGCTCTGTTTTCCTCACATACCAGAACATAACACTATTCCTTTTTCACTTCCTATAAGGGACTGTCAGTGAGACTGAAGCAGTAGCATGCCATGTAAATGACTGCTTGTGTTTTTGCTGTTTTCCCTGTTCATTACAAGTTAAATATTGTGTGTGCATAAAGGACAAGATCTGACATGACCATCAGATCTTCATTGTCAATTTGTCCCCATCCACCTGCCCGTGAAACACAAGCAATTAACAATATACACTCATGAAGGGGGGCAAAATAAACATTATGTCTCACTGATGTTCATCATGTGAATCGCAGGACAAAGAAGGTATACCCCCGGATCAGCAGAGATTGATATTTGCTGGGAAACAGTTGGAAGATGGACGAACTCTTGCAGATTACAACATTCAGAAAGAGTCAACACTTCATCTAGTTTTGAGACTTAGGGGAGGAATGATGATCAAGGTCAAAACACTTACTGGAAAGGAAATAGAAATTGACATTGAGCCAACTGATACAATTGATAGGATCAAGGAAAGGATTGAGGAGAAAGAAGGGATTCCTCCTGTGCAGCAAAGGTTTTCTTTCTTTCTTTCTTAAATATTTCTCTATTTATCTGGTTAGTTTGTTTTATAATTTACTTTGCATGCTTGAGCTTTTGTCTGTGACACTTGATTGCATCCTTATATTCATTTGTTGTCTTATGTGGTATGTTTCTTTTGCCTAGAGTCTGCTTCTACCTAGTATATTTGGTGATGATTAGGCGATCCTTCTTCCTTACCTTTGAGGGAACAAGGATTGAAATGCGATTACATTGTTCCATGTAATATCAAATGTCCAAATTAAAGTACAAATATAAGATAGAAATGTGAAAGAAAATCTAGCAGTTGCCAACTTAACTAGTGGGTATGTATCTTTCGTTGTTACTTTCGAGAATTGTTATTTTAAACTACTTATTGCCTTATTTGCTGGTCTCTAGCTTTTGTACCCTTTTTATCATTCATGCTATGTAGACAAGAATAGCTCTTCTTGAACCAGCTGCCTAGTGCAGTTGGTTCGTCACCCTCCCCCATTTGGGGGAGATCCCGCGCTCGAACCCGGTAATCCCCCCCCATTAAAAAAAGGTACCTATCCCCCCCCCCCAAAAAGAGAATGGTTCTTCTCTTCCCATCTCATTTGCAAATGTGCCCTGTTTATGGACTTTCTTCTCTTTCTCAACTAAAATGCACTTGCTTACAAACCCTTCTTACTGTCAAAATGTGGACATTTGCCGATTGGATTAAGAGATACCATGTTACCATGAAGGCTAGTGCAGACCATTTTTTTACTGTAAGCAATAGGCATTTATATTTTGAATGTGGTTATTTCTGCAATCAAACTCCTAGGAGGGGTCTATATGCAAAGACCATTGACAACAACAATTTTAAAGCAGTTTCTCTACCATGTCTTTTTTGGATTCTGGTGTCTGATGTTCCCTGTTGATGCAAGATCCTTCAAGGACCACAATCCTAATGTATCCTGTCTTTACTGCTTCATTCGTAGCAAATTATTTTGTGTGGTTGAAGCTGTCCTTGATTTTGATCCTTTGTACCAGCTCTATTGTGCATGGCTTCTGATATTGAGTCATCTCTTCTGAGATCCAACGAGCAAGCTCCAAAACAATCCTTCTTCAATTTATGATTTATATTGAGCACCACCGACAGTGGAAACCTCATTGTCCTCACTCGTATTAGAATACAATGATAACGGATCACTCATACAAGCAACAAAGATGCATAGAAGAAGAGAGAAGGAAGAAGAAGATGAGAGAGAGAGAGAGAGAGAGAGAGACAATACACAGATGTTTACGTGGTTCGATTGGCTAGATGCCTCCCTACGTCCACGAAACCTTCCTCAGTTTCGTCCTATGTACTATCACCTAGAACAAAGGTACAGCTGTGGCGGCCTATCTATATGACTCGCCTCTCCAGGAATTAAACTGGGTTAGGGTTTCCTTGTCCCCAATACAGCATATATATAGGAACCCTGGACATTACTTGACAAATATCCTTTAAAAAGTAGGAATATTCCCCAAATTATTGGCCCACCAATAATTGATTACATAAAGGCACTTTTTTACCGAACTCAAAACCGTACCAAAATGCCATACGCATCGCCTAGGACGCATTGCCCACTCCTCTATTGGGCCCCACGTTATCCACGGTATATGCCATCCAAACTCACTTAGACACTATATCGCCTAATCCTTTAATTCCTTTATCTACTTATACGATATATCATCTAAGTCATTAACTTAGATGTTGGATTGCCTACGTCCACTTGAGCACCGACTTAGATGTTATATCGTCTAAGCCTTCCACTTAGATGGAGTTCCGTCTAAGTCTGTTCCATCCAAGTCACCCGCAGCCCTTGCTACTTAGACGATGTATTATCTAACTTGCCCTTGCCGCTATTGTCTACAAATTCCGATTACCTTGCACCATCTTGAGTCTGGCACTTAAACGATACTTCATCTAACTTGTTGAGACTTCGTCTATTTTAGACTTAGACGATCTATCGTCCAAGTCTCCTGAATTGCTCCAGTTACTGAATTAGTCTGAATATGAGCCATAACTTAACAAATCTTCACCTTGACAAATATTCACCGCTCTGAAGAAACTTCAGACCCTTATCTCCACTTGGAGTAGTAACCTCCACCAGCTAACACTTGATTAATCCAAGCAATGATTAAATTTCTCCACTATGACTAGCTTTGTCAACATGTTAGTTGCATTCTCCCTGGTCCCCGCCTTCACAAGATCAAAATTTCCAACACTAAGCAATTCCCTTATCTTGTGAAACCTAATAGCAATGTGCTTTGTCCTGGCATGATAAACCTGGTTCTTCGCCAAATATATTGTAGTCTGACTGTCACATTGCAACTGAGCTACTTGTTGACCCACACCAAGCTCTGCCAAATCCCTTCAACTACAGTGCTTCCTTGGCTGCCTCTGTCACTGTCATATACTCTGCATCAGTTGTAGATAGTGTTGTCACTGACTGCCAATGTTTTAAAACTCGACCCGGAGCTTGACCCGGTTAAGTTAGTAGGTCACGGGTCAATGGTTTAACCGTTCGGGTTGACCCGTGACCCGTAAGACTAAAACCGTTTATAATAATATTATAAATTACCATAAAATTTTAAGATACCTTGAGTTAGAAATATGAAACAAACACTTAAACATATATTGTAAAAATTAAAACAAGTGCATTAAACAACCACTAAGATAATCTTTAAAAAAAACCCAAACCCTTTCAACTTACGAGGCATTAACCTGTTCACCAGGGTTTTTTGTTCCTCGCTTCCTTCTGTTTTATTGTTTTGCAGTCACAAGATTCAACGGGCCTCAAACAAGGTAGAAAGTTAGAAGTTTTTTATGTCTTCCCAAACCCTTTCAACTTCCAAAAGTTATAAAGTTAGAGTCCCAAAAAGACCATACGTATGTAACTTTAAAGAGAGGAGTTAGAAGACTCCTCATCTTCTATATTTTTTATGCTAAATTAAAAAGCAAAAATTAAACAAATAAAAAATATTATTAGGAGTCGGACCCGGTTGGGTCATGCGAGTTTTAGAGGGTCGGCCGGGTTGCATCGGGTTGACTGGGTTTAACCGAGTTTTGGGTCTAAAACGGTCTAGGCACTATTCTAACCCGGTTTTGGGATTGGGTTGCGGGTTAACCGGTCGGACCGTCCGGTCCGGGCTGGGTTTTAAAACAGTGCTGACTGCAACATGGATCTCTAGCAAATAGGCCATCTTTCTAGAGTAAACACATTATGTTGTAGATCTCTTGTCATCCATATCCCCAACATAATTATTATTTACATATCCCATGATTTGAATAACATTGTCATTACTTGTACCAAACTGAATTCCATGATCCGATGCTCCCTTCAAGTATCTGAACACCCATTTCACAACTTTCCATGCTCTTTACCTAGATTAGCCATAAACTTGCTAATAACACTTATTGTATGAGTAAGATTTGGTATGCTAGATACCATGGCATACATAAGACAACTTACTGGATTTGCATAGGGTACTTTTAGCATCTCCTTCACATTAGCTTCTATCTGTGGAGACTGAGAAGCAGAAAGCCTGAAGTGTCAGGCCAACCTACTGGTTTGGCTTGTTCATACCAAATCTCTTCATCACCTTTTGGATGTACCCCTTCTGTGAGACCTAAAGCTTCCTAGCTTTCCTGTCTCGAGATATCTCCATCTGAAGAATCTTTTTAGCAGCACCTAGATCCTTCATCTCAAATTCCTTACTCAACAAGGACTTTAGATGATTAACATCATCTATGTTTTTCGCGGCAATCAACATATCATCCACATACAACATCAAGAAAATACATGTACCATCTGCAAAATTTATAAAATAAACATAGTAATCATATTCACAGGGGGTGTACCAAATCTTCAACATGAATGTGTCAAAACATTTGTACCACTACCATGGCGACTGTTTCAACCCATACAATGACTTTTTCAGTTTGCACACCAGATTTTCTTTTCAAGCTACCTTAAATCCTTTTGGTTGCTCCATGAAAATCTGCTTCTCCAGTTCTCTGTGCAGAAAAGTTGTTTTGGCATCTAACTGTTCTAGCTCCAAATCTAGTTGGGACACTATGGCTAATGAAAGTCTAATAGGCGTATGCCTCACCTCTGGAGAAAATATTTCACTATAGTCTATCCCTTCCTTTTGCGAGTAACCCTTGGCCACCAATCTTATATTGTATCTTTCTTCTTCTTTTGATGTTGCCTCCTCCTTTCTATAAACGCACTTGCATCCTATGACTTTCTTTCCCTTTGGGAGTTCCTCCAACTCTCAGGTCTGATCCTTTTGCAGAGACTCCATCTCTTCCATCATAACCTCCGTCTATTTTTCTCTTTCCGGACAAGTTGTGGCTTCTTGAAACGAACTTAGATCTACACAACTGCTAATTAGAGCAAAACAAACCATGTCTTAAAATCACACCTCACTGGTGGTCCGATGGCTCTCTCGGGTCTACCAGAACTCTGTGACTCATTGTTGGCAGTATCGGCCGAAACGTATCGGTTTCGGCCTAGACCGACACCGAAACGGGCCTTTACACTGTAGCAGGTCCGATACCAATAAATAATAATTTTTTAATAGTTTCGGACCGAAACCGACCGAAACCGTCCGGTTTCGGCCGAAACCTAACCTGCTGGCCCCAATTTTGACCTTTTCTAATTATTTTGAACCGGTTTCGGCCGAAACCGAAACCGAAACCGATACCGAGTCGTATCGGTTTCGGACCCAGCCGAAACCGAGTCCGAAACCGACACTTCCATCCTTGTTCTGACTGCTCCTGTGGCTATTGTTGTTGAGCATTGTCTGAGGTGTCCCCCTGTGTTGTGCTGTTTGTCTGTGTGTTCTAGTCAAGCTCCATCTGTAACCTAGACTCCTCTGCATCTACCTTTATATCTACGTTAGTGTCATCTTTCTTGTGAGATTGTTCTGCATTTTTTCTGAACATAGATGCCTCATTAAACACAACATTTGCACTAACACTCACCTTCTTATCTTCTGGATCCCAAAACTTGAACCCCTTCACTCCCTTCTTGTACCCATTAAAGATACACCTCCTGGATTTTAGGTCTAACTTTGATCGTTGCTCACTTTGGATATGTACATATGCTAGATATCCAAAGATTTTTAGGTATGTGTAGGATATTTCTTCTCCTCTCCATACCTCCTCAATAACTTTCCCATCTAACTTTATCGAAGGTGACCTATTAATCAGATAACATGTTGTGTTTATAGCTTCAGCCCAGAAGGATATGGGCAAGCTAGCTTGTAGCCTCGTGCATCTTGCTCTCTCAAGTAGTTTCTAATTCATCCGTTTTGTCACCCCATTCTGCTGTGTGGTCTCGCGAATTATAAACATATTTATAATCCCTTCATTCTTGCAGAATTCCATGAAATCACTTACTATGTATTAAGTACCATTGTCAGACTTTAAACATTTCACTTGTTTACCAGTCTACTTTTCAACCCTGACCTTTCGCTGCTTGAACTTTGTGAACACTTCTGACTTCTGCTTCATAAAATATACCCATACTTTGTAGGAGTAATCATTAATGAAGCTCACAAAGTACATTGCACCTCCCATTGATGGGGTTGACACCGGTCCCCAAACATCTGTGTACTAGTTTCAAAACATCTTTACTTCTATGTGTATAAGTCTTAAATTTCTGCACTACTTCCCCAGTACACAATATTGGCAGAAATCAACCTTATGACTTCACCCCGGCAGCAACTCTCTTTTGTTCTATCATACCTCTCTCACTCATATGCTTCAGTCGTATATACCAAAGAATGGTATCTTCAGTACTACTCTCTACTGAAAATGATACAGTGACATTACCCACAACTGTACTCCCAGTTAACTTGTACAAGTTGTTCTTAATCTGCTTCCCCTTCATAACAATCGGAGCACCTTTTGTTACTTTGAACAATCTACCATCTGGAGATGTTGACAGACCGAGTCCAAACTTCTCCAAATAATCAAGAGATATCATATTCTTCTTCAATTCTGGAACATGCCTGACATCTCGTAGTGTCCTGATGGCACCATCATGTATCTGGATTCTGATGTTTCCATTGCTTATCACCTTTCAAGGGTGATCATCACCAAGCACAACTACTCCACCCTCATAGCTTCTGTGGGTATCAAACCATTCCCTATGTGGACAATAATGGAACGAACATCCAGAATACATGGTCCAAGATATAAGAAAGAGATCATTACTTGTTGATGCTACTAATAGTTTTGCAACATCTACTAGTATTTTCACATCACTAGATCTATCTATTGCTACACTTGTTGAATTAACCTAAACTACTCTCTTCCCTTCTGCTTTCTGTTTCAGCATATGACAATCTCTCTTGTAGTATCCCTTCTGATGGCATTTGTAACACTGCTTTCTTAGCCTTCGATTTGAACATTCTCCTGTTCTTAGTCTGATTTCTATCTTTTGATCTACCACGACCTCTGTCCCTGGCCACTAGACCTTCGGAATGAGATTCATCCCTATTACACTCTAAGTCCACTTCATCACCGACTTAGACGCTGGATCGTCTAAGTCCTCCACTTAGACAAAAGTTCCGTCTATGTCTGTTCTGTCTAAGTCACCCATAGTCATTGCTACTTAGACGATGTATCGTCTAACTTCCCTTGTTGCTATCGTCTACGGCTTTTGACTACCTTGCATCGTCTACGTCTAGCACTTAGACCATACTTTGTCTAACTTGTTGAAACTTCATATATCCTAAACTTCGTCTATCTTAGACTTAGACGATCTATCATCTAAGTCTCCTGAACTGCTGCAACTACTGAATTGGTCTGAATATGAGCCATAACTCAACAATTTATGTCTTCTATGGATATATTTTTTGGCATGATTGGATAGATTGTCGAGATGGCAAATGAAATGCAGCAAGAATCTTGCCATAGTCATTGGGAATAGTTGTCTCATATGCGATCATTTCCTTGTTTGTACCTTTGATCTAATGGGATACTTCACCTTCAAACAAAGCTAGTGAGACACTGGAGGTGATTGAGAGAGAAGACTAGAAATGATTTCTTCAAATAAGAGGACAAGGCATTTTCCCCCTTCTCTGAGCCTAAGCTCTTTGCTGGTCATTCTATTCATGTCTGTTTAGATCTGAATATCAGTTTTTTTTTCCTCAGTCATTTATTGGGATCATGCATCCTTTCTTGCTTGTACTTACCAGTTACCACACACTTCCACGGGTATCTAATGTCAAGAACTGGAGGGATATGCTGCAGTTTCGTTGTCTTTTCCTGCCAATCTGTAACTGTCTCATCGAGCACTCTGCAGAATGTGGTGTCCATGCTGTAAGGGCAGTAAGAAATGAACTCAATGGATGCGGTTCACTTTGATACACGTTGGGAAAGAAAGGAAATTTCCTGTATTTTAGACTCTAACAATGAATATATATGTTTTTTCGGTAGGCATTTTTTTTTAACAAAGAGGGGGGAACCCATGATTGAACCGGATCCTCTCCGGCGTCCACTCCTCCACTGGCAGGAGACAACAATCAATATATATGTGCTCTTTCATGTTTCAATCCCTACTACTGTCTTTTAACCATATACTGCAACCAAGTAGTGATGTAACTTCTATCTGGCACCGCATGCAGGCTAATATATGCTGGTAAGCAGCTCGCAGATGACAAGACTGCCAAAGAATACAACATTGAAGGTGGGTCGGTTCTTCATCTCGTGCTTGCTTTAAGGGGTGGTCTTATGACCTGAAGGGCTATAGGGTTGTTACCACTCGTGTTTGTCCAAAGAACTCTGATACAGAACGCATACAGCTGCTCGAAATGGCTATCGGGATCCGGACTGACATATTAACTTTGAGAGCATTAAATTGGAAAGTTGTCCTTGATAAGTGATGTAAACAAGGTCTGGTGTTGGTCTTGAGACGATGTTGGGAGTAACCAAAAAAGAGGTGGACATAATGTTGTTCGTAGGCTTTAGGTGTCCAGTGTTAACTAGGGGTGCAACTTGGGCCAGAGCAATCAATGAACCAACGTGACCCAACTCCTTGTCGTCTGGATTGGGCTCAAGTTTAGCAACTCTGGGCACGGAGCTCTTCTGTTTTTCTTTGAATGTTTGTTACATGCACGGACCAATAGTCATATGACCTTTTTTCGTCTTTGATATTTGTGATTATGTTATGTACACGGCATATACTAACCTAAACAATAATCCGTATGCAAACAATGTGTGGATCCTTCTTCTATTGATCAGAATTCCACTTTCGAATTTAGGAATACTTGGGTTGTAGTGGATTGACCTTTAACTCAAATGAATTAGCCAAGTTTCATCTTAATCGTGCTTGAGCTTGCAAGTCGTAACTCGTACCTAAGTAACTCAAACACAAGTATCTATTTCATATGTCGTGGGATGTTTGAGGGTTATTTATAGAAGAATTACATATATATATGCTCAGATTCTGGCATGTTTTATTTTATAATCTTATACTCTTCATCATGTGCACTGCCATAGTTACCCATATTTCCTCACGTTGACCCACCCTTGTCTCACTTGTCATTTGTATAGCTTAATTTTATGTAGATTATGATGAATAAAAGGCTAATCTCTCTCATTGTTTAGTCTTTTCACGTAGTTAAAATATTGGCATATATGCTCTTATAACCTCTCATATTCTCTCGTATATGTCGCTAAAATCTTATGTCTCACATGTTCAACATAATATTTTGGATGGTGTTAGAGCATGAGGGTTACAATTGAAACAATATTTCTTAATAATATAGGAGTATACGTGACAATTTTTATTTATGTCGCTAAGAAGTCCACTTTTTCGCGAGTCTGACCGAGTGGAAGAGCGATGGGCTCTTTTAAAACTTCCTCATAGTAAAACGTATGGTAGAAAATCATCAACTCTTTCAACGAGACTTTGTAGGTTTTTAGGAAACAATTATGAACATAAACTCTTAGGGGCCCTTTGATAACCGAATACCCCAGCATGGGGTTTGCGCATTCGTCGGTGGAGTTCCGATTTTACCGGTAACATCCAAAAATGGGTTTGATAAAAAATGGGGTTTAGCGTCGGTTAATGAGGGATTTGGTGAAAACTTCCGGATTTTACGTGGATAGCCCATTTGATCGGAGAGGTCGAATACGCTGTTCGCCCCGGTTGGGGCGGACAGCGGATTCCGCCCCTCCCCTGCTCATTTATCAAATGGGGCCTTATCGCAGATTGAAAAAACTGGATTTCCTACGACTTTGGATGGGTTAAATCTCTTGATAGACTCCACCAGCCATAACATTTTGTAATCCCCGCAGTAGTCAGTTAATATCTCCACCATCAACCAACCAAGGTGGACACCACCTACCTTAACACCCCAACTCAATCAAAATCTCTAGTCCCACTTTGTTTTCGAACTTATCTCATGGATAAGTCCCCTTAACCCTAAATTCAGCCCATTTTATTTTAGTAAGAGTGAATTTAGTAAATCCGAGTTAATCCGGATTAACTTATCTCATCTCAATAGGTGAGATAATTTAACACACTTGTTATCAAATTAAAATGAAACAAAAGTGGATTAAGTCAACTCACTCCCCTTTAATCTGGGATAAACTCAAGTCTCTGCCAAAGAGGGAGGGATATCCATGCATTTGATAATTGAGTAGGTTAAAGGGCGAATACATCGTCCGACCCCTCCCACTCGCATAAGCTGTTCTACCCCTCCCGGTCCAATGGTTTATTCCACTAAAATGTCATTTTTCTACTTGTTTGGCCCGGTCAGAAGGAGGCTTATCAAAGCCGGTTATGATTGTGACGGGCAAATGAGCACGGAAACCGGTGAGTCTCAAGACCCTAATCGGCTTATCCAATTAACAGCTCCCAAACCAAAAAAAAATGTCATTTGGGGGGGGGGGGGGCGGGTCAGGGAAGTGATCGCCCCGTGGCCCACGGGATCGGAAGGTGATCCTGGGGGTGGGGAGTGGACGGCAGAGCCATCCAATAACTGTTGTGTCGGGTTCTGGGCCTCTCTGTGGTCACTCCAACAGTAGACATGGCGGCGGCCCACTTTTGTCCATCTTTTGTACGTCAATAGGCTCATAATAAAGCTTACGCACAGATTAGGTATGTGACGAGGCGCACTCGAACGCAGCTTGTCTGAGGATGTAGACGGGGGCTGTGGCCGTAGAAGAAGCAAATCACCTAATCACATATATATTTTTCCCTTTTATTAACGAAAATGGTTTATTAACACGAGTTTTTCTGATGCATTTCTATAACACGCACTTTCCAAAACGACAAAAAAAAATACATTCCTTCCGTTGCAAAAAAGGTCAATCGAACGTTTAATTACTAAATGACAACACTACTTTTGTCTTTTATGTGTATCGCAGATTTGACGTGTATTAACTTTTGATGTCACAGAATCGCGACTCATTTTCTCGTACCATTTTCCCCGTATCGGTGCATCGTACGAATAACAATTTACAGTGTTTCGGTGAGAGGAAATGAAAAGGACAGAGCACAGAAAAGATCTAGGAAACTGGGTTCAGAGAACTGTTTGGGGGCAGCTTTGCATCGGGTCACTCATACCAGGACCGGTCGGCGGCCATCAGAGGCCACCTCACACCCTCCAAGAAACACCGGCTCATCATTCCTCATTGACAAAGTGGGCTTCCAAGTTCCAACGTATGATCCCATTTCCAAATCGATTAAATTTCGATTCTGAGTACCATTCCCAAGAATCAAATCAGATCCTTTATCAGTATCCGGCATCATCACGAGAACGACCCTGAACAAAGAGAGAGGGAGAGAGAGGGAGAGAGAGAGAAGTAGAGAGAGCATCATGAGAAGTAGGAAGAAGCTGGGATCCAAGTCCTCGTTATGACCAAAAACGAAAGCAGATCATGATGATCGAGTTCCCACATGTTCGGTGGTGGGCCTCCAAGTCGATCCCCACATCTGATGGTTCGTAGGATTTTGCAAAAAAAAAAAAAGAGACGTATGACATGTGAGGAGCCAACTTTATTGGAATCTAATTTAAATGATTTCGTCGCCAGAAAAAAAAAACATCGATGTTGTATGACCAAAGTGGCTACTTGTTTGTTTGAACATGTATGACATGATGCGAAAAGACAACGAAATATTTTATTAGAGTGGGTAATATTTTATGGTATTTTGTGATGTTACTCCTGAGATTAAAAAATACCCGATCCGATTACGGCCTTCGGCTCCACCACAGTGGCCCGCTCTATGGTGCATGTATACGTATTGAAATCAACGTCACAATGGTAATTACACTCTGTTTGTTGATTCAACGAAGTGTCCACCGTTCAAACAACAGGTAACATCCTTCTCTATATAAGAGTCATTTTGATAATATGTTGGGATAAGTTATCTGAGGTGGATTCGGATAAGTTATTCCTTAAGACCCCTTTTGATAATCGGTTGGGGATAACTTAATCGACCCGACAGGGTCGATTATGTTACCCCTGGCCGGTAAATTAGATGGGTATGGGTGAGGGGGAGGCGAATGAGAGGTGGGGCCCGGTGTTCGCCGGGTAGGTTAACCGGCCGACAAATTTTTTATCAAATCGGCCCTAAATTTTTTCTTTTTGAGTTTAATAATTTACTCTCACTTTGAGAATAACTCATTCCATGTGAAATGATGGAACGAGTTATTCATAAAATAAAGATCTTAACCCTAATCGACACCATATAATTTAACCCTACTATCAAATTCGGTTAAGGACAAATAGGCGTAACGACTCATCCCATTCACCCATTCTTCTTCTGTTATCAAAGTCGCCGTAAGGATTTGTTTATATGTTTTATGGTAAAACATCGTAAGATTTTGCAATATTACATTGTACAATATTTTTTGGTTCTTATATGCTGGCGCGCCCATGCAGTATACTAGGGTTTTCTTGGTTTACAATCAAGGTAAAATTGGAGAAAAAATTAATTAAAATGACAACAAGCCAACAAAAACACTTTATTTTGTTTTGTTTTGTTTATAGGTCATCCTAGACCTATTTTAGAATCGGCAATTCTAGAATCAAGCAGTTACATCAGTTTCCAGCGAAACAAACAATATACCTCAATTGGGTTCCACCTCCCATCTCTGAGTAGCATGAAGAGGAGGGACACCGCTAAAGGTTATTTTCTTCTCACATTCTCCCCGCAAACCAAGGTTACTCCCTCAAAGGAAAAGGAATACCAATAATTCTAATTTGGCATGTCCCATTTGGTTGCTCTACAATCTAGGAGCATCTATCGATCCAACCAAATTAGCCTTTAGACCTTGCATAATTTTTTATTATTTTTTTTTGTTTTCCAAGGAGCATCTATCGTTTTGTTCAGCTTTCACAGCCGCGACTAGAAAAAGAACATTAGCAGGCTGGGTAGGACAACAATGAACATGATTTACTTCACATTTAGTAGAATCTTTCAAGACTTTTTGTAAAAACATACGTCTCTTGCAATAAAATTTGTGAAATTAGGACATCGATGACACCTTTTTGTCCGCGTCTAGGATTGGTTAAAGGATACTAATAAAATGTAAACAAAGTGTGACAATAAGGACATATTTGATACTTCTTTGTCTAAAGAGGTTATCTAGATGAATACGCTATTAAACATAAACAATCTCACAATGTAATCGTAAAATGGGTGCATTTATAAAAATCTCCCTTTTTATACTTCTAAATGTGTATGATATGATCATTAGGTTAGGTAGTTTTGAATTAACGATTTATGGGAGGGGGAAATTACGGTTCCTGCCATCACGATCTCTCTCTCTCTCTCGCTCTGTTAAGATTTTCGAGTAGGCGCAGGCCGCCGCCGTCATGACCTGCCCCCAACAGCCATGGTCGGCGATGGGGAGGGTCCCATCGCCACGTATGCACCCCCTGCCATGCCATCGCCCCGACGCTGCTCCAACATGCCTATGTCACCCTAGGTGGGGATCTGCCATCGGCCTCGACTTACACCACCTTACACCACCGTTGGCCCTTCCATTTTAATCATAAAAGAAAAATATTTTTTACTTTTATCCCCTTTTGATATGTAAACTTAGTTTTAATTAACTATGCTGTTTCATTTTGTACGCACCCTATCTTCAGCTATATAATAAGCCCCACTTTGATTGGGAGTTATCCCCCATTTATCCTAGAGATAATCCCCTATTTATCTCTTTTTTAATTTGATAAGTCAAAAAAGTTAATCGGGTCAGGTTGAGGGATAACTCTCATTTAGCCTGGATAGATTGTTCCACCCTAAGCTCCGCTTTGTTTGGGACTTATCTTAAGATTATCATATTTTAGTCTAAACTTAAGTCATTTTACTTTGGCGGGAACAGATTTAGATAACCTATTTAAAAGTAACTTACTCTGACTTAAGTCAGATTAACCTATCCCACCTCCACAGGTGGGATAATTTAATCCAATGCCATGCCAAAGCAAAAAAGCATAAAACTGGATAAAGTAACTCCACTTAAATTTAATAGTGCTATCTTTAATCTCAAAATAAAGCGATGCTAAGAGGTGGGATAGAGTTAACCCTCATTTATCTTAAGCACCGCTTTGGTACGGGATTAAAGATGTCCCAGTTAAATATAAGTGGGTTTACATGTTCCTGGGTTATGCTTTTTTGCTTTGGTGCGGTATTGGGTTAAAGTATCCCACCTGTGGAGGTGGGATAGGTTAACATGACTTAAGCCAATTTAAGTTACTTTTAAGCAGACCATTTAAATCTGCTCCCGCCAAAGCAAAAAATGATAAGTTGCATCTAAAATGGGCTTATTCCTGTGTTAAGCCCAAACAAAGCGAGCTAAAAGAATAACTTATTGTCTATCTAAATAAATGGGACTAAATTCTATGACAAACTAATCTAGAGATATAACCCTCATTTTGTCTATCCCTCTATCTAAGAGACTTTCTGTCATCTGAGTTTGACTCCGATTCAATGAAGTCCACTTAAAATAACTTCGTCAACATCAATGGAGCCTCTTTTTTAAGATGGATCTCACTATGTAATTCACCTAATCTTATCTCACTCAGGCTGTCCCAAGTGTCCCTTTGCAGCTAGCAACAGCCCAACTCTCAACTCTTCCTTAAGCCCTACACCTCCAGCCTTCTATTAATTAAGCTCTCCAGTCTCCACCAACCAGCTTGGGCATGCAGCTCCTCTACTCCACATACACCTTCGCACTATGCCTTACCAGTTTGACTTGATGTATAGCTTACTTCCTTTCTTGTAAGCAAGGTTTCCCCAGACAATTGGATTAACCTGCTCTTTGGATTGACAGGATTGATGTAGAACACTGAACTCTCACTTAAAATGTTAAAAGATATACATGCATATAACAAGACTAAATACGGTCTTTTTTTATTATTTTATGTCAGCACACGCCTTCTCCCATTTGTTCTTGAAGCTGGTTTTAGAATTCTAAAATGTCATCGACCGTTTGTGTCAATCCAAAGAGTGCTTAGTAGCTAAGTTAAGCCTCAGAAAGAAGCTTGCAATTTCCTTAGCCGAGGAATCTAGGAAGGACAATGATGGACGAAGAAAGTATATAGCCACGAGCAAAGTTCTATAGACAAAATAAAAACGAGAAAATTATTATTATATTTTTAAAATTTTGTGAAATTATTCTTTTATCTCTATCTTTATCGTATTTACCGTAACATTTTAAAATCTTCAAAAAAAAGTCATTGTGTCTAGAACCTCGAACATTAGTCTGGTGGTTTACCTCTTCTCCCTCGCCGGGGAAGGGTGCGGATTCGACCCACGTGAGACGCGAGTTTCTCCGCTAATCTCTCACCCCTTAAAAAAGGTACCTACCTAAAAAATGAGTCATTGCGACTTTATTCTTAAAATTTTTTAAAATGAAAATTTTTCGCTATATTCTTACTAAATGACACAATGATTATCTTATTAAATATTTTAAAGATATTACGATACATATGATAAAAGAAGAGATAAAGAGCTAGTTTTGAAAGATTTAAGAAATATGAAAAATATTTTTTTTCAAAAAAAAGTGGGGGTGAGGGGAACATATATAACCTCCCAGAAAAGTCACGAGGAGAGCCGTTAAGCATTATTATATATACGAAGGTATCTCTACGATAAAAGTCCTAATACGTGCCCTAATGTGAAGTGGAGACATGTCTAGCTAGGTAGAATCGAGAGTAGACCACATTTAATCTTCTACCGTGTCCGTCTACTGTAAAAAATAATTTACTCCGACATACAGGTCTTCTGCATGGTGCATGCATGTACGGTCTTTAATTTGAGCTCGAAGAAGAGAAGAAGTGGTTAATTCTTTTGTACCGCATGCAGAACTCTCTTACGATTTTTCACGACTTGAAATCAGGCCAACCTAAGTGTTAATTGGGGTTTAATTAATAATTAAGAGAGGGTGGGTGTCGCTGCCATATATACGCAAACAGATTTTATAACTTTTTAACGTACACATCAACTTAACTAATTGATAACATCAAGGGCGGCGTCATTAATTAATTAACCCCGAGTGATAGGGGTTGTCGTTTTGCTTTTGGGTAGTGGAGGAAGCTAAGAGGGTGTATCCGAGGGGAGTGGCTGGCCACTGGCAGCAACTTGTTAAGGTCCACTTTGATAACGTAATAAGCTAGGTTAAGATGATTTATTCAAAGTTGAGTGAGTTATTTTAATTTGGATCATTCTGATTTGATATGAGTCAGATAAGAACTATAGTAGATTTTTTCATTCCCATGTAACGAGTGAAATAACTCAACAGAAATAGAATAAGAATAAGAGTCGAGTGGGTCACCTTGGAAAGGTCATCCTTATCTATTCTATTCCATTATCAAAGTGACCCTAAGTGCATAGCTGACTCGACCTTATAAATTACCCGAGCCATCTCCCACCTAACAAACCCACATATGAGCATGGTCAACTCCACAAACACAAACATACACACACACACTCTCACACACACACACACTAATTCTCCTCATTTTTTCTCCGTATCTTTCATTAAGGGTGCGTTTGGAACGGTGGTGGGCGAAGATTCCAATCATTGAAATCTTCGACAAATTTTAAACGTTATCCAAACAACGCAGTAACACGTTGGCTTTCGTGCGATAGTGATTTCCGAAGGAGTGAGAATTCAGACACAGTTGTGCCCAATTTTTCAAATCCGACAAAGCCCCCGATGACTTGTTTCTTGAGATTTTTAATAATGAGAAATCTCTGACACCGTGTAAAATACGGAAGGGTGATTTTTCAAGATGGAGACCATGCGGCATCCGCTCCAAAAGGAGCTTAAATCTCAAAACCCACGTAAAATAAAATCTTATGCGACACTCTGACACATTGACTTTCGTGCGAGAGTGATTTCCGAAGGAGAGAGAATTTAGACACAGTTGTGCCCAATTTTTCAAATCCGACAAAGCCCCCGATGACTTGCTTCTTGAGATTTTCAATAATGAGAAATCTCTGACATCAACATGTAAAATACAGAAAGGTGACATTTAAAATCTGGGATTACGAGAGTTTAGAGTTTTTTTAGCGATTAGAAATTCTCAAAAATCACCACCAATTCGTACTCTCCAAATGGAGCCGATATTGATTACTGCACGGGGCAAATAAAACTCGAGAGAGTTGATTACTTTTCGTCCATTTCTTCGTCGTGTGGGCATTCATTAGTAGTTATCATTTGATGCTGTAACGGCGTGTCTCCGGTCGTCACGCTGCACCATCAACATCAGAGCGGGGCAAGGCGGTGACCGGCTTCGATCGGGCCGTGGATGGCGGCCGCAGGCGAAGGCGACGCCACGTTGGTCGTCCTGCGGAGGCCGTACCCCCCTCGTACAAAGAAGATGATGTACGGTGGGTACGTCTGGGCACCATCCGGGACGTCACGGGAGACCCGAATGGCCCGATCACCGCCCCGCACGGCCATCCACAGAATGATGAAGAGTACCTGAACCGTCCATCAGGTGGACTCGTCCATCGATTACTTCGGACTTGGTGGCCCTGTAATTTGTGGATGGAGAATTAAGATGCTCTATTTTCCTCCTATACATTGTCTTTATTAGCGAATCTAATATATATATCATGGTCGTTTCCCATCACATATGTACAAATATGAGGAGGAAGAAGAGAAGACGACGAGTCTCATTTGATACGAGAATGCAAACACATGTTTTCATTTTCTATGTTTCCCATGAGATCCGTAAAAGTCTATTTTTCCTTTCTAATAAATCATGTCCCGGAAATTGTCAGTTTCTATAAACTATATATGGCCCGTATTATTCTCCCTTTTTTTAGAGAAATTTGGAGAGTGCAACTCCTCCCCCCACAAGAAAACTAGCATTTAAATTCTAACCTTAATTATGCGAATAGTCATTTAGATTTCATTTTTTATTATACATATGGTGGACTTTGAAAAGCTTATTGCTTTATCAAATTTGTGCCCTATATATATATATATATATTAATTCTAACATCATCTTTTGATAATAAATATAAATCATTGTTAAAATTGAAATGACAGAAATATCGTGCATGAAAATACATTAGCATGGATATCACTACTTTCGTCAAAATAGTACAAAAGTGTCATCATGGTTGACTTTCGTCGTCGACAGAAAAATAAATATTCTATAAAGATTCGAATATTCTATTGATTTTATAATAAAAATATTAAAATATCCAAATCGAATCTCAAATTTCTCACCCTTAATTAAAATAGAGATGAGAGAGAAAATGAGAGAGAGAGAGAGAGAGAGAGAGAGAGAGAGAGAGAGAGAGAGAGAGAGAGAGAGAGAGAGAGAGAGAGATGTCGGAGGAGGTCCCCTCTAGCGATAGAGAAGAGAAAGAGAGAAACTTGGCAGAGGACCTTCAGAGATCATCGTCGTCCACCCCGACATGAGTATAGCCCCCCCCCCCCCCCCCCCCACCCACGCACTGGAGACACCCATCACCCTGTAATCTGACGAGGTGGAGTTGGTCCAACTGTAGCCGACCTTAATTCGAGTTGCTCTCGCATCCACGGGAATAGGCCATTGCATACCTCCCGCAAAAGCCAAGGTTCTCCGGTGCCCAGGAACCCCCCCCCCCTCTACAGTTGAGTGCAATAAATCCAGCTTCATGCTACCAGTCCAATTTGGCAAAGTGATGACGCCGCCAAGCAGCACCACCCTACTTTCATAATCTATAGAGGATTCAACTGAGAGCCCCACAGGTAAAAATGAGGAGGAGGAGGAGTGCAACCATGAGAGGTGGGGGGGAGGGGGGACTCCGATGGGGAGGGGGCTACAAGGTGGGGGAGAATTCGATGGGGAGAGGGGTTGTAGGGTGGGAAGGAAGGGAAATCTATTGGGGAGGGGGTTGTAGGGTGGAGGGGGGATCCGGTCGGGAGAGATGATTTTTTTTTAACCATGGGCATTATTGATACTTCATAAGTCTAATTAAAGTTAACTCGAGTTAAAATCATGACCGATAACAGAAGGTGACGATGATGATATGTTTACATTATTTTGATAAAAGTAGTGATATCTCTATTAATATATTTCTAAATATGATATTTTTATCATTTCAATTTTAACTGTGATTTATTTTGTGAAAACTATTAAAAATAAAACCTTTTAATATCCTATTTATTATTTCATTAAATGACACTGATATCTAATTTCATTCTTCACATAATCACTACTATCTCAGCCTTGTGAGTTCTACTGCTACTATCTCACGTTTAAACTCCCATTACTTACATCTTCTGCGGCAAAAACTTAGTATACTCTCTCATCATATTTTTAGCTTTCGTAGCCCTCGGTCATTATATTAATTGTGTTTATATGTGTTTGCCCTTTTATATATAGTTATTGTTTTTTATTTCTACGTACAACTATGGACCACAAATTTTCATCAAAATTTAACATGACTAATTAGACAACATCGATCTCAGTTTCTGGGGTCCTATGATATAAGCATAATACCCATTAATATTGGGGAGTTTGCAAAGCAAAACTGATCATATGGTATCCACAACACAATCATGTCCATCCCATTATTCTCTATTATGAATATATGTAGTTGCCTGGGAGGATCGAGCTTTTGTATATCACTGATCCGTAAATTTTAATTGAAAGAGGTCTCACTAGCTATGTGGAAAGAGTAATACTTTGCGCATCGAATCCGCTGCACAAAGTCACGTCATTATATAACACTCTCTCTGATTGACCCAAAAATTAAATGAAATGATGATTTTTCGCACAGAAAATAACGTCCGCGTCTGATTTGTACGACCTATTTTTTCGCCTATTAAATACGGAGCATACTTGACAGAAAAATATAGGATTGAAATATTTTATAAGACTGAAATATTTTGCATATGAACGAAATATTTTGTTACAAGAATGAACTATTTGATATATGAACAAAATATTTTATTTGACTATAAAAATAAAGTAAAGAAAATATTTTATAGAAATAATATTTTATTATATGAACGAAATATTTTGTTATAAGAATGAAATATTTGTTAAATGAACGAAATATTTTGTTTGAATATAAAAATAAATTGATAAATATTTTATAAAAATAATATTTTACTATATGAATGAAATATTTTTTTACAAGAATTTAACAAAACATTTCAATCCTATACTAAATATTTCACTCATATGCAAAATTTTTTAATCTTATAAAATATTTCAGTCATATACTTCCTCGCCAAGTGCGCTCCACAATTAATGGGCAAAAAGGTGAGTCGTACAGGTCTGATATGGGTGTCGTTTTCTGTACAAAAATCATCATTTCACTTAATATTTAGACCAATGGGAGAGGATGTTGCATAATGACGTGATTTTGTGCACCGGATTTGCTACACAAAGCATTACTCAGATGGAAAATCTTGATACTAGAGGAACATCTATCTTTTGCAGATTTGTCTAAGTAAAAGTTCGTCGCTATACATATATTTTTAATTTGAGATTTTTGTAAATAAATTATTATTAAAATTAAATTAAAAAACTATTTCTAAAAATATATTAATAAACATTCCAATACCTAAAATTAAGTAGTACAAATATAAACAGACATGTCAATTATTTTGGTAAAAAATTGCAAAAAAAATCATGATTAGATGTCCTTATATGATATTTATGCATTATTTAATTTTAAATAGTAATATGTCTATTAATATATTTTCAGAAATAGTATTTATAAATTTATTCTTAACACTAATTTATTTAAAAAAATCTTTTAATTTTTACCATGTCAGTTGTACATGGTAATTGGCAAGAAACTTTATCACATTGGAGTAAATGACATTGTAATGGTAGTTTTCTTAATTAGTTTATGAGACATCCCGTTAAACAAATCATTGCATCATCATTTTATGCTCCACTCTTTGAAGTCATCCTTTGTTTTAAAATTATGTAGTCAGATGGCATTTGTATATGCGATATTTTTCAAATCTTAGTGGCAATCAAATCAAAGTTAACTAATTATTCGATTGGTTAGTAGATATATAGGTAGGTTAGACCAAGAATATATATCAACTATCCTTCAACTCCTTTATATCAAAAGCTTGATCTGCTCACCACATGTTCTCTTCAAATTTTGTTAATAATTCACAGGCCAACTTAATTTTCCATTAAACATGTTTAATTAGTGTCCTATGTAAGAGGTGGGCTGAGAGATGCTTCTCAATGCATGTCCCAATGATGTCGACCCATAAACATGAAAATGCTTAAAAAGTGGCACTGTGGGGTGGGTAAAATTGTAGTGTCCGTACCATAAAAGTTTACACTTTTGTTGATCAATTAATAGTTGCAATATTATTCAATCAGCATAATCACTTTATACATGATGACCCACAAGTGTGTTTGTCCAAACGTACATGGATGTGTATGCATGAGAGGCATGCATCAAGCCATGGCATTTAACCCTGACATGACCTAGCTACTACTTAGGTTAAAGCTTGTTTATCACTCACCATATCATCGAGCGGAAACTTTAGGTGATGTAGCAACAAAAATTCATGGCCTCACAAGATGGAAATTTATCATGTAAAATAAGAAATAAAGGATCATCCATGCCAAGATTTGTCGTCCGGATCAATTCATGTCAATTTTTCGATGGTACAATTCAGTACGCGCGGTACAATGTGATATCATGTTATTACCGTGCTAAGAATAATTTTTAATCAAAAAATAATTTCTAATTAAAAATAATTTTTTATATTAAAAATAAGTTTTTATATTAAAAAAGAGTACCAAATAACACCATGTAGGTGAATGCATGTCGACATGCCGTTAGACACTGATATAATGTCATCTAGTAAACTATGATCCATGCATAATTTCAAGAAACTAAAAGTATAGACACCAAGAAATAAACGTCAATATAATACCTAGACAAGAGAAATTATGGCAGTACAAAACTACATGTCTAGTGTATCACAATATTAATAATAATAGTATTTTCAGACTATACAAAAATAATAATAATTGAGAAAAATGATGGATTATAGAAGAATGGTGCCCCACTGTTGAGCGAGTCATATATATGTCAGTGAGCAACTTATTAAGAACTCGCATGGTTGATTATCTAAATATGACTTAACATGGATCATTGACTTTGACCCCACTCATGTTATAAACATTAAGTACGAAACACACAGATCACAGAGTGACTTTTATATAAAACAAATATGGAGGTAGTGTAGAAAAAGTTTAAAGAAAATTGACAGTCAAAACAAGTCATCAATTCATCTGGTCTACACGTGATTATGCGAAGGAGAATGAGGAAAAAGATGGTTGGGTTAATTTCATATATATACACCCTCCTTATATGAAAAATATTAAAATTATCATATTTAGTTATCACATATATATAGGATTGAGAGATAGGTGAGTGATTATGGGATTTGGTTTGTGACTCCGATGATGGGATTCACACAGATCGATTTATTGTGTGTATTTTAATGGAAACACCCATCTCTTTATAGGGCGAGCTTCACCCCCATCTCCTCCGTCCCATAACCACCCTTATTGAATAGATTTCCATTTTAGATCTCATATCGACGATTTTCTCTTTGGTTCCGTGTTTTGATTTCTAAGATCCATGAGATTTGCTTCCGCTTCAACTGTTGCATGTTGTGGTTTGATGTTTGGTTGGTCACCTCCTAACATCTCCCACTTGACCAACAAACCATTATACTCTTAACGCCCGTGAGCAGTATTTCAATTCACTCACTATCCGTGAGTAGTATTCCGATATACTCCCACTATTCGTCAGAGATATTTTGTTATTTTTATTATCCATGAAAATATTCCTTCCTAACTTATATGTTTCTAAACCTCATTAAACCAACATGCTTAATAAAATTTTTCGCTAAGATACTTTTCGTCAAAGAATCGACAATCATATCATTAGTGGGAATATAAATCACATTTATTTTCCCCTTCAACATAGTATCTCAAATGTAATGAAATTGTACTTCAATATATTTTTCTTTTGAGCTGTTTGCTCCACTGTTAATCAAGTTAATTATCATAATATAAATTAATTAGCCCATCTATCAAATTGAGATTCAAATCGTTCAAACATCTTCTGATCCAAAACACATGAGTAGCAATTGTACTACATATAACGTACTCAACTTCCTGTATGTATCGAGCAACACACTCATATTTCTTGCTTCCTCAAGAAACAACAAAACCACCAAAGATGAACAAAATGGTCTGATGTGGACTTTCCATCATCTTTATCTCATCTAAAGTCTTCATCTAAATAACTAAGCACCTGAAGCATATCAACTTGATAAACAATGCTATAGTGTAAAGTTACTTTTAGATATTTCATAATCCTTTTAATAGCTTAATTTCCAATGTGCATTGCTTTAGTATCTACTTACTAAACTGACTGTATATGCTAAGTCCGGTCTCGTACATATTATTACATACATCAAGCTTCTGACTACTTGTGCATAGGGCATCATGAGTGGCTCCTGTCACTCTCCAGGATATCGTCCCTTACATAACTATTTTTGATGTACTAACGGCATAGGTGTCAGATTGTAATTTTATATTCTTAATCTCTTGAGTACGTATCATAAATATTTTTTTTGATTTATACTCAACATTCTAGACTTTATATCCCTTAGGATTTGAGCATCAATAATATACTATACCTCACCTATGTCATTTTTCTCAAACTTTCCAATAGGTTCATATTTGACTTTATTCAACATCTCAATGTCATTTTCAGTGAGAAAAATAACATCCACATACAAAGATAATATAATATACTTACTCTTCATGACATACACAGTTATCCAACCTATTTGAAATAAATCTTAGTTAGATGACTACTTCGTGAAATTTGAGATATCATTGTCTATAAGATTGTTTTAAACCATATATCGATTTCTTTAACTCGCATATCTTTTCCTCTTGGCCTTCCACCTGAAATCCATTATATTGTTGAATATCGATGTCTTCCTTCAACTCTCTGTTAAGGAATGACGTCTTAACATCCATTTGGTAAAGCTCCAGATCAAAATATGCAACAATTGTCAAGATCATTATTATAGATGCAAACTTAGCCACTAAAGAATAAGTTTCTTGAAAATCAATGCATGCCTTCTGTGTAAACCCCTTGACAACTAACTGGGTCTTATATTTATATATATACCTATCAGCTCGAAATTTTTTCTTGAATACTACTTTTCATCCTATAACCTTTCTATTCTTAGGTAGATCACATAGTTCCTATATATTATTCATTTTCATGGAATCAATTTCTTCATTCATGATACTTTGCTATCATTTCGAATCATGTGATTTCATCACATCTATATAATTCATAAGATTTGCATAATTTTCTTCTTCCATATCTACTACTAGATATGAAGGCTCACTGGAATAAAAATGATAATCATCCAGTCATGTAGGTGGAGTTCTTAATCTTTTGTTACCTATTTTGGTTGATCATGATATTGTATTTCACTCATAGGCATTTATTTATTTTCCATATTATGAGGTTCTTTCTCAATTTTTGATCATTTCTAGGGATATCAATGCAATAGTTATCATCTATTACATGCCGATGTTACTTCTCATTTTCATGAGATTCATCTTACCCTAGATTTTGTAGGAATGTTATATCCGTATATCTAATGATCTCATTTTTTTATGAAAAACTTATATCTAGATGATTTCTTACAATATTATATAAATATGCATTTCAATGTCTTAGAGTCTAATTTATCTCCAAGTTGACTAGGAATGAGAAGGTGGATAATTGACCCCCACTTTTTGAGATCCCTCAAATTGAGTTTCCTCGCATTCCATAATTCATAAGGTAAAATTTTTACGAATTTTATGAGAATTATATTTAAGACATAATTTACCGTGAACAATGTCTCTCCTTATAAATTCTTAGGGATATGTGAATACGATAGCATACATCGAAGATTTTTCATCAATGTTATATTCTTTCTTTCAGCCACATCATTCTGTTGTGACGTATAAAGTATTATCACATATCTTTTAATTCTATGTTCTTGACAATATGACTCAAACTCCCTTGAATTATATTCTCCACATCTATTCGTTCTTAACATTTTAATATTCCTTCTAAATTGTCTTTCCACGTTCATTCTATATTTCTAGAAGTAATCAAATGCTTTTGATTTTATAGAAATTAGATAAACATAGACAACCTTGAAATAATCATCTATGAAAATTATGAAATATTTATTGTTGTTATATGTCTTTATGTTTAGAAGGTCACAAATATCCAAGTGGACAAACCCTAGCAATTATTTTGATTTATGTCATACCACGAAAGATTTCTTAGTCATTTTTCTAACTAAACAATGTTCACAAGGTGATAGGTCCACCTTTGTCAAATCCGACGGGTAACTCTATCTTTATCAAATATTCTATTTTAGATTTTTCGAGATGTCCAAATCTAAAATATCATAAATCACATTCTCAGAAAGAACACAAGGAATAATGAGAAATATCAATATTGTCATTCTCATTGTCAATTACAAGAACAATATGAACAATAAAAGTTATCCAAAAACTTCAAACATGGCATAAAAATAAATAGTTTGAAATCTAAGTACCACAACAATTTAGGTTGTACTTTTCTGAATGGCCTATTGAATTAGAATGTGTTTATTACCTTGTTTTGGTGTAAAGAAAAAGGTCATAAAATTTCGTTTCAACTGTTTCCGGTTGTGATTTGATGTTTGGCTAGTCATCTCCCAATAATATCACGTATACTATTATCATTAATGCAAAGGTTCAAAAATACCAATAAATGGCAAATGAGTATTTTCATTATTTAGTGATATTTTAAAAAAATCAATAACTAAAGATAGTACATATGATATTTTACAACTAAATATAGTAATTTTGATGTTTTCACGTAAGGAGGGTACATATAAAATTAATCGAGCAACTTAATTTTATAAAACTAATGCTTCTTATGTTTATATATCATAACATTATTTAATGTGTTTTTCACTTAATGAACTTTTAATAGGGATATTTGTACAAATATTTCAAAATTTCAATTCAAATTTTAGAAGTAAGATATTTCACCTATACAATAATGCCGCATCAAGTTGACCACTTTCACATTCACAAGAGGCGTGTTTTTTTCATTTTATGATGGGGAACCTAACAAGTTAGTAAATCTTAGGCTCACATTTCTCAATGATTAAATGTGAGTCGCGTAAATCTCCTCGGAGTCAAATTTAGGCCCTTCCTACTATGAGATAAGGATCTTTATCATTCGACTCATTTGAGGGACTCCACAAGAGGAGTGTTAGAATCTAACTTTTGTGACAATGATTTTTTTCTAACACATCGTATCTATAGTAATAACTGATTTATATGTGACGTCTATACGGCACTCTCAGGATAAGAATGCACAAGTAATTTTAAGAAAAATGAGAGAATTGACCATCATACTAAGATTGGTAAGATAAAATTTAGAGTGATGCTTTATGTATCGAAATCGATGCACAAAGTTACGTCAACTTGTAACATGTGTTCTCATTGGTCAAAAAAAGGTGAAAGGATAATTTTTGAGTAGAAAAGGACATCCCACGTCAGAACCATACGACTCATATTTTCGCGCATTAAATACGGAGCGCACTCGGCGAGAAAGCGCATGAATGAAATATTCCGTTACATGAATGAAATATTCCGTTACATGAATGAAATATTTTGTTACATGAATGAAATATTTTGTTTGATTGCAGAAATTAATCAATGAAACATTTTGGTATAGAAACGAAACATTTATTTTAAGGATAAAACACTACAAAAATGAAATATTTTGTTATAAGAACGAAGCCTAATAAAATATTTTAATTATATACCAAATGTTTCATTCATATAATAAAATATTTTATTCTTTTACAAGATGTTTCATTCTTGTTCTTTCCCGTCAAATGCGCTCCGTATTTAACGTGCGAAAATACGCGTCGTACAGTTCTAACACGGGAAGTACTGTTTGTGCTAAAAATCATCATTTCATCTTTTTTGGGGCCAATGAGAAATTATGTTGTAATTTGATGTGACTTTATGCACCGAATTCGGTGCACAAGGTATTACTCTAAAATTTATGATCATCATAATAGTGTTATTTGCATATATGACCCCTTTACATGTAAATTTGTGGCTTAACCATCCATACATGTATATGTATCTTAAAATCTCATTCTATGAACAAACATTTAAAATTACCTCTGTGGTTAAACTTCCGTTAGAGATGTTACGAATGTTATATTATGGTAGAGATATTTTTAAGATTAATTTATTAATAGTAGAGAAGATTTAACGATGTAACAAAGAATGAGATTGAAGATTTATAGGTGTACTCTTTCTTTAGTGAAGCAATGAAGAATGAATTGAAGAAGAAACTTCCATTTTTTGTGAGTTGAGAGAGTTCACTTCTCTCCGTGATGGAGGTGGGATAAGAGACTCTAAGGTTACATTGTCTCCAAGAGGAAGAATGGGTGAGAGGTCCCCAACTAAACCCTACCCATACCGACATCGCCTTCACCCACTTCCCAATTGTCATTGTATCGTTCCTTCCCCCCGTCTTCCTCGTCCCGCTCTCATCTTCCCCCCGTGTGGTGCCCCTTCCTCCCTTCAAAGCCCAGCCACCAAACCCTTTGCTACACTGCCTCCATATTCTTCTCCCACTGCACCCCTCTCCCCCACTAACCCTAGCCACAGACCACGCCTAGCTCTCCTCCTTCTTCCCCCCCTCTCTTCTGCGCTTGAGCAGGGTCGCGCCCCACCACTTCCCACCCATCCTCTCCACCGACTGCATCCACCATTATCGCCGCTCCAATGCCATCGGTCACCTCGGCCCCCTCCCTTCCCCGCTTGCATCAGTAACCCCCCAGTCCACCTCCTGCTAGAGATCGCCGCTACCGCTGCCTCTCCTCTCCCTCACACCCGTCACAACAGAGGATTGAGGATCACCCCCCATCTCGATCGCCTCCAACCACAATCGCCCCACCGTCACAGTTGTTGCTGACCGCTATCTACCTCCCCATGCCCGCCGTTACCTCTGTTGGACTCAAGCACCCTCTGCGCCCGACCTAAGCGTCGCCCCTGCAGCCATACCAACACTCCCCGCTGCTGATGACCTTGCCCTTGCTCCCGCTAGTTGCCGCCCCGGACCACCCTACTAGCCCTCGACCTCACCTGCTCTGGCCGACCTCTGCAACCACCGACAGCTCTAACACCGTCCGCCGTAGACCTCGAGACCTCCCAGTTCCACCACCACATGCCGTTGCTCCTCTCTCTCTCTCTCTCAAGTGAACTGTAACCCCTCCCCACTATTATCTCTCTCTGTTCTCTGTGTATGGTCTCTCTCAATTGGTCTGTCAGTTGGCCCATCTGATATTGTGTTATCTCAAGAACCGTCCCCTATTGATATTGTGCGACAAGATTTTTGTGAGGCACATGAGAAGCAGCATCCCGAAACTTTTCATATGATCATCTGCCCTGAACTCTCAGTCTATCTGCTTGTGATTGTCTTTCTTATGCTCTAACATTTAAAGATTTGGGAAAAGATCATTTCAAATCAAGGGAGAATTGGTGAGAAGACCGATTCGACACAAAGAAATGACCACTTGCAAATGATTTGACCTGGCCAGAGTCTCGCTTGATTGCAAAAAGATATCCATTATTTAATGTTAATAGTTTTTATTATCTTTTATTTTCCCCATGTTAGTGGGTATCTATCATTAGGATAGTTGTGTTTCCTATGCAATATCTTTTTTTCATTTTATTTTGAATTGTAAGAATCTTGCTAGAAGATCTATCTTCTGTTTTCGAGAGATGCCAAATCTTTCATCTTCCCAAGGTAGGTGTCTTAAAGTCTTTACTTTTCCTAATTATAGGTGTTCTCTTTCTTTAGTGAACTAATGAAGAATGAATTGAAGAAGAAACTTCCCATTTTTGGGAGTTGAGAGAGTTCACTTCCCTCCGAGATGGAGGTGGGGTGAGAGATCACAAGGTTGCAGGGGTGAGAGGCCCCCAACTAAACCCTACTCGTATCGATATCGCCTTCACCAACCTCCCCACTGTCATTGTACCATTCCTTCCCCCCTTCTTCCCCATCCTACTCTCGTCTTCCCCCTATGCAGTGCCCCTTCCTCCCTTCAAACCCCAGCCACCAAACCCTCTGCTGCACTGCATCCCTGTTCTTTTCCCACTACACCCCTCTCCCCCACTAACCCTAGCCGCATACCCCGCCCAGCTCTCCTCCTTCTCCCCCCCTCCTCTTTTGTGCCTGAGCAGGGTTTGCACCCTACCACCTACCACCTCCCACCCATCCTCTCCACCAATTGCATCTAGGGCTGTCAATGGGCCGAGCCCGGGCAGGGCTTAGGTCGGCCCGGGCCGGGCCCGACTTATCAAGATTAAGGCCCGAGCGCAGCCCGGGCCCGACCTATGTTGGGCCGGGTCAAGCTCGACATTATGTAAAAAATACAAAGCCCGACTAAGGCCCGGCCCGACAACTTAAATAAAATAATAAAAATTAATAGATTTAATAATACAAAACTTATAATCTCACAAAATTAATTAAAATTTTGATATTAATTACATAATTTGTGTGAAAAGGGAGTTTTAAAATTTCTAATTGAGTAAAATAACATAATTTTAACTAAATAATTTTTAAAATTTGAAGTGAGAATAAAAAAAGAGAACGGGCCGGGTCGACCCGCGGGCCGAACTCAAAGCCCGAGCCCAGTCCGCGGGTCTCGTCGGGCCGGGCTTTTAGGCCGACTAAAAGTCCGCAGACTGAAAAAGACATTGCGGCCCGGCCCGAAATCGGGCCAGGCCCGCGGGGTTGTCGGGCCAGCCCGGCCCATTGACAGCCCTAGTTGCATCCACCACTGCTGCCGCTCAAATGCCGTCGCCCACCCCAAGCCCCTCCCTTCCTCCCTTGTCGCATCAACCCCTATCCACCTCCCGCTAGAGATCGCCGTTGTTGCGGCCTCTCCTCTCCCCTCTCCCTTACACCTGTCGCAATAGGGGACCACCCCCCATCTAGATTGCCCCCAGTCATGATTGCCCCCGCCGTCACAGTAGTCGCCTATCGCTGTTGACTTGAAAATGCCTGCCATCACCTCTACTAGACCCAAACACCCTCTACTGTCGACCTGAGAGTCGCCCCTGCGGCCACACCAACACGCCTTGCTGCCAACGACCTTGCCTTGCTCCCATTCATGGCCGCCCTAGACCACCCCACTGGCCCTCGACCCCGCCTACTCCGACCTACCTTTGCAACTGCCGATGGCTCTAACGTCGTCCGCGATCTCCCAATTCCACTACCACCACCCGCTCCTCCTCCTCCTCTCTCTCTCTCTCTCTCTCTCTCTCTCTCACGTGATGTTCTCTCTCTCTCTCTCTTCTTCTCTCTCTCATATAGAGAAAAATATTTTTCTTAAAAAGATAAAATAAAGAAAATAAAAAATAAAAAATTGAGAAGTAAAATAAAAAATCACTTACTTATTGTAGTTCCACGTCCAAGGGGGAGTTGGAGATGGGTGGGGACGTAGCTAGGGTTTTGGGGACATGCGACGATGGTAAGGAAGAAGAAGATGAGGAGAAGATTTTATTAAAAAACTTTTTAGCAAAAAAATTATTATTAATATGATACTGTATTATATTGTACTCAGGAGGACCTGCACGATTATATCGAGCAATATGACAATTCTTAGTTAAAAATCAACTCTCTGGTTGCAGAATGTACGGATAATCTTACCATATGACATCACACAAGATAGATTAGTGAGTTTCATATTTAGCCGCAATTTGAAAAGTGGAGTAACAATATTGAACTTGACTTATCCGTACAGTTGTTTTAAAATATATTATATATGAGGAGAGATCCGTTGCCACCGATGACAACGGAAGAGCAATACCATCTGTTTCAAAATTATATGATTCAATCTCAAATTTTTAATTCATATTGTTAAATATTCTCTACTATTAGTAAATTATTTGATAATTAAAAATCATATGATTCTAACATTTATGTCTTGTGCATCATAAGAATATAAAATAAACAACTTAGATAATATACTTTTTGGTATCACATGATATATAGGTTTTCGATATTAGATTTGAATGATTTTTCATGTATAGTTGAATTTATGATATTGGACAAGATTTAGCGACGTGAATTGAAAATTTGAAATTGAATCACATAGTTTTGAAATTGATGGCATCGCTCTTCAATTGTCACTGGTGTCAACGGATGCCTCCTCATATATATATATATATACCAAAAATTATCCTATCTAAAACGTTTATTTTGTGTTCATATATGCCGACTTTGATAAACAAATAAGACGAGTAAAGTGTCTTATTCGACTTTCAACGTCAAAACCTAACTTTGGAACTTGAACACTGTGCCTAGGGTCGAACATGGGTAGGGCCGACTAAACCTGGATAAGTCATTCGAGTCCTCACCTCCGAATGACATATTGGTGGTTGGGTCGGTTAGGGAGATTCATCCCAAAAATTTAAAAATAGCTTCTCTCTGCTTGGGTGGCATACCTCAGCGGGGTTCGGGCGGCGTATTCCTACTTGACAATTAAAGTCGGCTTTAATACATAATATATAATTCTTAGAGTAGTAACGAAGATTTAACCATGGGAATTAAAAATCTAAAATTGAATTATGTGATTTTATAATCAATGACACCGCTCTTCCATTGCCATTGATGTCAACAGATTCTTCCTCTCATTCTCTCTCGGTCTCTCTCTTAACAATAAGTTATTTCTTGACAAAGAAACAACACGACATAGGTTCAAAATCACAATTTTTAAAGTTTTTTTACACAAATATCCTTATAATTATTAAGTTTTGTAAATAAAACTCTCATTTAGATTTATTATCAAAACTATCCCTGATATGTCCCAAATGATTGTAATTATACTATCATCCAAACTCTTCTTTATTTAAATGATGTTAAATGTGATTTAATAAGGAGAATGACTAATCTATCATCATGTTAACATTCTCTCTCTCTCTCTCATCGATATGAAATCGTCGTCGTCCTCCGCTCCCGTCACAAGAGGGGCTAGAGCTTTCTCTTTGCTACCCCACCAAGGTCTCAGCTCTCAAGTAGGGGGAGGGGGGCTATTGGGGTGGGGCAGTGTAGGTCTGCGAATAGGGGGAGGGGTTTACCAGGGTGGAAGGGGGGGTCTTAGAGAGTAGGGGGAGGGCGATACAAAAAGGGGGGTTCTCCGAGCAAGGGGAGTGGGTTGTAGGGGTGGGGGGTATGCGAGTAGGGGAAGGGGGTTTGCGAATAGGGGGAGAGGGACTGCTTAGGTGGGATGGGGCGGCCTACTAGTGGGGGAGGGGGGCCATTGGGGTGGTGTGGACGCACTAAAATTCGCTTGCTCAGGTGGTTCGTCTATTAAGAGTGTGGGTGTGCCAGTCACCGAAGTGACAATTTATTCGGGCCCCGAAGAGCCCATGGTGCGCTCGATCTGACTTCGTCAGACGATTGTGTAGTTCGTGTCGGGACCAACACCCGTCGCGCCATAAAGGTCACGGCGTCATTTACATCCCCCATACGAGGGAACACCCTTGATTAATCGCCGAGATTCAGGGCCTCATGGCCAAGAAATTAATTGCACGAAAGGTCTATTAGGAAGTATCGAAACCCCCGTATGAGGGTAAGAAGAAAACATTCACGATCATGTCGGTCGTGTACTGACCATTTAATGTTCGGACGAATGTCCGGCTCGAGAAAATCGCGGTTGTCGCGGGAAAACCGGAACGCATGTAAGCCGAGGTACGGCAAATTTATTGTTCGGAAGAGCGGAAAACGTTCAGCTGAGCCTTGGTTGGAGCGGTCAAAAACCAGTAAATCTGTTGGCCCGGTGCAAGAGCAAGCTGCGACCATACTGCGGTGGGCCCCCCGCGGTCGAAACAAGATTTGCATGAGCGTCATTAATATTTCCGGTGCCAAGGGGCAACGAGGGAATATCCCTTGAATCGGCTAAAAAGCCCTGTGTCTAGGGAAGCGGACGTTCGAAACGTGTCGGTCATTCGGGAGACCGTTTAATATTCATTCGGGAGTCCGGCTTCAGAATATTGTAATCGTCGCGGGAGGACCTGGAACATATGCATGCCGGGATACGACAAGTTTATTATTCTGGGACACCGAAAACATTCGGTTAAATCTCGATTAATGTAGCAGGAAATCGGTAAATCTATTGGCCCGGTGCGAGATCGAGTCAAGACCATATCGGGGGCGCCTCCCGTGGTCCGAACGAGGCTTGCACGTGCATCATTAATATTTCCGATGCCGGAGGGCAACGGGGGAGAGTCCCAGGACTAGACTCCAAAATCGAAAACGTGTTCGAAGGGAGCGGGCTGTAGACCGAGGATATGAGCCGAACGGCGACCACGATTGGGACGGACCCGAGGTCTAAGCGTGGCCCACGGAGGTCTTATTGATATTCCCATGGAAGGGGTCCAGGGGTGGCGAGGACCGTCTCGTTCTATTCCGATTTTGTCGGTCACTCACGGACCTTTTCATGTTCGGGCAAGGGCCCATATTGAAAGTACGACGTGGATGGAAACGATCCCGTACAAATGTATGCCGAGTTTACGGCAGTTTCAATGAAAGAACGGGAACGAATCCCATTAGAATGAATCCGATTTAATGGGCTATCGACCCGGAGCAATGCCGGCTCACGACCATGTTGGGGAGGGAGCTGTCGGCCATATTGGTTGCTCACGGGTCTTTTCATGTTCAGACATAGGTCCGTAATAGAAACGCGGCGAAAACCGAGGTGAACCCGTTCAAATGTCTGCCGAGCGTGCGGCAAGTTTAATGGTGGCTTGGAAAGGATCCGGCCTGAGAAACGAGTCCGGTTTAATCGGAATGTCAGCCCGAGGTGAGGTCGGGCCATGGCCATTTCGGGATAATTCTCAAGACTCAGGCCCAACCTGGAAGGGCGACATTGTTGTTCCTTCAGCACCGGATCACGAGAGAGACGGGGCTGCAGAGTGGATTTTACCATTTTTTTATCTGAGTTTTAAATTATGTGCATATATATATTTTATTGCTTATTTCCCTTTTATGTATTTATTCTGGATGATCTCTCCATTTTGTTTATTATTATTACTATTATATCTTCCTATTATTATTATTATTATTTCACATTTTTTTGTTTATTTCTCATATATATATATTCAGGTTTATTTATTTATCATGATTTTTATTAATTTATTATCATTATTATCATTATCGTTATCATGACATATTTATATATATTTATTTATATTTATTTTGGAAGGAAAAGTGGGCCGTTGGGGGCAAAAAGGGGTGTACCGGTGAAGGCAGGGAGAGCGTGCCGCTGAAGAGCTAAAAGGGTGTACAGCTGAAGGGCTGAGGGAGTGTGCCGCTAAACGGCTAAAAGGGTGTACCGCTGAAGGGCTGAGGAGTGTGCCGCTGAAGGGCCAAAAGGGTGTAATGCTGAAGGGCTGAGGGAGTGTGCCGCTGAAGGGCTAATAGGGTGTACCGCTGAAGGGCTAGGAGCGTGCCGCTGAAGGGCTAAAAGGGTGTACCGCTGAAGGGCTAGGAGTGTGCCGCTGAAGGGCTAAAAGGGTGTACCACTGAAGGGCTAGGTTGGAAAATACCGATGAGGGTCCACTCTCCCTCTAGTTCTTTTAAGGCTTTTCTTTTCTTCTTTTCTGATTTTTATTAAGTTTGCATGGGTTTCTCATTTTTTTCTCTTGATCAATTTCCATTCTTTCTCCCATGAGGACGAATGTTCAAGTTGTTTAGTTGTCGTTCGACTTGGCTCTCTTTATGTTGATTACGGTTCCCTTGCCTTGGTGAACGCGTTTCACCGTTGTTCTTTTCATTTTTTTGTTGCTTTCTTTTAGTCCTTTTTAAGGTGTGGTTGTTCCATTTGTTTGTTGCTTCCTTTTATCTTTTAATATGTTATCGTTTCTAATAAAAATTCGGCAGCATCTCCCCTTGACCCGAGCGTAAGGGAGATACAGGGAACGCGCCCACATGGAGTGGCGGAACCCGACAACTGGAGGTGGGCGCCTGTGAGCGGCAACACCTTTATAAACCTTAGAAAACTCGGAGGGAACGACGAGTGGAAGACTACTCTAGGACTGGCTGGGGGGGATGCACCGGGAAAGAAGGAAGGGCAAGTGTGCTGGGCAAGGGAGGCACGAGAGGGCGTGCCGGCGAAGGGCCTGGCCGAGGTGTGCCGGGGAAGACCCACGGGGTGTGCTGGCAAAGGGCTTGGCCGGGGCGTACCGGGGAAGGCCCGTAGGGGCGTACCGGCGAAGGGTTCAAAGAAGGGTGCACCGGCGAGGGGCTTAGCCAGGGCGTACCGCTGGGAGCTGGGGAGGCTGCACCGCGGTAGGGGTGCACCGGTGGGTGGCTGAGCAAGGGGGTGGAGGCTGAGAGTTGGCCAGGTGGCCTAGAGTTGGAGAAGGGAGGAAGGCCAAGGATGGTGTTGGGCTCGTGTATGCTAAGAAGAAGAAAAGAGCAATGACGAGGGGGACGAAAGCCCACGCCAAGGATCAAACGATCGGGAGGCGGAGGGGGGAAGCGTTCAAACACGCGCACGGATTCAAACCAACGGAGACGGTAAGAAGAAAGAACTCAAAAGAGCGATATTATTCATAGCCGACAAAGGCCGCAACCGGCCACATACACCTCAGAACGCTGGAACATGAGGCACAACGGAGGAGAAGGAAAGAAAAGTAAAGGGGGGAAAGGAAAGGGATGAGCTGGGGTCGAGCAGGGGCGACGGCTCGCTGCTCTTCCCCTTCCCCTCTAGTACATGCTCTCTCTCTCTCTCTTTCTCAGCTCTCTCCCTTTTGGTGATCGTCGGGGCTTCACGGCGGAGCTCCCTCCTTCTTCTTCTCTTCTCCTTCTTCTCTTCTCTTCGTGCGGACGATGGTGGATGGAGCTGGGCGGGGGGGGGGGGGAGTCAAAGCTTCCCCTCCTCTTCTTCTTCTTTTCCTCTTCTTCTCTTCTTCGCACAGACGGCGGCGGTGGGTGGAGCGGCCGGAGGGCAGACGACTCCCTCTTCTTCTTCTCTTCTTCTTTCCCTTCTTCTCTTCTTCTCTTCTCTTCTTCTCTTCTGCGTGTATCTCTCTGTGTCTGTATGCCTCTCCCCTCCCCTCTATTCGCTTTTTTTGGCCGAAGAAGGGGGGTGTTTTATACCCCAGCGGCGGGAGCGTTCGGGCGCGAACGACGGTGGCGGGAGGTGACGGGCATTGAATGGGGTTTGACCTCCCCCTCCTTGGTGGCAGAGGAGTAGCATGCGTGGCTCAGCCTCCGATCGACACCTCGGACAGCTCACTGCGCGCCAAGGCTCTATAGGGCATGGGCATCACGTCGTCCTGTCGGAGCATGCCGCTGAAGAGCCTGGACAGCGTGCCGCTGGCAGGCACAACAAGCGTGCCGCTGAGAGGGCCAAAAGGTGTGTCGCTGGAAGACATGGCAAGCGTGCCGCTGAAGAGCCCAAAGGGTGTGTCGCTGGAAGACATGGCAAGCGTGCCGCTGAAGAGCCCAAAGGGCGTGTCGCTGAACGACCAGGAGGGCGTGCCGCTGAAGGGCTGCATGGGGCGTGCCGCTGAAGGCCAGGAGGGCGTGCCGTTGAACGGCTGCCAGGGCGTGCTGCTGAAGGCCAGGAGGGCGTGTGCCGCTGGGGCTCCCTGGGGGGCGTGTCGCTGGGGCTCCCCAGGGGGCGTGCCGCTGGAGACACCCCGGGGGTGTGCCGCTGGGGCTCCCTGGGGGGCGTGCCGCTGGGGCTCCCCAGGGGGCGTGCCGCTGGAGACACCCTGGGGGTGTGCCGCTGGGGCTCCCTGGGGGGGCGTGCCGCTGGAGACACCCTGGGGGTGTGCCGCTGGGGCTCCCTGGGGGGCGTGCCGCTGGGGCTCCCCAGGGGGCGTGCCGCTGGAGACACCCTGGGGGTGTGCCGCTGGGGCTCCCTAGGGGGCGTGCCGCTGGGGCTCCCCAGGGGGTGTGCCGCTGGGCCTCCCTGGGGGTGTGCAGCTGGAGGCACCCTGGGGGTGTGCCGCTGGGGCTCCCCAGGGTGTGTGCCGCTGGAGACACCCTGGGGGTGTGCCGCTGAAGGCCATGGGCGTGCCGCTGAGAGGGGCCAGTGGCGTGCCACTGAAGGGCCTTGGGCGTGCCGTTGAATGGCTAAATGGGCAGTTTTGAGCCCATTGTGAGCACGAGTTATGGCCCGTTTGATTTTCTTCGAGCCCCATGGATTGTGGGGCTCTTGGTGGTTGATTTCTCTTCACTGTCGTGACTCCGGAGACGGCTTCACGGCAGTGTGCATATTTGGGGAGTCTGGGTGACTAGTCTCTCCGGGGTTTCTTCACTCGGTGCCGTTGTTGATGCTGGGCCGAGCAGGATATCTGTGCGTGCAATTTTTGGTGTCCACAAATGCCCCCCACCCACGGGTAGCGCAGGCAAAGGATGAGCCGGGCGGTGCCCGCGGGTGTACTGGTCTCTTTTTCTCTTCGTCGGTGCCGACGGGGTGTCGGGAGCTGACATGATTTGTTTGTCTCTTCTTCTCTTCGTCAGTGCCGATAGGGTGTCGGGAGCTGACATGGTTTGTCTGTCTCTTCTTCTCTTCGTCAGTGCCGACATGGTGTCGGCCGACAGGGTGTCGGGAATTGACATGGTTTGTCTGTCTCTTCTTCTCTTCGTCAGTGCCGACAGGGTGTTGGGAGTTGACATGATTTGTATGTCTCTTCTTCTCTTCGTCAGTGCCGACAGGGTGTCGGGAGCTGACATGGTTTGTCTGTCTCTTCTTCTCTTCGTCAGTGCCGACAGGGTGTCGGGAGTTGACATGATTTGTCTGTCTCTTCTTCTCTTCGTCAGTGCCGACAAGGTGTCGGTGTAGACACGGTATTTTAGCATTACGCTGAGCAGATCCTATATATTACGCTAAGACGCCCCAAAGCAGCTCGCACATTTGAATCACCTGAGTGATTTTCAATTTTCTTGTAATTTCATTTGATCTCATATATATAATAATAATAAATAAAAACAAGACAAGAAAAAAGAGAATGATAATAATAAGAATAGAGTAAAGAGGGGGTTGATGGACTTATATATATGTATATATAAAATATGAAAAGAGAGAGAGAGAGAGAGAGATAAAAATAAAAATAGAAAAAAGAATACATTAATAGGGCTTGGCCCACCTTCTACATATATACATTATAAATATACTAATCTTAACTTCTCATCTTAACTCACTCCCCATTCTTCTCGGATCTTGTCCCCACTCAAAATATACACACAACAACCACCCCATCCTCCACCCCCCGGACCCTTTTTTTTCATTCTCAGCTAACCCGTCACCGGCCCTCCCTTCTTCCATCGACAAGGCCACCAACACCCTCCGATAGAGATCCCCCCTCTCTTTCACTTTCTCTCTGACAGGCACACACCCTCTCCCTCCCCACGTTCTCCTTCTCACTCCCTTCTGCTCACACCGCAAGGCCACTCCCTCTCTAACCCGCATGCATGCAACTCCACCGTGGAACCTCCCTCATCACCTCTCCCTCTCCCTGTCTTTCTCTCTGTAAGCTACGAAACCCCCCTGTCGCTCGCATCGTCCACCGCGTCCACGCCGCCGACAGCATCGCCGCCAACACCACCTCCATTATCACCGGTACGGCTGTCGCCTGAACGCCGCAAACACCGCTCTCCACCAACTGCACCTTCGTCGACACCCCACTGCACCGTCCGTTCAGCACCGTCAAGCCCGCGAGCCGCTGTCGTCGTCCACCCCGTCATCGTCTACGCCACCGTCCGCGTCTGGGACAAGACTCCCGTGAAGCCCTCTCGCCCACGACGCCCTCCAACCGGCCGTACCGTCAGCGTCCAAGACCACCGCCCGCGAGCCCCGCGCCATCATTGCCAGACGCCACCGCACGAGTCATCCGCACTCGTCGTCGTCTCCACTGTCTCCCTCACCTCCAACAACACTTCACGCCGGCGACCTCTCTGCACCACGCCACCAACTTCGGCAACACCCTCGTGCATGCAACGCTGAGCCGCCGCTCTCCACTGCCGTGATCACCGGTGCTCCCCACGTCTTCACCGCAAGCTGCCTCGTCCCCACATCGCGACCGCCGTTCGAGCCACCTGCTGCTGCTCCCCCTCCGCGCCTGCAACCACCTCACCACTGACGCCGCGGTCGACCTCTCCCTCTCTCTGTTAACTGCCGGCCACGCTCCCAGCCCGCAGTGCCCCCGCCTCCGGCCGCCTCTAGCCCCCAGCCCGCAGCGCCCTCGCCTCCGGCCTCGCCTCCGGCAGCCTCCCGCCTCCGCACCGGCCGCCCCGCGCAGCCCTGCTCCGCACCGGCCGCCCCGCGCCGCCCTGCTCCGCCACCGCCTCCCACCGCAGCTGCCATCCGAGTATCCCCCACCGTCGTCGTCGTTTGCTCCCCCTGCCGCCGAGCTCGCCGCGGCACCCCCCGTCGCCCCTCTCCTCCTCTCTCTTTCTCACGCTCTCTCTCATCTCGATCTCTCTTTCATCTTTTTCTTTTTTTTATTATTCTCTCTCTCACTCTTTCTCTCTGGCTCTCTCCCTCTCTCCCTCTCTCGTATTCTCTCTCTCTCTCTCTCTCTCTCTCTCTCTCTCTCTCTCTCTCTCTCTCTCTCTCTCTCTCTCCCACCGTCTCTCTCTCCCTCTCCTTCTCTCTCCTCTCGCACCCCCTCTCTCTATCTCTCCTGTTTATATTTTTATTGTTTTTTTATCTCTCTCTTTCTCTCCGTTTCTCTCTCCTCTTCCCCTTGCGATCTCTCTCTCTCTCACTCTCTTTCCCTCTCTCTCTCTTGATCTCTCCCTCAGTTTTCTCTTATTTTTTTTATTTTTTTATTTCCTCTTCTCCATCCCCCTCTCTTTCTCCCCTCTCTGCTTCTCTCTCCCCCTCACGTCTCTCCCTCTCCTCACTTTCACTCCCTCTCTCTCTCCTCTCTCGATCTCTCCTCCCACTCTTATTTTATTATTATTTTTTACCTCCTCTCTCTCTCTCCCTCTCACTTTCTCTTCCCCTCTCTGCCTTCGCCACCCCCCTTTCTTTCATCTTTTTTATTGTCTTTTTTCTCTCTCCCCAACTCTCTTCATCCCTCACTCTCGGGTCACTCTCCCTCTCTTATGTATATATAACATATATACATATACTATATATATATATCTTATATAGTTCATATTCTCTCTCTATATATATATATGCTATATATGTAAAACTAAAATAAAAATCTCTATAAAAAAAGAGTTCTTCTCCTCTTTCTCCCTTTCTTCCTTTCTCTCCAACCCTCTCTCTTTCGATCCCCCCTTTATAGATGTATTCCCGTACATGTATATAGGTGTGTATGTGTGAGTGTTCTTGCAGGTGCGTGTGTCAATGCTTGTATGTGTCCGTACGGAATGGAAAGAGATGCTCCGGTCCGGTCGGTGTTGAAGTCCGTGAAACAAAGAAGGTCGAGTTCCCTGGGCGGTCGAGTGCACTAGGAAAGCCGTTCTGATGTGCCGCGTGCCTGTTTCATCCTTACCTTGCTGAAGAAGCTCATCCAAAGCCCATCATCCATCTCTGAATAAGCTTTCTCCCCCTCTTTGCTGTCTCCTTTTCATTCAGTTAGCTGCATGCATGCATCATTTGTCATTCCCATCACATTTCTCTCTCTGAGAGAGTCTTTGCTGTCCCTCATCTCATTTTAATTCTTTCCCTTATTATTGTTATTTGTTGTTAAATTTCCACCCTCACCCCTCTCTATTTTGTCTAAAAATAAGTCTATCTTCCCTCTCTTATTGTTATCATATATTGTTAAATCTCCATCTCCATCCTTTTCTATTTTGTCTAAAATAAGTTTCTCACTCTATCTATATTTTTCTAGTGGTTTTTCTTTATATCATATTTTCTTATTCTATCATCTACCTCTCGGTTTCTTTCTTCATCTTCTCACGTCTCCCTAAAAGACATAAAAACATTAAAAAATAATAATAAAAGCAACAAAACCCCCAAAAAAAATATAATAACAAAAAAAATAAAACATAAAAAAAAGAATAATAAAATCCGGGTAACCAAAGGAAGCCCTCTTCGTCGGCCGGCCGACAGAAGAGGAAGAGAGAACCCGCACTGCTCCCGCCCTGACGGCGAACGCGATCACAGTTCTTTTTTTTTGTGGGGTTCTCAGCCCCTGGCGATCACATCCCCTCCCCCTTCCTTTTCCGTCATTTTCTCCTTTTGTTTAAACCCCGTGGACGGAAGTAATTCCTCGCGGAGGTCCCTGCGACGGAAGTAATTCCTCGCGAAGGCGCACGTGACGGAAGTAATTCCTCTCGAAGCCTTTTTATTCTGTCGTTTTATTTCTTTAATTTCTGTCTAAACCCTGCGACGGAAGTAATTTCCCACGAAGGTGCACGTGACGGAAGTAATTCCTCGCGAAGCCTTTTTTATTCTGTCATTTTATTTCTTTAATTTCTGTCTAAACCCTCCGACGGAAGTAATTCCTCGCGAAGGTGCAAGTGACGGAAGTAATTCCTCGCGAAGTCTTTTCATTCTGTCATTTTATTCTTTTAATTTCTGTCTAAACCCTGCGACAGAAGTAATTCCTCGCGAAGGTGCACGTGACGGAAGTAATTCCTCGCGAAGCCTTTTTATTCTGTCATTTTATTTCTTTAATTTCTGTCTAAACCCTGCGACGGAAGTAATTCCTCGCGAAGGTGCACGTGACGGAAGTAATTCCTCGCGAAGCCTTTTCATTCTGTCATTTTATTCTTTCAATTTCTATCTAAACCCTGCGACGGAAGTAATTCCTCGCGAAGGTGCACGTGACGGAAGTAATTCCTCGCGAAGCCTTTTCATTCTGTCATTTTATTCCTTTAATTTCTGTCGAAACCCCGCAGAGAGTAATACCTCGCGGTGGTCTTATGTATGTACATATAATATTTATTATTTATGCTATAATAAAAATCTCGTAAGGCCAATGTCTTGCGGTGGTCTTAATATGTACATATACATTCATTATTGCTGATATTATTATATTGTTGTTAGAACCCCACAAAGACCAATGTCCTGTGGTGGTGCGTCTTGGTTCGTATTGTCCTTGTAATTGTCTGGAGAATGATATTCCGTTACAATTTCTGAGTCTTCGTGCCTCCCCATTTCTGTTACTTAGATTCTCAGATTTTTCGGTATATGAAAAATTGCTCGTGGAACGGTAAGTCACGCTTACCGGGAAGGGGTCAGTTTGCGCGAGAGGGTCTTCCGACCCCTATCTCCGCCACGTACCGGAGTTCGTTTCGCATCCTTCTTTCCTTTCTCTCCTTTATTTTCTTTCTCTTCTTGAGTTGCTCTCGTCATTTCCATCTCTTAGGACAGACGAGGGTGGACGTCCCTTGCCGTCTCCACCTCTCTGGCAATCACCTTTTCATCATTACTTTGCATCATTATTTTTTTCCCCCGAGGGTGGACGACACTCTTTTACCGTCTACACCTTTTTTTGGCTATCACGGTGGGACATCTTTTGTTTCCTCTGGTTACCCACATATTTTCGGCACCCACGTGTGCCCCTCCATTCGGCACCCACGTGTGCCCCTCCTGATTGCGCCCGCGTGCGCCACATTCGTGCTCCCATTAGCACTCCACTCGGCACCCACGTGTGCCCCTCCATTCGGCACCCACGTGTGCCCCTCCACTCGGCACCCACGTGTGCCCCTCCTGATTGCGCCCTCGTGCGCTACATTTGTGCTCTCGGTAGCACCCCATCCACTTGGCACCCACGTGTGCCCCTCCTGATTGCGCCCGCGTGCGCTATATTCGTGTTCCCGCTATCACTCTTGGCATTCCAATTTCACCACTCGTGCACTACGTGCATTACTCCAGAGTCCCCTTGAAGTCTGAAGAGATTCGTATCATTGCAGAAAAGGAGTGTTGTGATGTTTGTTTAATTTATTTTATTGCATATATTTGTTGTCTGTTTATATATCTCCTGTTAAATTCAGCATTGCATTGCATATCATCTCCCTTTTATTTTTATTTCTTTTGTTCCATTTTTTTAGGATCACCTTTTCCTGGTGAAGGAAGGACTCTCCGTCGGGAATTCCTCTCGACGGACTAGGATCTCCTCCACTAGGACCTCCGTAAGTCCCCGACATCGAAGGATTCCCTCTTCGTTCACTGGGCTGGTTGTACCACTGAAGTTCCCTGGAGATAGTTAACCCATTCGTGGTGAGTCGAGTGTCCTTAGATCACACGGCGGAAATCAATATTGCAACTAAGGTCCCTCCTGTGGTGTGAACATTAGATTAGGAAAAAAAAGAAAAAAAGGGGAAAACCAAAAGAAAACAAAAAAGGCGTTAAACATCAACTTGTTTGTTAATCTTTGCTAATGGTTTGAGTGTGTATGTTATTACATTTTAATTAGAAAGAAAAAGAAAAAAAAGGGAAAACAAAAAGAAAACACAAAAAGGCGTTAAACATCAACTTGTTTGTTAATCTTTGTTCTTGGTTTGAGTGTGTATGATATTGCGTTCCGGTAAAATCTCACCTTCCGAAAAAGATCAAGAAATGTCCGGGAACGGTCAGAATCCGACCCCGAGTCACCAGGGGACACATGTCCCTGCTGAGGACGCAGGTTCCTCCCGTGAGCCCTCATATGAGGTGCGAGCCGCCGTCGGGGAAGCATCCCCGCCACAAGATATTTCCTCCTTGCTAGGTGTTCTCGCGAACACACAGCTCAATTCCGATCAGATCCGAGCCTTTCAGGCCGTCTTAAAAGGGAAATCTGTTGATCCTACTCCTCAAAATCCAACACCCGTTGCTCTCTCTATTCAAGAGCCCGCACAGGCAATCCCTCCCTCATTCCCTCTTATGCAGACAAGTTTGCAGCCTCCCTCTTTCCAATTACCTCCCCAGTCTCAAGTTCCACCAATTCTTCATCCAACATTTCAGTCAGTTCCATTTACTGATATGCCACATCTGCAACCTCCCCCTTTCCAATTACCTCCCCAATCTCAAGTTCCACCAATTCCTCATACGACATTTCAGTCAGTTCCATTTGCTGATATGTCACAACGTCTCTCTCATCCGGAATTCCCTTCTCAGGCTTCTGCGAGGCCTCAGTGGCCACCACAACCTGCTCCTTACAATGAGGTCACTCAATCTCTATTTCATAGGATGAACAAGATGGATGAACAATTCCGAGATTTCAAAAAGATCGTGGATGTCAAATCCGCGCCTGAGATCTCTTTACCAATCCTTCCAGTATTCCATCTCCCTCCTTCTGAAATGCCAACGTATCGACGGTACACCAGCACAGGCAACCCCCTCATTCATCTGAAGGACTTTATGTATGAGTCCTCGTTTTGGCAGAATGATCAAAGATCCTTGGCATACCTCTTCAGGAGATCATTGGATGGTCCCGCCTTAGAATGGTTCTATTCCCTAGAGCCGAGTGAGGCTGAGAACTTCGACGTAGTGCAACGAAAATTCATACAGAAATATCGGGATAGGGTCGGTCCCTCCTTCTCTATTACCGACCTAGTGGCTGAAAAAATGAAGCCGGACGAAGATTTCACCCAATTTGCCGATCGATGGAGATCCTTGGCAGAGAAAGTGAGAGACCCAATTTCAGAATCGGAGCAAGTAAAGATGGTCGTGTCTAATGCCACTCCACAATTTAGACACGTTCTGGCAATGAACAAGCTCACTACTATGGAGGAACTGTATGAAAGGGCTCGATATATCCAAACACAGCTGAAAGATTCTCCCCTCATGCATATGTTCGAGCCACCAAAACCAAAGGTGTTTAGGAAGCCGGGCACGGGTGCCCAAGGTGGGGTAACAGAAGGGGTTGTAACAAATGAACAAGTGGGCGCGGTTGGCTATCCCAACTTGCAAGCTAATCCTAGACCCCCACAAGCTCCACAATTCCCCTTTCATCAGGAGCAACAAGGTCAGCAACCCTATCGTCCTCCCCCACAAAACAATCTCTTCCAGAACAATATGCCTCAACCGCTCCACCTCCAACAACAACAACAGCGACCTCCTCAATATAATCAGGTTCCACCGCCCGGGGATTATGGCCTCCAACAACAGAGAAGGCCGATCGGCCCTAGGAGAGCTCATTACCCACCTTTGCCGGAGTCATTGCCGGACATCTTTAATGCTCTCATGACTGCTAATTTCCTCACCTTGCCTAAGGAAAAAGCCATATGGCCCACGAACGTCGACACTTCCAGATATTGTGTCTTCCATAGACAGTCGGGTCATACAGTGGAAAACTGTTTTCATTTCAGAGATTATATCTATGATATGAACGATGAACATCAAATAGATTGGGATGAAATGAGGCGATACATCACCATGATGAAGGCCAGGATACCTCCGCTTAGACAACAACAACAGCAACAACAACAGCAACAACAGCCTCAGCAGGCACCACAACAACAGCCAAATATGGGCATCCTCCAGAATCCGTTACCGGCGCACCAACAACCTAACCACCAAGTCAACCCTATCTCTTCCTTCTTGGAGGTTGGAAGAGGGCAGGATTGGCATACGGAAAGCGGCTCTGTCCTTGTCACCAATCACGTTCCTATCCAATCGTCACGCCTTATTCGTCCCGCACCTGTCTATCCTCCATCCGGAGCACAACCCGCAGTGATACCTCACTCATTTCCACTGCTATCGCGTCCTCTCATCCGCGTCGCTACTGATGACCTCCCTTCGAGTCTCCAGCAAACACCCTCCACTTCCACCATAACATCGTTACCCTCAAAGCCTCTCATCATTTCTCACGCCTCCACTTCATCATCCACCTTCATTCCGCCTCCACTAAACAAACCCCTCATTGCCCAACACCCTTCCGAGGTGCCCTCCACCTCCACCATAACACCGTTACCCCCAAAACCTCTCATTATCTCTCACGCCTCCACTTCATCATCCGCCTTCATTCCGCCTCCACTAAACAAACCCATTATTGTCCAACACACTTCCGAGGCACCATCTACCTCCACCGCAACCCCTTTACCCTCGAAACCCCTCATTATTCATCACTCATCCGGGACACTATCAACCTCTACTATGCCTCCACCTTTTAAACCCCTTATCATTCGCCGTCCATCTGAGGCTTCATCCACTCCCACCATGCCTCCACCTAACAAACCACTCATCAGAGCCCCTACACCTATTATTGCCCCTGCTTCATCAATTGTTCCTCCACCACTACCCCTCGAACCCTTGCTAAACCCCATATCTAACTCTATAAAGGTGCCGCCAAAATCATAAGCCATGGTGCTCCATAGTGGAAGGATGTTCCATCGGATTTTTCCCCAAAACAGTCAGGTCCCCGAGCAATCTCAGCCGGAGAAAGACACCGAAGAACAGCCAGAGGAGTCTATCCCCGGGACACAATATGACCTGTTGAAACACTTGGATAAAACACCAGCTCAGATCTCCATTCTCAAGCTAATCAAGAGGTCGAAAACCCATCAAGACGCCTTGATGGAGTATCTTCAGAGGGTTATGGTAAATGAGGATCTCCCAGTGGAGAAAATCTCGTCAGTATTGACGCCAACTGATACACAACCGGCTATTATATTTCACCACCATGAGCTTGCCCCCAAGGAGGCTCGAAAATATGCTTTGTGTATTGCAGTCAAGATCAATGGGGTGCCTGTAGACCCATGTTTGGTGGACACTGGTGCGTCTATAAATGTGATCTCTATGATCACCCTCCAATCATGTGGGGTTGACACGGAACAGATAAGGCCTTCATTAATCACGGTTACGGCCTATGATAATAGCAAAAAGCCGCCAATGGGGATGGTCATCTTGAATGTAGAATTGGGCCCTGCATCGGTCTTCACGGAATTCCATATCCTTGATATGGATCCCACATTCAAGACCATACTGGGCCGCCCTTACATTGAGGTTATGAATGCGGTGCCTTCCACCAATCATCAGTGCTTGAAGTTTCCGTACAAGGCTTGGATTATCAAGGTAAATAGCATGCCCATCTTTTCTACAGTGGACGCTATTAATATCTCATTGCCTTCTGTTTGGCCAACTCACCGGCTAATTCTTTCACTGCTAGATGTGTGTGACCCTCGTCGCACCCATTTTACACAAAAGCCACTTCCAACACCAAAGTCATGTCACCCTTCCCATGCTAAGGGATGGGAGATCATGAGAAACATTGGCTACCAACAGGGCAAAGGTTTGGGGGCACAATTACAAGGGAGACTGAAGTTGCCAAAGAAGACAAAGCTAACCCTTAGAGCTGGCCTAGGCTTTGAAGGGCAACTTGAAACATATGAGGGACCTCTTACATGGACCTTGTACTCTCATTTCAGAAAGGGTCCAGTTATACAGTTGGGGGATTACCCGCGACAATCACATGGGAAGTTGCATATTGTCTACTTGGTTGAAGGTTGCTCGAGAGCTGCAAAGAAGGGGAAACGCGATGACCCGGATTGTGAGTGGAACAAGTGGTTTGATATACAGAATATTTCCATGGCACTACAACAGATGTTCTCGTCTCCAGACTTAGAGGGGCCACTTTTGATCTCTGAGGTACCAAAAGATGTCGTTGACATTGCCGAAATTCCAAGTTTTCCTCGCCGAGAGGAAGTTGCCACTGACGGATCGCTTTTCGTCATTCTATCTGATCATCCTCCTCAGCCGTTGCTGCTGACTCTTTCTTGGACCCGACGTTTATCTGATGATATTCCCAGGTCCCCTTCTCTACTCACATTCTTGCGTGGGTCTTTCAGCCCATGCCAAATTTTCAACCAGGATCTGCTCAATGAGCCATGCAACCCCCTAGCTATAGTTCCCTCCACTCATTCTCTAATTTCTTTCAATTGTTTTGTAATTGAAAATGAAAATGAAAAAAAAACGTCGATTTTCAATCTCCTCAACAGTGCATCTCCTTTGAGGAGACCTCCTACATCTCTCACGGGTGTGCCCCGACTTACGGGCCACTCATTCAAGGTCCCTTGAGCGACCTTCTTTACCCCTCTATCGGGGGGTCTCTTCCTGTACATTCTTCAACTTCTTCTTCGTCCGTAGAACAAGTCAGTCAGGTTAGGAATAATGAGTCAAGGGTAGTACCTAGAAGAAAATCCAAAGGTAGGGAAATTCCTCGTCGATTCTTTCTAGATCTAGCCAGTAGGTGTCAAGCCTTTCTAGCCATTCCTCAATTGCTAGAAAATCCCATCCATCTGCCGGAGTTAGAATGTGAGGAGGAGTGGACAATTGATGAGGGATACGGAGTTTATGAGCTCACAGATGAAGAGTACCCTATTGAAGAAGGGGACAAAGAATATGAAGACACGGCTGACGCATATGCTAGCGGAATGAGGAGGTTTGAGGAACCATCAGCCGCTATAGAAGAACCCACCAAAGAGATCAACCTGGGGACCGAGGAAGACCCTAGAATCATCCTCATAAGCGATAATTTGCCCACATTTGAAGAGGAGGAATTGATCAAGGTTCTAAAGGAGTACAGGGACACGTTCGCATGGAGCTACGAGGATATGCCGGGATTGGATTCCACCCTGGTTGAACATCGCCTAACGTTAAAACCAGGCTCCGTCTCGGTAAAGCAAAGGTTAAGACGTTTCCACCCCCAGATGGCTTTGAAGATGAAGGAGGAAGTCAATAAGCTCCACAAAGTCAGGTTTATTAGAGTCGTCCTATATCCTCAATGGGTGGCAAATATTGTCCCGGTCATGAAAACGGATGGAAAGGTGAGAATCTGTATCGATTTTCGGGACCTTAACCGCGCGTGTCCAAAAGATGATTTCCCCTTGCCTCACATTGACGTGTTGGTTGATAATACAGCAGGCTATGAAACTCTCTCGTTTATGGATGGATTTTCGGGGTATAATCAGATCCGTTTGGCAGAAGAGGATCAGGAGAAAACGTCATTAACCACACCTTGGGGAACTTATTGCTATTTGGTCATGCCATTTGGTTTGAAGAATGCTGGAGCCACTTATCAAAGGGCTATGATGGCAATATTTCATGACATGATGCATGTATATTTAGAAGTGTACGTGGATGATTTATTGGTCAAATCCAAGACTAGGGCAGAACACCCAAGAGTTCTGGCTAAGGTGCTGCAAAGATCAAGATAGTTTAATTTGAAAATGAATCCAAAAAAGTGCGTATTTGGTGTTTCGTCAGGCAAATTACTTGGTTTCATTGTGAGTAAGAGGGGTATTGAAATAGATCCCAACAAAGCTAAAGCAATCAGCGAGATGCCACCTCTGAGAAATCTGAGAGAAGTTCGAGGTTTGATTGGAAGGTTGCAATTCATTCGTCGATTTGTGTCACAGCACTCACAAAGGTGCAAACCTTTGTACGAGTTAACTAAGTCAGGAGTAGAATTCCTTTGGAATTCTAAATGCCAAAAAGCTTTTGAAGGATTGAAAGAATATCTGGCCAATTCACCCGTTCTAATTCCACCCACGCCAGGTAGACCTTTAATCCTTTATGTCTCAGTCCTAGACGACTCCGTGGGAGCTGTCCTAGCACAAGCTGATGAAGCGGGCAAGGAAAGGGCGACCTATTACTTGTCCACACTCCTCAACCCCTGTGAGCAGAAGTACACGGCTATGGAGAAAACTTGTGCCGCCCTTGTCTGGGTAGTGCAGAAGTTGAAACATTACTTTCTAGCTCATGAAGTCCATCTGATCGCCCGAATGAACCCTATCAAGTTCCTTTTGGAAAAATCTGTCCTTACGGATAGATTAGCGCGCTGGCAAAGCTTTCTTTCTCAGTTTGACATCACCTACATTCAGCAAAAGGCGATCAAGGGTTATGCCATAGCCGAGCATCTCGCTCACCATCCTCTTCCGAAATTCGACCCTGTCCAATCGGAGTTTCCAGATGAGGAACTAATGTCCATCAACCAATCAGATGATTGCATATGAACGTTATATTTTGATGGAGCTCTGAATTCCCAAGGGAAAGGAATCGGCATTGCCCTCCTGTCGCCTAAAGGCCTTACATTCCCACTGGCATATAAGCTCAAATTCCCCGTTACCAACAATATAGCTGAATATGAAGCTCTTCTAGCTGGCCTAGAACTCGCTCATTCTTTTCGTATCACTGAATTGCGAGTCATAGGTGATAGTCAACTCATTCTTCGCCAGGTGCTCACCAAATATCGCACTCGCGATCCCAAGCTCAAGCCATACCAAGAACTCACTACTACCTTTGCCAAATTGTTTGCCAAATTGATCTTTGTCCATGTCCCTCGTCATCAGAACATTCTGGCCGATGCCCTCGCCTCATTGGCATCATCTCTAAGGTTCCCTCTAGGGAGATGATTTGATACCATTCACGTCTACAAGCGTCACGCCCCTGCAATCGATGACGCTTCATACGTAAATATCAAGGATAGGATAGCAAGAAAGGCCCTACAGGAAGAAATCCTTGAGAAGAGGGAAATTATGTTGACAGAATTAGAAGAAGAATTGGCTGATGAGGAGAAGCCATGGTTTTACGAAATTGCCAAGTATTGCAAAGATCAATCCTACCCTGAAGAAGCCACATCGGAAGATAGAAAAGCCATAAGGAGGGTGGCACAGAGGTACGTGCTGGTCGGAGAAGTGCTATACAAGAGAAGTCTTACTGGTGTTCTTCTAAGATGTCTCGACGAAGAGGAAGTCTGGAAATGCGTCGAGGAAGCACACTCTGGTGTGTGCGGTGGCCATGTGAATAGCCAAATGCTTGCCAAGAAAATCCTTCGACAAGGCTTTTACTGGCCCACCATGGAAGAAGATTGTGCCGTCTATGTCCGCAGGTGTGTCAAGTGTCAACTTCACGCCGATAAAATTCATTCCCCATCTTCTTCACTTCATCCAGTATCCTCCCCATGGCCTTTCTCCATGTGGGCTTTCGATGTCATTGGTCCTCTCGGTAATCCTTACTCCCTCACTAAGAAAAAATCATTCATCTTTACCGCAACGGAGTACTTTACCAAATGGGCCGAAGCCGAAGCTTACGTGGAGGTTAAAGCATCAACAGTCTGCAAATTCATCTTGCAGATCATCATCGCCAGGTTCGGCATTCCAAGCATGATCATCACCGACAATGGACCGCAATTCATTTCTCAGGACCTTCAGGACCTCTGCAAAAGGTATAAAATTGTATTGCATCATTCATCACCTTATTATCCACAAGGTAATGGACAAGCAGAGGCCACTAACAAAACATTGATTAAAATCATAAAAAAGACATGTGAGTCTAACAAGTTCTCGGATTGGTCAGAAAAGCTGATTAAAGCTCTATGGGCCTATCGCACTTCAATCCGTACTCCCACTGGGCAAACCCCGTTCGCCCTCACTTATGGGATGGAGGCGGTAGTTCCGTACGAAATTATGGTCCCTTCTCTGAGAGTACAATTGGATAAGGACCTCCCCCTCGACGAACGTCGTGATTCACTCCTTGCCCAATTGGAACTCTTAGATGAGAAACGGCTGGCCGCTGCCGAGCATGCACGGGTATATCAAAATAGACTCACACGTTTTTATCAAAAGAAGGTCATTGAAAGGAAATTTCAAGTCGGTGAAATGGTAGTGAAAAGAATGTTTGTAAAACCTGGTGGGCCGCGTTCTAAACTCCAACCCAATTGGGAAGGACCGTACGTGATTCAGGCTGTGCATCCTGGCAACGCCTATAGGCTAGTCAATGCTGAGGGGATCGAGTTATCCCACCCTTGGAATGGGCTTTATCTTAAGAAATACTACCCTTAGATAGGTGTACATAGTGTCAAAAAAATGATGAAACAACAAAAAAAAAATAGAAAACAATGAAAATAACAAAAATATGTATATATACAACAACAAAAGACAAAAAAATAGAAGAAAATGAAAAGAAGAAAAAAAATAGAAAATTCAAAATTGCTAATGCCCGGAGATCACCATGTAGTTAAGTCATTGCATTCAACCTCCGTGTTGGGATATGGCCTATTAAGACTTGGTAGGTTCCGGGTCTTGGTTTGCCAGAACCGTGGGGATCCTTGTCCGACTAGTTCGACTTATGCCCCCCTCAAAAGGGGCAACATACATGTACACATGTGTTCTATGAAAGATCGGTAGCATCGCTCATGGTGAGGCCTCACCCAGAAGGTCTCCGGAAGGCTTAAATCTTTATTCTCTCTCTCTTCGACCGAATGAGACAGCCGGCGCCCTTAAACCGCTGAGCATGGAAAACACGAACACAACCCCTAGGGCAAGAGTAGGGCCCAATTCTTCGAGCATGGGTCAGAGCACGAGAAGAGGGCAGTGTCCCCGCAGGCATCCAAGAGGGATTCCATGATGTCAAGATACTATGTCCCTCGCAAAAATCTGTCAAGAAAAATCAGAAAAAAAGAACAAAATCAAAGTCAAGTGAAAAGCCTGGTCGTAACCGTGCCTGATCCCACAAATGGAACCCCTTTGACTGAAAGTCAAATTCTATACAAGAGGGGCCATGAGATGTAAATGCTTGAGATTTGGTCTGAAGTTGTCCGAAAGGGAGAGTTAAGTGTGCCCCTACTGGCTCGCCGGGTTAACGGTTTTGTCGGTCCTCTCAGGAGGTTTGCCCCTAATACTCTTCCTTCTTCCCCTGAAGATAAAGGCTCAATGGAGTTCCTGAAGGGTGAAACTCACCAAAGTCTGCAACCACCTTTCGACACAAACGTATGGTTGTCCATCTTGGAAAGCAGAAGTCATTGTCAGAGTCTCCGTGTTTCTGGCCGGTCAGGACCCTTATCTACCATCTTAATGTCTTCTAAGTCTAACCTCGGGCTTAGACCAATGCAAGCGCGTCACCTATGGGTGCGACGGCGTCTGATTCCGGGTCAGCGTCGCGCGGTTGGTCATTTGGGTTCCAGGGTGTTCCATTACATATCGGCTAGAGTTGTGAGGAAATAGACCCGGGTCGGGCAAATCATTTACCTTGAACACTTTTTGGGTGAATCCCTGTGGTCGGAAGTAACTGGGAGCCTAAGCATGGCATGACTGTATTGTCATCAGGGTAAGTCTTAGCCGGCGAGATTATCATTCGAGGAGTCTAGAGGCCCAAATCAACTTAGACGTGCACTTAGGATGCCTGGGAGGTTAGCAAGAAGCCCTCGTTCTCATGCAGGTTAGATGTTATATCAAGTGGTCATCATGCATTAGCAAAAACAAAAAATAATAATAAACAAACCAAAAACAAATAAAAATAACAAATCCAAAATCCAAAAAAAAAGAAGAAGCAAAAAATGTACATGCACAAAAAAATGGAAATATAAAAGACCAAAAAAATAAACAAACAACAAAATACAAAAAAATGAACACACCTACAAAAACAAAGAAAATCACATCTTCGCATGATGGCATTTGTATGCACCATTCATTTTAAATTCTCGTTTGCATCCGTGTGCTTGTCTGTCGCATTCATTATCCTTTATTATTGCCTTTGTTAATAAATGCTTGCCCCTTGACTCGTTATCAAGAATGGTTCTTCATCATATTTGCTCATTGAGCAAGGGGCAAGTCAGAACAGAAATACTGACTTGTATGCTTAGATGTATGCATGGATTCGGGAGAACAGAAAGAAGCAGAGAACCAAGCACAAAATATTTTATTCCACTCCCACTCAACAAAAACGAACAACAAGAGAGAGCCTACATTAGCTCCCACCCTCATTCTCTACATTACTCATCTCGCCGCTTTCTGGACGAGAAACTCTAGAAGGTGCTATCCAACCATGAAAAGCGGTACTTCTACCACTTTGGGGTCCTCTTTCTATCTCCACTCCCCGATGTCGATCTGAGGGAGCAGCAAAGAAGCTACTAACACGAAAGCCACGCTCTCGTGCTCTTCGGTAGCGTTCCTCGCCGTCCTTCAGCCACTGCTCAGCGAGGCCGAGACTGGTCCTCAATTCAAATAGTTGGGCCTCCAGGGCCCTCCTCTCCTCTTTCTCGACTAATCTTTTGGCCTTCTCTCTTTCCCTGTCCTTTTCCCTCTCAGCACGTTCTCTCTCTCTGTCATCCCTTTCCAGCTGAAGGGTGATCCTCAGCTCCATGGCGTCCCGAGAAAAATTGTCATCTGAGCGACGCTGCAATTCCTCCTCCAGCTCCGCTATCCTGGCCTTCCCTTGTGATGCATGAGCAAACATCTCTTGCATCTCTTCGGCCTGCCATATCCATCATTTCAGGGGTGTGATGAGACATAAACAGAGAAGCTCGGATAAGAGGAACCTTCACCTGCACGGAAAGCATTCCCTCTGCCTCCGCGGCGCGCTGTGTTACACGGGCAAGCTGCTCATGGAGCGAATCTAGTTCCGACGAAGGAATCCATAGACTGGAAGAAGCACCCTCTGCCCCTACTGCTGGTAGCGTTGCGTCGAGCCGAGCGCGCTAGGATAGCAAGAAGTGACAATGAGTGGCTAAACACCAAAACCTAGGGGTATAATTAGGAATATGCATTTGCATACATACTCACCGAGACACGTAAAGCCTCACGGGTGTCACCCAATTCTTCCTCTGTGTCCGCCAAGCGAGCCCGCAAGTTCGCTATCATGGTATCACGGGCATCCTAAACCCATGTCATAGAGTCAGCATTACATTTAGAAAAAAAATGATAATATATATATATATATAAATGATCAAAAAGTAAGAAAGGATATATACCTCCACAAGTCCCTCAGGATGGAGTCGCTCTGCATACATCGCCCTATAGAGACGTAAATAATCTTCACTATCCCGGGCGTGCGACTCCACGAGCGTGCCACCCCGCTGCCAGTCTTCATATTATTCGGGGAAGCGCACCCGCCAGTCGACATAGGTTACCGGCCCACGTGTCTTCCTCCCGACGCGGGGTGGTGCGGTCATATCTACCCATTCCTGGGCAAGCCCTAGAGTCCTCATGACCAATCGTAGCCGGAGCGGCTCGATTTCATTCAGGCAGTGGACCCAAAGGTCCCGACCAAATCGAGGGCGACCTGCGATGACCCACGATTGGTCGACATCGACCAAGCCCGAGTAAGGCCTCCAGATCACCTACGTTGGCATGCGTATGTCTCCTTAATCACTCAAAAGAACCAAAAATAAAAAAGAGACAAAAGAAAAGACAAAAAAAATGGAGTCCTACCATCTCTGCGGGGAACTCTTGCAGCTCACGCCTTAATACCATCAGCTGGTAAGATAGAGAGGTTGTGCTCATAATGGGTTGCCACCGCCGAGCTAGTGGTGCCACAGCCACACGCCACTGTCGAGCTCGCCCCATTGGGATGTAGTAATAACTCCATACCTGTGTCGTCACATGTCATCAGCATTTCATGAAATAGATTAGTTGAATAAATAAATAAACAAATAATTACCTGGAGAAACGGTATGAAGCCACTCACAGTCACCTCTCGATCTGTCCCTTGGGACAGACTTGCGAACAGATGCGCCAGCACGGCGGCTCCCCAGGCATATTGCCCTACCCTCTCTAGGTCCACCAAAAATTCTAGGAAACGACAATGGATGTCGTCTCCTTTGGAACCCAACAGTAATTTTCCCAGCAGGAAGAGGAGGAATATCCTCAAGTCCATGTTTGATCTCTCCCAGCTACTGGCATCCACGCAGTATACAGCGCGGGACCCTCTTTTCGCTCTCTCCATGAACTCCTCCAAGGACTCGTTATCACGGTGACGAGTGTCAGTGAGCCCCAGTGCCTCCATGATAGACGCCTTGGCTATTGGCCTATTCTTTTGGTCCTTTAATTCCAGGCCAAGAAGCTTCTGAGCCACTTCACGATAATCGGGGTAGGTGACCCCGGTCACCGCCTCGCCATCCACTCTAAGGCCGGTGATTCGGGCCACATCTTCGAGACTGGGCACCATGTGCCCCTAGGGCATCAAGAAGGCACGACTCTCTGGGTCCCATCTCTCGCGCAATGCTTGGATGAGGGCGAGGTCGAGCTTAATGGGTTCGATCCGGAGGAATGCACCAAACCCCATCGCATCTAATCGAGCTTTCTGAAAGTCAGGCAAGCCTCGATAGGCGGCCACCACTAACTCCCATGAGATGTGTGACCTCGTCATACTCTGTGGATTACACAGGAAGTGAGAAGCGAGTGCATCATTGAAATAAAATAGAAAGAGAATGAGAAAGGAAGAAAGGGATCATGAAGAAATATGGGGAAGAACTGGCTCATTTACAAGCTCCGATTGGGTCCTCTCACTGAGTGGCCTTTCAACATCGGAGAGTCTCCTGGAACTACCACTGGATCTGCTCCTCTTCGAGGAGCGGGAAGACTCGCCCTCCACCCTGAAACTGGACTCTCCCTCCATCTCAGAGAATGAGAAACTCTTACTCCCTCCTGTCGACTTTTCACTCTTCTAACCAGTCTCCACAACTCCGTGCTTTCAAGTGAAGCAGGCGGGGGGAGTATTTATAGGATTGAAGGGATATGATCCAGATCTCTCCCACTTCCTCTTGCAATGGGCCTTGTAACAAAGCACCCATCTTTCACTCGAAGTAAACGAGGTCGGGAGCGTAGCGGGTTGATTCACACCCTACACATCTAGGTTCCCTGTGTTCATCATGATTCAAATAAATCTGAGATGAGGTCATCTACACGGAGAAAGGACAATGCAGGTCGACCTCTTCGAATTTGGGAGTGGACTCATCCACAGGAGAAAGGACAATGGAAGTCGATATCTTTGAATCCGGGAGTGGACTCGTCTGCATGGAAAGAGGACAGAAGGGCGGTTGGTATCTTTGAATTCGGTGGTACATCATTAAAATTTGTGATGGATTCTCCCGAAAGAAACGCCCAATGAGTCTGAGACACGATCCGTTATCTCAGGAGAGATCTGTTAAACACGTCACATGAGGACGGCATGAAAAGAAGAGGCGTAGAAGAGAAGGAACGCATGGAGGGCAAACCCGTCACAAGAGAGCATGTCGTTCCATTCATACGTCTATATAAACTGTCGTGTTCACCGTGAGCAGAGAGCGAGTGTATGAGCAACTTGCTAAATCTCGCACTACCTCCTTGATCGTCTCTCTCCTCTCCTAAGAGGGAGGTCCCTGGGAGGTCATCTAGAGCTCTGCGACGTTACGATTGTCTCATCATATCACGCATTCTCACCCTCTCTGGTAGCTCTCCTCGCCCTCCTCTGGCCTCTCTCGCGACCCCGACGGCCGCGAAGCTCTTGAACCCGAGGCTGTTGGCTGAGCCGCCCCCTGCTTTGCGAGGGAGACTACACCAACCCCCGGAGCTCCTCCACCGTGAGCTCCAACTCTCCTCCAATCGGCAGTGACTCTGAAGGAGTGACGTGTCCGAGCGCTGTGTCTTCCGGAGCTTCATCACTCGGGCCTCACGTGCCCTCCTCTCCTCTCAATCCCGATGTAGCTTTATCCATGCCTCTCTTTCTATTCTCTCCCAGTTTACTTCTCTCATCGCCACCTGAAGAGAAATCCTCAACTCCATGACATCTCAGGGCATCTCCGCATACTGTAGTTGCTTCAGCCCCCCAGATCCTATCCAGTAACGGCCGACCATCACCCGACGTCCGCCATTCCAGTCACAAAGAAAAGGGGAGGAGAGAGACTGAAACAACATGTAATGGCATTAAGGCTTCGCATTTATTTCAAAACAAGATAACATACATCAGGGTTTGGGCACCTCAGGCCTCAGTTTCCTGAGCTCCATTACATAAGCCTCCCATAGCTCTCGATCCTCACTCACAGATACCGTCACCTTCCTCGGAATGCTTACCTTCCACGAAGCTTTGATCGCATTCACATCCTTCGCATCATCCTCCATGCCCAGATTTCTCTCCTTAATCAGAGGAAGGTTGGATGGCATGGGAAGAGAGTGCCTAGGAAGGCCAATTTGTAGGCAGCACCGGTGCGAGCTATAAAGAACAAATTTGGTTGCACCGATAAGCTGGAGTTCAGCATCGGGAGAAGATCGCCTGAGAAGCCCACGTGAAAGTAAGCATGCTGGCTCGCACGTGAACATCTCTCGCGCCAGGGAGCTGAAGTGAGTACGCCAGTCACCGCGAGTCTTCAGACAGGGCATGCGATTGGCCACCTTCCCACTAAAGCCCAACACATCGGCCATGTAATGGAGGGAGCTTTGTTTGAAAATCCTGGAGGCGGTCTGTACCCCTTCGTAGTGATGAAATTTGAAGTGAAGATCAATCCAGCAGTTGAGGAGAAGCATGCACCCGTGAGGAGGCCTACCCATGCTGGAAGCCGTGAAACCACTGTAAAGATGCGCGAGGATAGCAGGCCCCACTCTCCTTCCCTCCCAAAGTCCATAAATCGCTCCCAATTGGTCTTCCTCTACGATGTTGTCAGTGCAAGGAAAGAGGAGAGCTCCGGCCAAACAAATTGTGAACCCTTTCATAAGCCCTTCTAAATGTTCATCATCTGTCAACCCTTCTAAGGCAGTCACGGTCTAGTCTGCGAGCTTTTGCAAGTTGACTCCGTTCTGAGTCTGGACGCTCTTTATGGTTCCAGATGGCATAAAGCTTCCAAGAACTTCCTCGGTAGATACCCTCTTCTGCATCCGCAAAACCTTTATCCTATCATCCTTCATCGACCTTCTTAAGCCTAGCAGAAGTTCTGTCTCCTCGAGGAGGACCGTTGCCTCAAAAGTAGGGAAGATAAAAGTGTGGGTTTCCGGATGCCAAACCTCCGCCAATGCACCCAGGGCCGCCCAATCCATGGAGATCTTGTCATAATGCTTGGCATGGATCACCAACCCTTGGAGGTGCCATTTTGAAATAACGGCCCTCATACTGATGGTGATGTTGGACGTAAGCTTCGATAGCCATGGCAGCTTTGAAAATTTTCTCGGGCCCGGAAAAAGAGGATATGGCTAAATGGAAGGAAAAGAAAAGAATGAAAAAGCGAGGGAGAACTTACGAAGGAAACTAGGAGAAGGAACCAACTTACCGCCCGTGAGAGAATCCTCTCGCTCAGATGACCTTCAATGTCGGTCAACCTCCTGAATTCGTGGCCGAACTTGCTCCTCTTGACAGGGCGGGAAGGCCCACCCTCCATCTCGAAAGGGCTGGATTTCTCTCCCATCTCAAAAAAGAGCTTGACTCCCCGAACCACCAATGGATGATCTTTTGCTAAGGATCAAAGGGGGTACTTATAGTGAAAAGGGGGGGGGGGGTAAAAAGGTAAATGTAAAGCATTTATGACAAGTTACCATGGTGAATTTTAACCGAATAAATCTTGTCTGATTTGTGTCATGTTTTCCCCTGCTCCTGTATTGATGTGCGGACGTCCTGTACAGTTGAATGTAATTTTACTTCTTATGAAATATATCCTTCTTCACTGCTTGCTGTTCGGTGCAGGTTCCAATAATAAAATAAGAAAGCAAGAGGGCGCCATTGCCCTACCATGTCCCACCATCAGTCACCCCGGTGACTGACCCCACTGTGTCATGCATCCTACTATATGATATCTACGCTATTAGAGCACGTCAAGGACCTTATGCCTTGGATGAATCTGGAGTTCGAGTTCCCCTCCAACAAAAAACAGTGACAACTTCAGAGGAGTTCAGGGCGTACGGAAAGGCCGTTAGGTTGTGGTAGCTCGGGAATGATGGTTCCGTTCGGTGAATAGGTGCGTGGATAAATGGGCCCCGGCTCAGTATCGGCTCATCGAATCGGTATCCTGACCCATACTTAGCAACTTAACAATATTATCCTTGGCTATTTTCTACTTTTAGTTTGTTTTAATTTTTCCTTTAAACCCAGCATGCATTCATGTAGGACTTTGATATCACTGTGGAAGATCATTCATTTAACTCGATTGTGAGGGCCGCCGGGCTTAAATTCTTGACTAATACGGGATATTCCATTCTGAATCGAGTACTGAGTTTCTGTGAAACCATCTTGGGCTGGTTGGCTGAAAAAGACCTTTGTTTGGATTTATCAGCTACCCTTTTTATTTACTCCATTGGACCCACCTTGGTCGCAGCACTTCCACATTGACTGGTAACCGCTCCCTAAGGTGAAACCTGCGGGTCTACGACTCAGGTACTTCCACGCCGAGAAGTTGGTCCCTCTTTCTGTTAGTCTTTTGTTATGTCCAGCCAAACAATCGTCGATTTCGGAGAACCTTCTTTAAGGATGTTTTGTTGAAACTCAGGAAAGATTTCAATCACGTAGTGTTTAAAAACGTGTCTTATCACGCCCTGGCATCCACTTTTCAGTCCACTCCCACTCCATTTCATTACACTTCTATTCCATTCCACTCCGTGTCATTCCCCTGCAAAGCAGACGCCAAGGCGGGGCACCTGTAGACACGGTATTTTAGCATTACGCTGAGCAGATCCTATATATTACGCTAAGACGCCCCAAAGCAGCTCGCACATTTGAATCACCTGAGTGATTTTCAATTTTCTTGTAATTTCATTTGATCTCGTATATATAATAATAATAAATAAAAACAAGACAAGAAAAAAGAGAATGATAATAATAAGAATAGAGTAAAGAGGGGGTTGATGGACTTATATATATGTATATATAAAATATGAAAAGAGAGAGAGAGAGAGAGATAAAAATAAAAATAGAAAAAAGAATACATTAATAGGGCTTGGCCCACCTTCTACATATATACATTATAAATATACTAATCTTAACTTCTCATCTTAACTCACTCCCCATTCTTCTCGGATCTTGTCCCCACTCAAAATATACACACAACAGCCACCCCATCCTCCACCCCCCGGACCCTTTTTTTTCATTCTCAGCTAACCCGTCACCGGCCCTCCCTTCTTCCATCGACAAGGCCACCAACACCCTCCGACAGAGATCCCCCCTCTCTTTCACTTTCTCTCTGACAGGCACACACCCTCTCCCTCCCCACGTTCTCCTTCTCACTCCCTTCTGCTCACACCGCAAGGCCACTCCCTCTCTAACCCGCATGCATGCAACTCCACCGTGGAACCTCCCTCATCACCTCTCCCTCTCCCTCTCTTTCTCTCTGTAAGCTACGAAACCCCCCTGTCGCTCGCATCGTCCACCGCGTCCACGCCGCCGACAGCATCGCCGCCAACACCACCTCCATTATCACCGGTACGGCTGTCGCCTGAACGCCGCAAACACCGCTCTCCACCAACTACACCTTCGCCGACACCCCACTGCACCGTCCGTTCAGCACCGTCAAGCCCGCGAGCCGCTGTCGTCGTCCACCCCGTCATCGTCTACGCCACCGTCCGCGTCTGGGACAAGACTCCCGTGAAGCCCTCTCGCCCACGACGCCCTCCAACCGGCCGTACCGTCAGCGTCCAAGACCACCGCCCGCGAGCCCCGCGCCATCATTGCCAGACGCCACCGCACGAGTCATCCGCACTCGTCGTCGTCTCCACTGTCTCCCTCACCTCCAACAACACTTCACGCCGGCGACCTCTCTGCACCACGCCACCAACTTCGGCAACACCCTCGTGCATGCAACGCTGAGCCGCCGCTCTCCACTGCCGTGATCACCGGTGCTCCCCACGTCTTCACCGCAAGCTGCCTCGTCCCCACATTGCGACCGCCGTTCGAGCCACCTGCTGCTGCTCCCCCTCCGCGCCTGCAACCACCTCACCACTGACGCCGCGGTCGACCTCTCCCTCTCTCTGTTAACTGCCAGCCACGCTCCCAGCCCGCAGCGCCCCCGCCTCCGGCCGCCTCTAGCCCCCAGCCCGCAGCGCCCTCGCCTCCGGCCTCGCCTCCGGCCTCGCCTCCGACCGCCTCCCGCCTCGCCTCCGGCAGCCTCCCGCCTCCGCATCGGCCGCCCCGCGCCGCCCTGCTCCGCACCGGCCGCCCCGCGCCGCCCTGCTCCGCCACCGCCTCCCACCGCTGCTGCCGTCCGAGTATCCCCCACCGTCGTCGTCGGTTGCTCCCCCTGCCGCCGAGCTCGCCGCGGCACCCCCCGTCGCCCCTCTCCTCCTCTCTCTTTCTCACGCTCTCTCTCATCTCGATCTCTCTTTCATCTTTTTCTTTTTTTTATTATTCTCTCTCTCACTCTTTCTCTCTGGCTCTCTCCCTCTCTCGTATTCTCTCTCTCTCTCTCTCTCTCTCTCTCTCTCTCCCACCGTCTCTCTCTCCCTCTCCTTCTCTCTCCTCTCGCACCCCCTCTCTCTATCTCTCCTGTTTATATTTTTATTGTTTTTTTATCTCTCTCTTTCTCTCCGTTTCTCTCTCCTCTTCCCCTTGCGATCTCTCTCTCTCACTCTCTTTCCCTCTCTCTCTCTTGATCTCTCCCTCAGTTTTCTCTTATTTTTTTTATTTTTTTATTTCCTCTTCTCCATCCCCCTCTCTTTCTCCCCTCTCTGCTTCTCTCTCCCCCTCACGTCTCTCCCTCTCCTCACTTTCACTCCCTCTCTCTCTCCTCTCTCGATCTCTCCTCCCACTCTTATTTTATTATTATTTTTTACCTCCTCTCTCTCTCTCCCTCTCACTTTCTCTTCCCCTCTCTGCCTTCGCCACCCCCCTTTCTTTCATCTTTTTTATTGTCTTTTTTCTCTCTCCCCAACTCTCTTCATCCCTCACTCTCGGGTCACTCTCCCTCTCTTATGTATATATAACATATATACATATACTATATATATATATATATATCTTATATAGTTCATATTCTCTCTCTCTCTATATATATGCTATATATGTAAAACTAAAATAAAAATCTCTAAAAAAAAGAGTTCTTCTCCTCTTTCTCCCTTTCTTCCTTTCTCTCCAACCCTCTCTCTTTCGATCCCCCCTTTATAGATGTATTCCCGTACATGTTTATAGGTGTGTATGTGTGAGTGTTCTTGCAGGTGCGTGTGTCAATGCTTGTATGTGTCCGTACGGAATGGAAAGAGATGCTCCGGTCCGGTCGGTGTTGAAGTACGTGAAACAAAGAAGGTCGAGTTCCCTGGGCGGTCGAGTGCACTAGGAAAGCCGTTCTGCTGTGCCGCGTGCATGTTTCATCCTTACCTTGCTGAAGAAACTCATCCAAAGCCCATCATCCATCTCTGAATAAGCTTTCTCCCCCTCTTTGCTGTCTCCTTTTCATTCAGTTAGCTGCATGCATGCATCATTTGCCATTCCCATCACATTTCTCTCTCTGAGAGAATCTTACTTATTCATTCACCATATCATTCATCCATCCTTTAATTCTAAAAGGGGTTTCAATTACCACCAACAAGGTGCGTCTTCGTCCGTGTTATTTTCAATATCAGTTTCTAAAGAATTGGTACTGCACCACCATCGTCCTCATTTCGTTGTTATTTTTCTTTCGTTTGCTCTCTCTGTGAAGGGTTAACCAGTCCGGAAGTCCGCTTCTTCAATCGGCCGAGAGAGGAGGAGGAGCAACTCACATGTCCCCAGTTCGAGGATGAAATGCGACCTCCTGTTTTTGAGGTACCCGGCTATCATGTCCCTCATCTCATTTTAATTCTTTCCCTTATTATTGTTATTTGTTGTTAAATTTCCACCCTCACCCCTCTCTATTTTGTCTAAAAACAAGTCTATCTTCCCTCTCTTGTTGTTATCATATATTGTTAAATCTCCATCTCCATCCTTTTCTATTTTGTCTAAAATAAGTTTCTCACTCTATCTATATTTTCCTAGTGGTTTTTCTTTATATCATATTATCTTATTCTATCATCTACCTTTCGGTTTCTTTCTTCATCTTCTCACGTCTCCCTAAAAGACATAAAAACATAAAAAAATAATAATAAAGATAACAAAATCCCCAAAAAAATATAATAACAAAAAAAATAAAACACAAAAAAAATAAAACATAAAAAAAAGAATAATAAAATCCGGGTAACCAAAGGAAGCCCTCTTCGTCGGCCGGCCGACAGAAGAGGAAGAGAGAACCCGCACTGCTCCCGCCCTGATGGCGAACGCGATCACAGTTCTTTTTTTTGTGGGGTTCTCAGCCCCTGGCGATCACATCCCCTCCCCCTTCCTTTTCCGTCATTTTCTCCTTTTGTTTAAACCCCGTGGACGGAAGTAATTCCTCGCGGAGGTCCCTGCGACGGAAATAATTCCTCGCGAAGGTGCACGTGACGGAAGTAATTCCTCGCGAAGCCTTTTTATTCTGTCGTTTTATTTCTTTAATTTCTGTCTAAACCCTGCGACGGAAGTAATTCCTCGCGAAGGTGCACGTGACGGAAGTAATTCCTCGCGAAGTCTTTTTTATTCTGTCATTTTATTTCTTTAATTTCTGTCTAAACCCTGCGACCGAAGTAATTCCTCGCGAAGGTGCACGTGACGGAAGTAATTCCTCGCGAAGCCTTTTCATTCTGTCATTTTATTCTTTTAATTTCTGTCTAAACCCTGCGACGGAAGTAATTCCTCGCGAAGGTGCACGTGACGAAAGTAATTCCTCGCGAAGGTGCACGTGACGGAAGTAATTCCTCGCGAAGTCTTTTTATTCTGTCATTTTATTTCTTTAATTTCTGTCTAAACCCTGTGACAGAAGTAATTCCTCTCGAAGGTGCACGTGACGGAAGTAATTCCTCGCGAAGCCTTTTCATTCTGTCATTTTATTCTTTCAATTTCTGTTTAAACCCTGCGACGGAAGTAATTCCTCGCGAAGGTGCACGTGACGGAAGTAATTCCTCGCGAAGCCTTTTCATTCTGTCGTTTTATTCCTTTAATTTCTGTCGAAACCCCGCAGAGAGTAATACCTCGCGGTGGTCTTATTTATGTACATATAATATTTATTATTTATGCTGTAATAAAAATCCCGTAAGACCAATGTCTTGCGGTGGTCTTAATATGTACATATACATTCATTATTGCTGATAGTATTATATTGCTGTTAGAACCCCACAAAGACCAATGTCCTGTGGTGGTGCGTCTTGGTTCGTATTGTCCTTGTAATTGTCTGGAGAATGATATTCCGTTGCAATTTCTGAGTCTTCGTGCCTCCCCATTTCTGTTACTTAGATTCTCGAATTTTTCGGTATATGAAAAATTACTCGTGGAACGGTAAGTCACGCTTACCGGGAAGTGGTCAGTTTGCGCGAGAGGGTCTTCCGACCCCTATCTCCGCCACGTACCGGAGTTCGTTTCGCATCCTTCTTTCCTTTCTCTCCTTTATTTTCTTTCTCTTCTTGAGTTGCTCTCGTCATTTCCATCTCTTAGGACAGACGAGGGTGGACGTCCCTTGCCGTCTCCACCTCTCTCGCAATCACCTTTTCATCATTACTTTGCATCATTGTTTTTTTCTCCCGAGGGTGGACGACACGCTTTTGCCGTCTACAGTCGGGAGCTGACATGGTTTGTCTGTCTCTTCTTCTCTTCGTCAGTGCCGACAGGGTGTCGGGAGCTGACATGATTTGACATGATTTGTCTGTCTCTTCTTCTCTTCGTCAGTGCCGACATGGTGTCGGGAGCTGACATGGTTTGTCTATCTCTTCTTCTCTTCGTCAGTGCCGATAGGGTGTCGGGAACTGACATGGTTTGTCTGTCTCTTCTTCTCTTCGTCAGTGCCGACAGGGTGTCGGGAACTGACATGGTTTGTCTGTCTCTTCTTCTCTTCGTCAGTGCCGACAGGGTGTCGGGAGCTGACATGATTTGTCTGTCTCTTCTTCTCTTCGTCAGTGCCGACAGGGTGTCGGGAGCTGACATGGTTTGTTTGTCTCTTCTTCTCTTCATCAGTGTCGACCGAAGACGGAGAATGATGTGGTATGTTGGTCTCTTCTTCTCTTCGTTAGTGCCGACAGGTTACCGGGCGCTGACGTGGTATGTTGGTCTCTTCTTCTCTTCGTCATTGCCGACGGGGTGTCGGGGACTGACATGACATGTTGGTCTCTTCTTCTCTTATTTTTCTTCTCTTCTCTTTTCTCCTCTTCTATATTCCCTTGCACGTAAACATGGGGTGAGAATTTATTTAGTGTCCTCAAATCAGGGAAGCGGGCTGCGAAATCCGAAATTTGGGGAGCAGGCTGTCAGTGCCAGACTTGGGAAAGCGGGCCATGGGGGCCGAGGTAAGCAGGCTGCAAGAGCCAAAGTTGGGAAGCAGGCTATAAATGCCAAAGGGAAGCAGTCCAGAAGCGCCAAAGTCGGGAAGCGGGCCGCGGAGGCCGAATTGGGGGAGCAGCTTATAAAGCCAAGGATATTGGGAAGCGGACTGCGAGAGCCGAAATTATGGGAAGTGAGCCGCGAAGGCCGAATTCTGGGAAGCAGGCTATGAGAGCCGAATTCCGGGAAGCAGGCTGCAAGAGCCAAAGATATTGGGAGGCGGGCTGCAAGAGCCGAAATTATGGGAAGCGGGCCGTGAAGGCCGAATTCTGGGAAGCAGGCTACGAGAGCCAGAATTGGGAAAGCGGGCCATGGGGGCCGAGGTAAGCAGGCTATAAGAGCCTAAGTTGGGAAGCGGGCCATGAAGGTCGAATTCTGGGAAGCAGGCCGCGAAGGCCAGAATTGGGAAAGCGGGCCATGGGGGCCGAGGTAAGCAGGCTACAAGAGCCAAAGTTGGGAAGCGGGCCGTGAAGACCAAAATTATGGGCAGCGGGCCGTGAAGGCCGAATTCTGGGAAGCAGGCCGTGAAGGCCAGAATTGGGAATGCGGGCCATGGGGGCCGAGATAAGCAGGCTACAAGAGCCAAAGTTGGGAAGCGGGCCGTGAAGGCCAAAATTATGGGCAGCGGGCCGTGAAGGCAGAATTCTGGAGAGCAGGCTGTGACGGCCCGAGAATCCGGTTGCCGGGAAGGCCCGATAACCCGAGACTCGCACCGCCGCCCACGAGCCGGGAGGGCTCGGAAGGGCTAAAAGGAGCGTGGAGGCACAAAGAAATAGGAAATAAAGCAGGACAATCCAACAATTAACAAAAATAAATAAACAACTACAACAGAGTCCAGTCCAACAGAAGGTACAGTCTAAAGCAGTAAAACGTACCACATGCCAAGTGAACACTCGGCCCGGCAGGCTGGCAACTAAGAACCACCGTACAGCACCCTCGAACCTCGAGGCAGAACCGCCGCACCTGAAACGCAGGGGTGAGCCTCCTGTCACTGGCCCAGTAGGGATCCTGCGGAACCCCAACTGAGAAACAACGGCAGAAGGAAAGCTACGCTAGCAAGACAGCAACGGAAAGAAGTAACCACGAAGGCAGAAAAGTAACTACGGTGGCCGACAAAACCTCGGCTCTACAGCTACTCCTACTGCACCAGAAAAATACCACCTAGTCACCCGTCGGGGGACGACCAAGCCACGCTCCCGACCACCCGATCCCACGATCGGGGACCACCAAACACGAGCCGCCCTAGCCACGCTACTAGGAAAACGCCACGATACCTCCGTAGCGGAGGCCTGCCCTCCGAAAAAGGGCCTGAGCCAAAACCACACGGCCATGAAACACGGTCACGACCTCGCCGTCGTGAACACAACACTGTCTGGTGAAAGGCCCTCGGTGACGCTCACCGGAAACCCCAGACCTCGACTCCGGAACACTCCCGAAACCACTCATGAAGTCCCGTCCCGCGGACGGACACAGAACCCGGTGTACGACAACCCACGTCACGCGACAGGAGCACCACCCACTAGAAGAACGACCGGATGCATCCCCTGACGTCTTACACCGCGTCACAAGTGTCTAGCTACGACGCCCCGGGCGTGAGACTCAGACACACTCAGTAACCAGTACCACAAAACAAGGACTAGTTGGGGTCGCGCCTGCCGACGCCCTCCGACGCCCCCAACCTCGTGTGCACACTCAGACCATACGCCCTAGGCCTGTCCTCTAGCTGGTATTTCCCCCTAAACCCGGACTCGGAAGTACGCGGGGGCCCTGCGGTAACCAGCCTACTCACCGCCTCTCGGGTACGCCGCTCAGCCACTCCCAGGCGAGCCAGCACACGCGTGCCGTGGGAAGCTACGACTAGTGGACGTGTCACAGGACGTGGACACAGAAAACCACGCACGCACCCATTGCGAGTAACATGGAGTAACAGGTGGCACGACGCCACCAGACTCTGGACAGCCCACTAAACCAACAAACCCAACGGCCTTTGAGTCACAAGACTCGGGGTCAAGACCGTTGCACACGACAGCACTGAGCTATCAATCTGGCCTAATCCCTAGGTCCAAAACCACAATGCGATGACTCACGAGGCGAATCGCAATCGCCGAGACCATTCCCCCACCTGGGAACTCAGGAGACCTCCAGTCCCAAGTTAGGACATGGACTCGCGGTTCACAGGCCATAGGCACGGCCTACGCGGAAACCACAGAAGCACGATTCCCAAGGCAGCCCGCAAGCTGCCACACCGATTTCCCAACCCTGGGGAAAAGCGAGAACCCTCCAGCACCAGGCTGGGCAACTGGACTCGCAGACCGAGGCCACACACATGGCCCACTCAAAACCAACTCCCGGAGAAACCACGACGTGCGGGGAAACCTCGCCGCCCTCACACCGATACACGGTGACTCGATCTAGCAAGAACCCGGAAGCCCGGAACACCTGGGGTCACCCGGACCCGCCAAGCCCACGGGCACGCTTATCGAGGTAACTCGGCACCTCCAGACACCCCAAAACACGGTAACAAAACCCACGGGGTGCCCGGGACACTCACAAGGCCAAAGGTCGACCACTGGGTCACAACCGGGTCGACCGGAGACCAACACAACACAATCGGAACGCTAGAAGGTCACCCGGACCCTTAAACTCACGGGGACGCTAATCAAAGTAAACGGACCTCCGGACACCCAAAGACACGGTCACGGAACTCCACGGGGCGTCCGGGACACACACGGCCCAAGGGGAGCACGAGACAACAGGGAAGATCGTGCTAGGATCACCTAGCGCGACAAGACGGAACGCGCTAGGCTCTCCTAGCGCGACCAGACAGGTCGCGCTAGGGACCCCTAGCGCGACAAGGATGATCGCGCTAGGAACCCCTAGCGCGACAAGGCAGATCGCGCTAGGGCTTCCCAGCGCGACAACGCAGAATGCGCTAGGACCCCATAGCGCGACAAGAACCGCCTTACTGTTCATCTTCTCCGATGAACGCGCCCCGTCGGGGCAGCGCGACCTTCAAGAACGCGCTACTGGAGTATAGCGCGTTCTCAGTCCGCGCCCGAAAACGGTAGAAACCGCGGGAAAAGCCATGCCACGCCCCGTTCACCCCCAGGTGAAGGGGAAACAAAAGGGGAAACCTTCCCCAAGCCCCTAGGCATGCATCTAAACCCCTGAAACGGCCAAAAACACCGTAAAATGAGAGATCCGGCTCACACACCCAAAACATGTATTTTGCCCAAAACGCCCCGTTTAGCCCGCTCGGCTCACCACGGCCTACGAAACTCGCGGGAAAGGAAGTACACGGGTTGAGGGTCCATCTCCCTACCTCCACCGAAGATTCGACGCACCGTGGACGCCGATCCACGAAGAAAACGTCGTAGAAGCCCTCGCCGGTTCACGATCCCACGAACCGCCTCCACCATCACGATCCTCGTCCCGTACCTGTCGCTCCACGCCCCACGAGCCACGCCGCCCCGCCCTCGCCGCCTCCGTCGGCCGCCCGGAGTGGGAGGGGGAGAGGAGAGAACGTGAGAGAAGAGAGAGGGAGGGAAGAGAGAAATGAGATGGGGAGAGAGAGAAAAGGTTAAATATATAGAAAATCCGAAAATTCTCAAAAATGCCGAAAAATAGAAAATCACACTTCCACGATCCTCGGAACGCACCGATCGCAGCGGTACCACTCGCGCCCTGGTGAACAGCCCGGTTCACCCGCGACGAGGTTCCGAAGGAATTACCGAAACACACACTGGGAATCGGAAAACACACGCGAAAAAGCCGCAGAACGCTCCCGGGCCTCCGAAACGACTCCGGATCACGCCGATCCGAACACGAAAGATGTCCGAAACGAAATTTCGGACACAACAGAGTCGGACACTCCAAAAAACCAGATCCGGGACCCACGAATAAGGATCCGAAAAATCCAGGGCATTACAGCCCTCCCCCCTTAAAGAAATTTCGTCCTCGAAATTCAGGACAAGCACAGGAACAGGGGAAGAACGCCGTAACCCACTGACAACGCCGTCAGAACCCCAGCATAGAAAAACCTCGATTCTCGCAAAAGTGCCGATCATGAGGGATACAGCCAGACCATAATCACGAACAATGCCACGCTCCGCACACCGCGCACACTCCGGCCACCAGAGCAGGCATAACACAAGGGCACAAGTCTGGTATCACCTCAGACACACGGAAGCCACTCACGGCATCGCTGCCACCATCTCGCCCATCGAGAAAACACACCCTCGACACGAGAAACAGCTACCGATCCATCCAATGGTCGGCAGACAAAACACACATTAACTTCACAACCAGCTAACCGGTCGCACACCCTTCTCAAGGGAACAACCAGAACAGAGCCTCCACCAGCTCACGCAACCATCTCAACAGACTGCAACCAGAACAACAGCTCAGCACCGAGAGTCACCTTAGCACTGAGAGTCAGCCTAACCCAGATCCCGTCCGAAAAGGCACATCTCGGAAACAGCCACCCTAGGTCTCGTTAGCACACGGCTGTCGCCACGCTCGAGCCCCAACAACCATCATCTTCTGTCTCTGAAAAACCATCCACTGGTCACCGACTGCTCGCTCAGCTTCTTCCTTCTTTCCTGGTCCTCGACCGGGTCCAAAGGAATCATTCCAAACCTCAGCAAGCCATCTGTCGACTCCCACACAGACTGATGCCACATCTCGAGCAGCACTCCTCTCGGACTCCGCATCCGAACGCCAACTCGACCCTCTCGGGGAGCACGACGAAACCAAATGACTCCATCTCCACACGGTCCTCACGTCACTCGACTCAGACTTACGGGGAATCCTCCCTTGCTGGCCACAGACTGAGGATCAATATCCCACGCCAACGTCTTATCAGAGACCTCCACACACAGGCATCAACCACCGTCTTGTCTCATCGAATCCTATCTCATCAAAATCTTCATCTCAATTAATCCATGAGGATGCCTGCCAATCCCGACTCCCGCTCTTATCACAGAGCCACGGGACTCACAACCTCTTACAATCCACGACACACTCCTCCAAAACACGATCTCATCAACGAACGCAACCTCCAACGCAAGGACAGGGTACTCATGCGGCAACCTCGCCAGCACATTTCCCCAACTCTCCACCTGCCTGTGCCATAAACCACAATATCTCAAGTAACGGCACGGCAACCAACACGTCTCACACCGCCGGAGACAACGCACACAGATGAACCAATCCTCCACTACTCTGCACTTCCTCAGAAATCCACCCGCAACAACCAACGCTACGATCCGCGCACTCTGATCCAAACGCACAGTCACCACAACGCCAACTCGGGATCCACCAACTCGACAACCATCTTAAACCCCGCAGACTCCGATCCTCCGCACATCAGAAACCACAACACCAACCGCAATTCTCGCGAACACCGCCCAGCCGACACTCGTCCTTCCGGAACAGCACCAACACCCTTACACATCAGGGAACGGGCAACGCTTCTCACAGGCAACCACCTTGCCAAAACGCGGAACGTGTCTCGCACAGATTTCACGGCGCACAAAGGCCAACCAATCCGGACGCACAGTGCAAGACGACGAACCTTGGCCAAATGCACTCTCCAACCAGAGGAGAGACCAATCGCACCTCCGACCAATGGAAGGAAAACTCCGCACTCGACCTAACCTCGAGCCTCGCGCACGCTGGGAACAGCACCTTCCAGCACCAAGAAAACCATCACTTCCGTCAGGTCAGCTCCTCCGACAATACCTACCAAGTGTCCCGTCGAACCATGATCACATCATCTCGATGCACCACCGCTGCAATTCCTCGAACTGCAACACACCACGCTAAGAGCCGCAACACGAGCCATAACAACAACCGCCGATGCTCATCCTCGAGTCCCGAAACTCACCGCGGAACCTTCACACCTCAGACCAAATCCAAGGCGAACACACCCCTTCGCATACGAGAGCGCATGAGCAAGACTTACTGGGACACCACAGCCCAATCTTGCATCGAAATCCGCAAGACAATCGGGACCGTCACGCCATTTCTGACGCCACAGAGCACGACAAGAACATCAGGCTCGACGAATCAGCAGCTCACCGAGAAGACATTCCGCTCACCGGAGCACACTTCTCGATCAGAACGCCCACTCTGCCACCTTAAACCACGACCTGGAGGTCTCAGGGGCTGGATAAATCTCAAGCTGGAGTGGCCAAAACCAACAACAGCTCCCTCAGAGCACGCTCACGGCCACTTAACCACGAAAAATCCCCTCCAGCCACCTGACCATGCTGCAGGTTCCTCGAACGCAGCACCGCGAACTCACGCCTGCCAGCAACCTCTGCCCAACGCAGCACGACCAGGGTCACCACAAATGCGGGAGAAGGCTCTCGACCTCGATCCTTAGACCCCACACTGGCACGAAAGCCGGGGACAGCAACCACCTTCACAGCGCAGCACAGCGCACTCAAGCTCTCAAGCGAGAAACAAAGCAGAAAACATGCACGAATCCCTATGCCAACTGCTGACTGTACTGGACCTTACGGACTCTGATCACTGCAATATCTCGAATTCCCATGTACGTCCACAACCAGGCTCTGATACCAGCTGTGACGGCCCGAGAATCCGGTTGCCGGGAAGGCCCGATAACCCGAGACTCGCACCGCCGCCCACGAGCCGGGAGGGCTCGGAAGGGCTAAAAGGAGCGTGGATGCACAAAGAAATAGGAAATAAAGCAGGACAATCCAACAATTAACAGAAATAAATAAACAACTACAACAGAGTCCAGTCCAACAGAAGGTACAGTCTAAAGCAGTAAAACGTACCACATGCCAAGTGAACACTCGGCCCGGCAGGCTGGCAACTAAGAACCACCGCACAGCACCCTCGAACCTCGAGGCAGAACCGCCGCACCTGAAACGCAGGGGTGAGCCTCCTGTCACTGGCCCAGTAGGGATCCCGCGGAACCCCAACTGAGAAACAACGGCAGAAGGAAAGCTACGCTAGCAAGACGGCAACGGAAAGAAGTAACCACGAAGGCAGAAAAGTAACTACGGTGGCCGACAAAACCTCGGCTCTACAGCTACTCCTACTGCACCAGAAAAATACCACCTAGTCACCCGTCGGGGGACGACCAAGCCACGCTCCCGACCACGCGATCCCACGATCGGGGACCACCAAACACGAGCCGCCCTAGCCACGCTACTAGGAAAACGCCACGATACCTCCGTAGCGGAGGCCTGCCCTCCGAAAAAGGGCCTGAGCCAAAACCACACGGCCATGAAACACGGTCACGACCTCGCCGTCGTGAGCACAACACTGTCTGGTGAAAGGCCCTCGGTGACGCTCACCGAAAACCCCAGACCTCGACTCCGGAACACTCCCGAAACCACTCATGAAGTCCCGTCCCGCGGACGAACACAGAACCCGGTGTACGACAACCCACGTCACGCGACAGGAGCACCACCCACTAGAAGAACGACCGGATGCGTCCCCTGACGTCTTACACCGCGTCACAAGTGTCTAGCTACGACGCCCCGGGCGTGAGACTCAGACACACTCAGTAACCAGTACCACAAAACAAGGACTAGTTGGGGTCGCGCCTGCCGACGCCGTCCGACTCCCCCAACCTCTTGTGCACACTCAGACCATACGCCCTAGGCCTGTCCTCTAGCTAGTATTTCCCCCTAAACCCGGACTCGGAAGTACGCGGGGGCCCTGCGGTAACCAGCCTACTCACCGCCTCTCGGGTACGCCGCTCAGCCACTCCCAGGCGAGCCAGCACACGCGTGCCGTGGGAAGCTACGACTAGTGGACGTGTCACAGGACGTGGACACAGAAAACCACGCACGCACCCATTGCGAGTAACATGGAGTAACAGGTGGCACGACGCCACCAGACTCTGAACAGCCCACTAAACCTACAAACCCAACGGCCTTTGAGTCACAAGACTCGGGGTCAAGACCGTTGCACACGACAGCACTGAGCTATCAATCTGGCCTAATCCCTAGGTCCAAAACCACAATGCGATGACTCACGAGGCGAATCGCAATCGCCGAGACCATTCCCCCACCTGGGAACTCAGGAGACCTCCAGTCCCAAGTTAGGACATGGACTCGCGGTTCACAGGCCATAGGCACGGCCTACGCGAAAACCACAGAAGCATGATTCCCAAGGCAGCCCGCAAGCTGCCACACCGATTTCCCAACCCTGGGGAAAAGCGAGAACCCTCCAGCACCAGGCTGGGCAACTGGACTCGCAGACCGAGGCCACACACATGGCCCACTCAAAACCAACTCCCGGAGAAACCACGACGTGCGGGGAAACCTCGCCGCCCTCACACCGATACACGGTGACTCGATCTAGCAAGAACCCGGAAGCCCGGAACACCTGGGGTCACCCGGACCCGCCAAGCCCACAGGCATGCTTATCGAGGTAACTCGGCACCTCCATACACCCCAAAACACGGTAACAAAACCCACGGGGTGCCCGGGACACTCACAAGGCCAAAGGTCGACCACTGGGTCACAACCGGGTCGACCGGAGACCAACACAACACAATCGGAACGCTAGAAGGTCACCCGGACCCTTAAACTCACGGGGACGCTAATCAAAGTAAACGGACCTCCGGACACCCAAAGACACGGTCACGGAACTCCACGGGGCGTCCGGGACACACACGGCCCAAGGGGAGCACGAGACAACAGGGAAGATCGTGCTAGGATCACCTAGCGCGACAAGACGGAACGCGCTAGGCTCTCCTAGCGCGACCAGACAGGTCGCGCTAGGGACCCCTAGCGCGACAAGGATGATCGCGCTAGGAACCCCTAGCGCGACAAGGCAGATCGCGCTAGGGCTTCCCAGCGCGACAACGCAGAATGCGCTAGGACCCCATAGCGCGACAAGAACCGCCTTACTGTTCATCTTCTCCGATGAACGCGCCCCGTCGGGGCAGCGCGACCTTCAAGAACGCGCTACTGGAGTATAGCGCGTTCTCAGTCCGCGCCCGAAAACGGTAGAAACCGCGGGAAAAGCCATGCCACGCCCCGTTCACCCCCAGGTGAAGGGGAAACAAAAGGGGAAACCTTCCCCAAGCCCCTAGGCATGCATCTAAACCCCTGAAACGGCCAAAAACACCGTAAAATGAGAGATCCGGCTCACACACCCAAAACATGTATTTTGCCCAAAACGCCCCGTTTAGCCCGCTCGGCTCACCACGGCCTACGAAACTCGCGGGAAAGGAAGTACACGGGTTGAGGGTCCATCTCCCTACCTCCACCGAAGATTCGACGCACCGTGGACGTCGATCCACGAAGAAAACGCCGTAGAAGCCCTCGCCGGTTCACGATCCCACGAACCGCCTCCACCATCACGATCCTCGTCCCGTACCCGTCGCTCCACGCCCCACGAGCCACGCCGCCCCGCCCTCGCCGCCTCCGTCGGCCGCCCGGAGTGGGAGGGGGAGAGGAGAGAACGTGAGAGAAGAGAGAGGGAGGGAAGAGAGAAATGAGATGGGGAGAGAGAGAAAAGGTTAAATATATAGAAAATCCGAAAATTCTCAAAAATGCCGAAAAATAGAAAATCACACTTCCACGATCCTCGGAACGCACCGATCGCAACGGTACCACTCGCGCCCTGGTGAGCAGCCCGGTTCACCCGCAACGAGGTTCCGAAGGAATTACCGAAACACACACCGGGAATCGGAAAACACACGCGGAAAAGCCGCAGAACGCTCCCGGGCCTCCGAAACGACTCCGGATCACGCCGATCCGAACACGAAAGATGTCCGAAACGAAATTTCGGACAACAGAGTTGGACACTCCAAAAAACCAGATCCGGGACCCACGAATAAGGATCCGAAAAATCCAGGGCATTACACAAGCCGTGAAGGCCAGAATTGGGAAAGCGGGCCATGGGGGCCGAGATAAGCAGGCTACAAGAGCCAAAGTTGGGAAGCGGGCCGTGAAGGCCGAAATTATGGGCAGCGGGCCGTGAAGGCCGAATTCTGGGAAGCAGGCCGTGCAGGCCAGAATTGGGAAAGCGGGCCATGGGGGCCGAGGTAAGCAGGCTGCAAGAGCCAAAGTTGTTGGGAAGCGGGTTACAAGAGCTGAAATTAAGGCGTAAGATGTGAAAGCCCAAATCGGGGAAGCGGACTACAGAAGCCGGAGTTGGGAGATTAACGAGCCGCGAGGGCAAGAGGTAGGCCACGGGGGGCCAAGATTGGGCTCTACGAGCCAGAGATGGGAAAGTAGGCTGCGATAGCCGAAATTGATTTTACTGTATACACACATTATTTTTTTTATTTTTTATTTGTTATTTTTTTTCAAGCATGCAGACATTCATTAGCAGACATAACATAAATATACGTATGTGATAGCTCCCTCTATAGGGGATGGGATAGGGACATCGCCCATAATTCGCAGTCACGGTGCGGGTCATGAGGCATAATTGAGGGGCGGTGCACCCGTCAAGAGGATATCGCACGTCTTGCATGCATAGCCTTAATTCACGCATTTCACCCGAGACAATTCTCTGTGGTGTGGCGGTACAAATGTGTGAACAAAGAGCCCTAACCATAGGGATATGCAGGTTATCCTGGTGACACTCGAGGATCACTCTAGCGCCTACACATTAGTTCTAGGCTTTCGACTTTCGGTAGCTTCACACAGCCCCCACTTGTTTATTTTGGTAGCGAATTTCACCGTTCGGCGCGAGTCTCCTCATGTGTCTCAATGGGGATTCCCGGCTACTAAGATTCGTCCTTATTGTGATTCGCTTCACCATTTCGCGCGAGTTTCCTCATTTGTTTCAGTGGGGATTCCCGACTACTCGGATCTGCGTTTCTCTCTCTCTTCTTTTTTTTTCTCCTTTTTTTTTACAGTGGGGGTAGGCAGCTTTTTCCTCACGATTACCTTTCACGGGAGTGCAGGAATTCAAGTCTCCGTAGAGTGCTAAGAAGAAATTCGGGCAATCCCTATGGTTGAAAGCTATTGAACACATTAAGTGCTGAGTGTGGGGGCGTTGCCTCAGGTTTATTTTGTGAGTTGGGCTTAGCGATTCAGCCATGACTCTTCCCCTTAACGTGTGCACCTACCATAATTGGGTTCCCTTTGAGCGTGCGCCGTGACGCCCGTGCACCCAGAATCGGGGTGATATTATTTAGCAAGGAAGCACGGTCCTAGAAAATTACAAGGAGGTGTATTATTCTATATTAAGCAACCATGCAAGCAGGGCAATCATGCATTCTCTTCTTTCTTTTCTCTTTCTTTTTTTTGTGTTCGTTTTGTTATTTTCTTTTGGTTTTGTTTTGTTTTTGTTTTATTTTTGTTTGTTTGTTTGTTTTTTTTTTTTTTGCATAAGAAAATATTACTGTTACGTATAAGTGTAGTGGTAGTAAAGGTATTAGGGAAGCAGACCACGAATGGCTGAAATGACATTGGGGAAGCGGGCCGTGAAGGCCGAAGTTGATATTGGAAGTAGGCCACAATAGTCAAAAATCGAGGAGAGCGGGCTGCGAGAGCCAAATTATGGGAAGCATGCTGCAGGAGCCGAAGTTGGGAAGCGAGCTGCAGGGGCCGAAGTTACGGGAAGCAGGCCGTGAAGGCCGAATTCTGGGAAGCAGGCTGCGAGAGCCAAAGATATTGGGAAGCGGGCTGCAAAAGCCGAAATTGGGAAGCGGGCCGTGAAGGCCGAATTCTGGGAAGCAGGCCGTAAAGGTCGAATTCTGGGAAGCAAACTGCGAGAGCCAAAGATATTGGGAAGCGGGCTGCAGGAGTCGAAATTCGGAAGCGGGCCGTGAAGGCCGAATTCTGGGAAGCAGGCCGTAAAGGCCGAATTCTGGGAAGTAGGCTGCGAGAGCCAAAGATATTGGGAAGCGGGCTACAGGAGCCGAAATTATGGGAAGCGAGCCGTGAATGTCAAATTATGGGAAGCAGGCCGTGAAGGCCGAATTCTGGGAAGCAGGCTGCAAAAGCCGAAGATATTGGGAAGTAGGCTAAAAAGCTAAGGGATATTGGGAGCAGGCTGACAAGCCGAGAGATGTTAGGAGTAGGCTGTAAAGTCGAAAAGATATCGGAGAGCGCGGTGGGACGGGTGGATTAATCATGACAGTGGGCCTTGGCCGGAATGACTGAGCCACAGGGCGTCGGGTAGTAGGATACGTGAGCCGAGGAGAAGGGTTTGTGAAGCGACTGGTTCGAAGACCACGTCTGTCTCATGTCTCTTTTTTTTTCTTCTTCTTTTGTGTGGGGAGATAGGTGCAAAGACCATGTCTGTCTCGTGACTCTTCTTTCTCTTCTTCTCTTCTTCTGTTATGGAGAGGCGGTGCAAAGATCATGCTTGCCTCATGGTCATTTCTTTCTTTTCTTCTCTTCTTTTGTGTGAAGAGGCGGGTTCAAGGACCGTGTTCGCCCCGTGACTGTTCTTTCTCTTCCTCTCTTCTTCTTTCATGGAGAGGCAGGTGCAAGGACCATGTTCGCCGCATGTCTCCTTTTTCTCTTCTCTTCTTCTTTTGTAGAGAGGCAGGTGCAGAGACCATGTTCGCTCCGTGACTGCTTTTTCTCTTATTCTCTTCTTCTTTTATAGAGAGGCAGGTGCAAGGACCATGTTCGCCTCATGATTGTTCTTTCTCTTCTTCTCTTCTTCTTTTATGGAGAGGCAGGTGTAAGGACCATGTTTGCCTCGTGACTGTTCTTTCTTTTCTTCTTTTGTGGAGAGGCGGGTTCAAGGACCACGTCTGCCTTATGTGTCTCTTCCTCCTTTTCTTCTCTTCTTTCGCGTGATGAGGCGGGCTCGAGGACCACGTCTGCCTCATGTGTCTTCTTTTGGTTCTGCTCTTCTTCTTTTGTGTGAAGAGGCGAGTGTAAAGATCATGCTTGCCTCATGGTTGTTCTCTTTCTTCTTCTCTTCTTTTTTATGTGGAGAGGCGGGTACAAAGACCATGTTCCCCTCGTGACTCTTCTTTCTCTTCTTCTCTTCTTCTTTTGTGGAGAGGCAGGCGCAAAGACCATGTTTGCCTCGTGACTGTTCTTTCTTTTCTTCTTATGTGGAGAGGCGGGTTCAAGGACCACGTCTGCCTCATGCGTCTCTTCTTCCTTTTCTTCTATTCTTTTGCGTGATGAGGCGGGCTCGAGGACCACGTCTGCCTCATGTGTCTTCTTTTGGTTCTGCTCTTCTTCTTTTGTGTGAAGAGGCGGGTGCAAAGATCATGCTTGCATCATGGTTGTTCTCTTTCTTCTTCTCTTCTTTTTTGTGTGGAGAGGCGGGTACAAAGACCATGTTCCCCTCGTGACTCTTCTTTCTCTTCTTCTCTTCTTCTTTTGTGGAGAGGCAGGCGCAAAGACCATGTTTACCTCGTGACTGTTCTTTCTTTTCTTCTTTTCTTCTTTTATGGAGAGGCAGGTGCAAGGACCATATTTACCTCGTGATCATTTCTTTCTTTTCTTCTCTTCTTCTTTTGTGTAGAGAGGCGGGTGCAAAGACCGTGTTCGCCTCAAAATTGCTCTTTTTTTTCTTATTCTCTTCTTCTTTTATGTAATGAGGCGGGCTCGAGGACCACGTCTGCCTCATGTGTCTTCTTTTCCTTTTCTTCTCTTCTTTTGTGTGATGAGGCGGGCTCGAGGACCACGTCTGCCTCATGTGTCTTTTCTTCCTTTCCTTCTTTTCTTTTGTGTGATGAGACGGGCTCGAAGACCACGTCTGCCTCATGTGTCTTCTTTTCCTTTTATTCTCTTCTTTTGTGTGATGAGGCGGGCTCGAGGACCACGTTTGCCTCATGTGTCTTTTCTTCCTTTTCTTCTTTTCTTTTGCGTGATGAGGCGGGCTCGAAGACCACGTCTGCCTCATGTCTCTTTTTTTTCTTTTTCTCCTCTTCTTTTGTGTGATGAGGCGGGCTCGAGGATCACGTCTGCCTCATGTGTCTTTTCTTCCTTTTCTTCTTTTTTTTTGTGTGGTGAGGCGGGCTCGAGAGCCACGTCTGCCTCATGTCTTTTCTTTCTTTATTCTGCTCTTCTCTTCTCATTGATGCTTTCGCGCTGGAGTGTATTTCTCTTAATGTGCCCCTGGGTTGGGGTGTAGCTTCATTTGGTGTGTATCCCCCCCCCCGAGGGGTGTGTTTTGCCTCTTTGCTTCTGTGCCCCCAGGTGGGGTGTATTTTTTTGGCTTCTATGTCCCCAGACCAGGGTGTGTTTGTTTTTTTTTATGCCCCCCGAGGCGGGGTGTAATTCTCTTCAAATGCCCCCATGGTGGGGTATACTCTTCACGGCTTCTATGCCCCCAGGTGGGGTATGTTTCTTCTTCAAATACCCCTAAGCCAGGGTGGACTTCTCTTCATATGCCCCTGAGCCGGGGCGTGTTCTTTATAGCTTCTAGGCCCTCGAGGCGAGGTATGTTTCTTCTTCATATGCCCCTAAGCTGGGGGGATTCTTTTTTATTCTTTTGCTCCCAAGGCGGGATGTAGCTTCTTCAAATGCCCCTCCAAGCCGGGGTATACTCTTCACGGCTTCTATGCCCCTAGGCGGGGTATGTTTTTTCTTCATATGCCCCTGGTACGGGGCGTGTCTTTTGTTTCTTATACCTCCATGGCGGGGGCAAATTCTGCTATCTTTCTACCCCTCAAGGCGGAGGAGTGCTTCTCTTCATATGTCCCCAGCACTGTAGACACGCCATTCTTGACGCCACCTGAGAAAGTCTCATATTACTATACGACGCCCCGCAACGACTTATGCATTTTAAATCACTCGAGTGCTTCCTTTTCTTGGGTCTTCTTCTGCCCTTTTCAGCATTCGGAATCGTCCCGTCACGGCATTCGGACAGCGTCAACACCAGGCAGACGCATCAGGAGGTTCCGGAATCAGGAAGGGTGTCTGACGGGCTGCCACCGACGCCTGATTTGAGGACCCGGGTGGGTCTTAATGGGGGCGTCCAGGCCCCTGGACGCCCCCATGTTTTTAATTTAATTTATTTTATTTTCTCAGGGCCCAAACCAAATAAAATATATATATATTAATGGAGGCGTCCAGGGCCCTGGTCGCCTCCATAAAAACAAAAATAAAAAATATGTGTAAAATGCCAGTTGGCATACAAAAACAAAAAATATATAAAAAAATATATATATTAATGGAGGCGTCCAGGCCCCTGGACGCCTCCATAAAAACAATTATAAAAAAATCAAAATGCCAGCCTTGGCACAAAAGATAAATAAAAAATAAAATAATATATTTTGGAGGCGTCCAGGCCCCTGGACGCCTCCATCAACTCTCTCACGGGCGCCGGCCACCGAACGACGATTTGTCGTGTGTGAAAAAATCCAAATTTTGAAGACGTCCAGTGACCTGGACGCGCCCATTTCTGAATCACGAGGCGCCGCTCACAAAACCACGCGTTGTGCCAAACCGCGTGCGGCCGTCAGCAGTATTCCGGGACCCTGGACGCCCCCACAAAAGTATTCCAAAAAAATTAATAAAAATACAATAAAATATTAATTCGGCCCTGATGGAGATGTCCAGGGTCCTGGACGCCTCCACCCTCCGTAGCCCTATAAATAGAGGCCCACCCCCTCAGTTCTGGGAGAGCTTCAAAGTGATCCGATAGGCTGCCGGAGCCCAGAGGCTACGGAGTCATTTTCTAACCCATGGGTTCTTTTGTACGTGGAGGTTCTGCCGGCTTCTCGGGTGCTCACGCTCGCGAGAGGAAGGTCGTCTTCATCCACCGCGCTTCCACGTCGTCCCCACGCTGCCGGAGCTCCGCCGGATTTCACCATCGGCACATCCAATAAGCCAATTTTTTCCTTTTCTTCGTAGTTCTTTTGCATTCATCATCTTGCATCCCCTATCCCCCTTCATAAGGGTGCCTTTTCTTATACACTTCTTACATCCATCATCTCATTTTCCTCCTACTCGAGTCCGAGAGGGGTTTAAAAGATAACACCAACCAGGTGTGTGTCTTGCCATCATTTCGTTATTTTTTATCGCAAATATTTGAGTACTACACCTCCGTCTTTCTAATCCACTTGTCATTTGTTTGTCGTTGTTTTGCAAGGGTAGCCGAGGAAAGCCCTCTCCGTCGGCCGACCGGAGGGAGAGGAAGAAGCAACCCGCCATCTCCCGCTCTTGAGGTAGGCGCGATCACTTTCTTATTTTGGGGTCTTTCGGCCCCTGGCGATCACATCTTGTTTTCAAGGCCGCGGCGAGTCACTTCCCCAATGGCCGTTTAAATTTCCGTTCTTATATTCTCTATATACTCTGTTATATTCTGCTCATATTCTCGAGGCCGCGGCGAGTCACTTCCCCAATGGCCGTTTAAATTCCCGTTCTTATATGTTATATTCTTATCTATTCGTGTTCTCGAGGCCGCGGCGAGTCACTTCCCCAATGGCCGTTTAAATTCACGTTCTTATACGTTATATTCTTATCTGTTTGTGTTCTCGAGGCCGCGGCGAGTCACTTCCCCAATGGCCGTTTAAATTCCCGCTCTTTGTATTCTCTCTATATTCTGTCATCTGTTTGTATTCTCGAGGCCGCGGCGAGTCACTTCCCCAATGACCGTTTCAATTCTTGTTATTTAATTTTTGCACCATTCCCGTCCCCCCGAGGCCGCGGCGAGTCACTTCCCGCTATGGCCGATTAACCCCCATATTTTGCTATATCACACTTGTCCCGCTCGCCCCGCCGGAGCAATCTCCCGTGGTGGCCCCTTCTCTCTCTTCTCTTATTTCTGTGTTGCAGTAAACAAACAACAAAAAAGAAGGAGCCCGCGCGCTCCGCGTCCTCTCCGCTCTTCCCTTAACCGCGTGACGTTGCTCACAGATTGGCAATCACGGTGGGACGACTACTGCTTCCTTTCGGCTACCCTTGCAAGTTCGGCACCACCCGTGCCTCTCCACCTTCGCGCCCGCGCGCGCCCCCGTTGTGCTCACGGCAGCACCGTCAGTTTTGATTGGTTCTTTGTTTATTATATGTCTATTATTTCTGTTGTTTTCTTACTCTATATATCTGTCAGCATTCCATTGCATACATCCATTCCTCTTTTCTATCCTTTTTTCATTTTTTAAGGATCACCCTTTCCCGGTGAAGGAAGGACTCTCCGTTTGGGAATTCCTCTCAACGGACTAGAATCTCCTACACTGGGACCTCCGTAAGTCCCCGACATCGAAGAATCTCCTCTTCGTTCACTGGGCTGGTTGTACCATTGAAGTTCCCCGGAGTTAGTCATTTCATTCGTGGTGAGACGAGAGACCCTAGCTGACACGGCGGTGAAACAAAAACAAACTAGGGTCCCCATTTTGTGTGAACTTCAGATCTCGCTAAAAATATAAAAAATCATCAAAATCAAAACACAAAAAAGGGCGTAAAGGCATCCACTTGTTTGATAATCTCTGCTACCTACTTGCTAGTGTATGTTTTTACGTTCGGGGAAAACTGTGAGCATGTCTCACGAGTCTTTTGAGGAGAACCACCCTAGCCGTGGTTTGTCAGCCGACCCGCGAGTCTATGCTATGGACTCGGGTCCTTCTCATGACCCCTCGCATGAGGTGCAGGTTATTGCCGGGGACACGTCCCCACCACAGGATATCTATTCTTTACTGGGCGTCCTCGCCAACACGGAGCTTACCTCTGAACAACTCCGGACCTTCCAGGCCATTCTAAAGGGGAAATCTGTTTCCCCCACGCCCCAGGAATCAACTCCGGTCATCGCACCTCTCCAAGAGTTCGTGCAAGTCATTCCATCTCCCTCATTGGCGCAAGCCATCCAGTCTCCCTCGCTTCAAGGACAAGCGAGCCAACAACCACCCTCATTCCAGTTCCCATCACAATCTCAAGCTCCCGTTGTTCCCCAGACACCGCTGTAGACACGCCATTCCTGACGTCTCTTGAGAAAGTCTCATATTACTATACAACGCCCCGCAACGGCTTACGCATTTTGAATCGCTCGAGTGCTTCCTTTTCTTGGGTCTTCTTCTACCTTTTTCGGCATCCGGAATCGTCTCGTCACGGCATTCGGACGACATCAACACCAGTCGGACGCATCAGGAGGTTTCGGAATCAAGAAGGGGGTCTACCGGGCGGCCGCCGACGCCTGATCCGAGGACCCGGGTCGATTTTAATGGGGGCGTCCAGGCCCCAGGACGCCCCCATCTTTTTAATTTCTTTTATTATTTTCTCAGGGCCCTAAACAAAATAAAATATATATATATTCATGGAGGCGTCCAGGCCCCTGGACGCCTCCATGAACAATAATAATAAAAAAATATTTGTAAGATGCCAGTTGGCATAAAAACACACAAAAATAATAAAAATATATATATATTAATGGAGGCGTCCAGGCCCCTGGACGCCTCCATAAAAACATATAAAAAATATATAATGCCAAGCCTGGTATAAAAGACAAAAGAAAAATAATAAAATAATATAATTTTGGAGGCGTCCAGTCCCCTGGACGCCTCCATCAACTCCCTCACGGGTGCCGGCCACCGATGGACGGTTTGTCGTGTGTGAAAAAATCTAAATTATAGAGACGTCCAGTCAACTGGACGCGCCCATTTCTAAATCACGAGGCGCCGCTCACAAAACCACGCGTTGTGCCAAACAGCGTGCGGCCGTCGTCGGCTTTCGGTGGACCTACTTGAGGCGTCCGGGACCCTGGACGCCCCCACAAAAGTATTCCAAAAAAAAATATAAAAATAGAATAAAATATTATTTCGGCCCTGATGGAGGTGTCCAGGGTCTTGGACGCCTCCACCCTCCGGAGCTCTATAAATAGAGCCCCACCCCCTCAGTTCTGGGGGAGCTAAGCAGTGATCCGATAGGCTGCCGGAGCCCAGAGGCTACGGAGTCATTTTCTAACCCGTCGGGTCTTTTGTAGGTGGAGGTTCTGCCGGCTTCTCGGGTGCCCACGCTCGCGAGAGGAAGGTCGTCTTCATCCACCGCTCTTCCACGTCGTCCCCACGCTGCCGGAGCTCCGCCGGATTTCACCCTCGGCTCATCCAATAAGCCTTTTCTTCCCCTTTTTCTCCATAGTTCTTTACATTCATCATATTGCATCCTCTATCCCCCTTCACAAGGGCGCCTCTTCTCTTATACTTCTTGCATCCATCATCTCATTTTCCTCCTACTCGAGTCCGAGAGGGGTTTAAAAGATAACACCAACAAGGTGTGTGTCTTGCCATCATTTCGTTATTTTTAGCGCAAGGATTTGAATACTACACCTCCATCTTTCTAATCCACTTGTCATTTATTTGTCGTTGTTTTGCAAGGGTACCCGAGAAAACCCCTCTCTGTCGGCCGGCCGGAAGGAGAGGAAGAAGTAACCCGCCATCTCCGGCTCTTGAGGTAGGCGCGATCACTTTCTTATTTTGGGGTCATTCGGCCCCTGGCGATCACATCTTTTCATCGAGGCCGCGGCGAGTCACTTCCCCAATGGCCGTTTAAATTCCTGTTCTCATATTCTCTTTATATCCTGTTATATTTTGCTCATATCATCGAGGCCGCGGCGAGTCACTTCCCCAATGGCCGTTTAAATTTCTGTTCTCATATTCTCTTTATACCTGTTATATTTTGCTCATATCATCGAGGCCGCGGCGAGTCACTTCCCCAATGGCCGTTTAAATTTTCCGTTCTTATATTCTCTCTATATTCTGTTATATTCTGCTCATATCATCGAGGCCGCGGCGAGTCATTTCCCCAATGGCCGTTTAAATTTCCGTTCTTATATTCTCTCTGTATTCTGTTATATTCTGTTCATATTCTCGAGGCCGTGGCCGTTTAAATCTCTGTTCTTATATTCTCCTTTATATTCTGCTATATTCTGCTCATATTCTCGAGGCCGCGGCGAGTCACTTCCCCAATGGCCGTTTCAATTCTTCTTATTTAATTTATGCACCATTCCCGTCCCCCCGAGGTCGCGGCGAGTCACTTCCCGCTATGGCCGTTTGAACCCCATATCTTGCTATATTATACTTGTCCCGCTCGCCCCGCCGAAGTAATCTCCCGTGGTGGCCCCTTCTCTCTTCTCTATCATCTCTGTGTTGCAGCAAAACAAGCAAACAAACAAAAAAAGAGGAGCCCGCGCGCGCTCTGCTTCCTCTTCCCCGCTCTCCTCCCGAACCGCGTGACGTCGCTCACAGATTGGCGATCACGGTGGGACGCTACTGCTTCCTTTCGGCTACTCTTGCAAGTTCGGCACCACCCGTGCCTCTCCACCTTCGCGCCCGCGCGCGCCCCCGTTGTGCTCACGGCAGCACTATCAGTTGTGATTCGTTGTTTGTTTCTTATATGTCTGTTATTTCTGTTGTTTTCTTACTCTATATATCTGTCAGCATTCCATTGCATACATCCATTCCTCTTTTCTATCCTTTTTTTATTTTTTTGAGGATCACCCTTTCCCGGTGAAGGAAGGACTCTCCGTTTGGGAATTCCTCTCAACGGACTAGAATCTCCTACACTGGGACCTCCGTAAGTCCCCGACATCGAAGAATCTCCTCTTCGTTCACTGGGCTGGTTGTACCATTGAAGTTCCCCGGAGTTAGTCATTTCATTCGTGGTGAGACGAGAGACCCTAGCTGACACGGCGGTGAAACAAAAACAAACTAGGGTCCCCATTTTGTGTGAACTTCGGATCTCGTTAAAAACACAAAAAAATCATCAAAATCAAAACACAAAAAAGGGCGTAAAGGCATCCACTTGTTTGATAATCTCTGCTACCTACTTGCTAGTGTATGTTTTTGCGTTCTGGGAAAACTGTGAGCATGTCTCACGAGTCTTCTGAGGAGAACCACCCTAGCCGTGGTTTGACAGCCGACCCACGAGTCTATGCTATGGACTCGGGTCCTTCTCATGACCCCTCGCATGAGGTGCAGGTTATTGCCGGGGACACGTCCCCGCCACAGGATATCACTTCCTTACTGGGCGTCCTCGCCAACACGGAGCTTACCTCTGAACAGCTCCGGGCCTTCCAGGCCATTCTAAAAGGGAAATCTATTTCCCCCACGCCCCAGGAATCAACTCCGGCCATCGCACCTCTCCAAGAGTCCGTGCAGGCCATTCCATCTCCCTCATTGGCGCAAGCCATCCAGTCTCCCTCGCTTCAAGGTCAAGCGAGCCAACAACCACCCTCATTCCAGTTCCCGTCACAATCTCAAACTCCCGTTGTTCCCCACACACCGCTTCAGCCAGGGCCAACTGTCGGTGGTCCGACAACTCCCTCTCATTCTGGGTTCCCCCCTCAAGTCTCCGGGAGACAGTTTCTCCCCCAGTGGCAAGTGCCACCTTCACCCCCAGAGGAGCTCGCCCAATCGCTCCTCAATAGGTTCAACCGCATGGACGAGCAGTTTCAAAGAGAAAAATGGTGGACGTGAAAGCCACCCCGGAGGTTGCTTTGCCAATCCTTCCCGTCATTCATCTTCCCCCCTCCGAAATGCCCACGTACCGCAGGTACAATGGTACCGGCAACCCCTTCATTCACCTCAAGGACTTCATGTATGAGTCCTCCTACTGGCAAAACGATCAGAGGTCCCTGGCATACCTCTTTCGGAGATCATTGGATGGTCCCGCGCTTGAGTGGTTCTATTCTCTGGAGCCCCGCGAGGCCGAGAATTTTGAAATAGTGCAGAGAAGGTTCTTGCAGAAATATAGGGATAGGGTCGGTCCCTCACTCTCCATTACCGACCTAGTGGCTGAAAAGATGAAACCCGACGAGGATTTTGTCCGATATGCTGATAGATGGAGGTCTCTGGCGGAAAGAATAAGGGATACCCTCTCCGAGCCCGAACAAGTGAAGATGATTGTGTCTAATGCAACCCCACAGTTCAGACATGTCCTGGCCATGAATAAACTTACTACAATGGAGGAACTCTATGAAAGGGCCCGATACATCCAAACCCAGCTAAAAGACTCCCCCATCATGAACATGTTTGAGTCGCCGAAACCCAAAGTGGTAGAAAGACAGGCGCTGGTGTCCCGGGCGGAGCCACAGAAGGGGTCATGACAAATGAGCAAGTCAGTGCGGTCAACAATGCCAACTATGCAGTCAACCCAAGGCCTCCACAAATGCCCCGACTTCCCCTTCAACCAGGTCCTTTCCCTCTTCGTCCTCCACCCCAAAATAATCCACCCCAGGATAATATGCCTCCATTACGCCAACCCCAGCAACAACAACCACAACCTCAGCAACAACAACCACCGCTTCAGTACAACCAAGTTCCACCCCCGGGGAACTATGGTCCCCAACAGCAACAAAGGAGGCCGCTCGGTCCCAAAAGAGCCTACTATCCACCATTGCCGGAAACCTTAGCAGACATTTTTAATGCCCTCATGGCATCAAACCAACTCGCCCTACCCAGAGAAAGGCCCGCGTGGCCCCCCAATGTTGATACCTCCAAATACTGCGTCTACCACAGGCAGCCGGGACACACAGTAGATTACTGCTTCCATTTCAAAGATTACATCCACGATATGAATGATGAACATCAAATAGATTGGGATGAGATGAGACGGTACGTCGCGGCTCTCAAGGCTAGGAGACCTCCTCAGAGGCCACAGCAGCAGTTACAACAGCAGCAGCAGCAGCAACCACAACAACAACAGCAGCCTCAGCAGGCCCCACAACAACAGCCCGACATGGGAATAATCCAGAATCCATTACCGGAGCACCAACAGCCCAATCATCAGGTTAACCCCATCTCCTCCTTCCCGGAAGTCGGGAGAGAGCAGGTGTGGCACCAGGAAAGTACCTCCATTCTTTCTACCTCCAACCCTATCGTCATGCACCCCCCTCACCTTGCCCGGGTAGCACCTCTCTCTCATCAACCCGCGTCAGTATCACCATCACCATTTCCACTACCATTACGCCCTCTCATCCGCACCCCGACCTCCTATCAACCGACACTCTCCACTACGCCTTCACACCCTCTCATCTTCTCTCACTCCCCCACTTTACCACCCACCTCTACCACATTTACCCCTACGCCTTCTAAACCCCTTGTCATCCGTCAACCATACATAACCCCGTCTTTCTCCACCACATCACCACTAATGCCTTCAAAACCACTCATCACCCACCATCCACCTCAAAACCATCACCCGTTTCAAACCTTACCCACTTCCACTTTGCCTCCGCCGCCACCTTCTAAACCCCTTATCCTTCATAATCCGCGCAATATCCCCTCTACCTCCGCCATGCCTCCACCTAACAAACCCCTCATCAGAATCCCTGCTCCCGTCATCACCCCTGCTTCATCAACCATTCCTCCACTACTACCCCTCAAACCCCTGTTAAGATCCACTGCTACCCCCACAGAGGTACAAAAGCCGCAGGCAATGGTGCTCCGGAGTGGAAGGATTTTCCACAGGATTTTCCCCCACAACAGTCAGAATCCCGAGCAATCTCAGCCAGAGAAGGATGATGCAGAACAACCAGAAAGAGCTATCCCTGGAACACAGTATGATCTATTGAAACACCTGGATAAGACACCTGCCCGGATCTCCATCCTGGAGCTTCTTCAAAGATCCACATCCCACCAGGCAGCCTTAATGGAATACCTTCAAAGAGTCATGGTTAATGAAGACCTCCCCGTGGAGAAGATTTCGACAGTCCTGACCCCAACAGACACACAACCAGCCATCATGTTCCACAACTACGAGCTCGCTCCCAAGGAAGCTCGAAATATGCATTGTGCATTTCAATAAAAATTAATGGGGTATCCATAAACCCGTGTCTTGTGGACACGGGTGCATCCATAAATGTGATCTCCATGAGCACTCTTCAGTTGTGTGGGGTCAACGAGGAACAAATAAGACCTTCCTCGATCACGGTCACGGCTTATGACAATAGCAAAAGGCCGCCACAGGGGATGATTATTCTGAAGGCAGAACTAGGCCCCATGTCAATTCCTACGGAATTCCATGTCCTCGACATGGACCCCACATTCAAGGCTATACTGGGTCGCCCTTACATCGAAGCCATGGACGCTGTGCCTTCCACCAACCATCAGTGCATGAAGTTTCCTTACAATGGGAGAATTATTAAAGTGGTCAGTACACCTGTCCTTCACACAGTGGATGCTATCAACACCTCTCTGCCCTCCGTTTGGCCATCTCATCGGCCCATATTATCACTGCTGGACGTGCGTGATCCATCTCACATTCCACTAGCACCAAAGGAGCCGGTCAGGGCAACCGCAACATCATGTCTCCCTTCTCACTCCAAAGGTTGGGAGATTATGAGGAACATCGGCTATCAACAAGGAAAGGGTCTGGGCGCACAGTTACAGGGTATGCTCAAACCGCCAAAGGAAATTAGGCCGAACCGCAGGTTTGGCCTAGGCTTCAAAGGACCGTTCAAGGCAGATTGGAAGCCCCTCACGTGGACTCTATCAAACCACTTCAACAGAGGACCCGTTGTTCAGATGGGAGATCACCCACGAGAAGCACATGGGGGATCACATGCTGTATATTTGGCTGAAAAATGTCCGAGGATCACCAAAAGAGGCAAGATCAAAGATCCGGAATGCGAGTGGGACAAATGGTTCGACATACGGGACATTTCCGTTGCACTGGAAAGGATGTTCTCGTCTCCGCAGCTTGAAGGACCACCATTGATCTCCGAAATACCAGAGAATATTACCACTCTTGCCAAGGTTCCAAACTATCCTCGTCCTCGCCAGAAGGACTCTGTCATCGACGGATCTTCATCCGTCCTCAACATTGCCGTCGACGGCTCATTAGCCGCCATCCTCTCCATCCACTCGTCTCAGCCTTTGCTGATATCTTCTTCCTGGGCCAGACAATTGTCTGATGATCTTCCCAGGTCCCCTTCTTTGCTTACATACCTGCGCGGGCTTTTCAACCCGCGCCAGGTCTTCAACCATGATCTGCTCTATGAGCCTCACAATCCTCTAGCCATAACCCCTTTTCTCTCTCCTCCAATCTCTTTTCACTGCTTTGTCATTAAAAATGAAAACGAAAAAAAAACGTCAATTTTCAAACTCCCCAACAACACATCTTCGTTGAGGAAACCTCCTACATCTCCCACGGGTGCGTACCGCCTTGCGGACCACCCGTCCAAGGTCCGATGAGCGACCTTTTCTACCCCTCCTCTGAGGGGTCTTCTCCTGTACATTCTACACCATCCTCTTCGTCTTCCTCTTCTTCTGTAAATATTGTCAGTCAATCTAGGAATGATAGGCCAAGGGTAGTACCTAGGAAGAAATCCAAGGGTAGGCAGATCCCTCGTCGATTCCTTCTGGATTTGGCCGCCAGGTGTCAGGCCCTTCTTGTCATCCCCCAGTTGTTAGAAAATCCCATCCAGCTACCCGAAATAGAATGCGAGGGCGACTGTGCATCTGATGAAGGGTATGGAGTCTACGAGATCACGGATGAAGAATGCCCCACTGAAGATGAGGGTGAAGAATATGAGGATGCGGCGGGCGCATACGCTAGTGGAATGAGGAGATTCGACGAGCCGTCAACCGCCGTAGAAGAATCCACCAAAGAAGTCAACTTGGGAACTGAGGAAGACCCTAGGATCATCCTCATAAGTGACAACCTACCACCCTCTGAAGAAGAGGCATTAATTGAGGTTCTCAAGGAATATAAGGACACGTTTGCATGGAGCTACGAGGATATGCCGGGTCTGGATTCAACCTTGGTCGAACACCGTTTAACCCTAAAACCAGGGTCCATCTCGGTAAAACAAAGGTTAAGGCGTTTCCACCCTCAGATGGCTTTGAAAATGAAAGAAGAGGTCGATAAGCTCCACAAAGCCAGGTTCATTAGAGTCGTTCTTTATCCTCAATGGGTGGCGAACATTGTCCCGGTCATGAAGAAAGATGGGAAAGTCAGGATTTGCATCGACTTCCGGGACCTTAACCGCGCGTGTCCAAAGGATGATTTTCCCTTACCTCACATTGATGTGCTGATTGATAACACGGCAGGCTACGAAACCCTCTCTTTCATGGATGGATTTTCAGGATACAATCAAATTCGTTTGGCAGAAGAGGATCAGGAAAAGACGTCATTCACTACCCCTTGGGGAACATATTGTTACGTGGTCATGCCGTTTGGGTTAAAGAATGCTGGAGCTACTTACCAAAGAGCGATGATGGCCATATTTCATGACATGATGCACATATATCTGGAAGTGTATGTGGATGACTTATTGGTGAAATCAAGGACCAGGATGGAACATCCAGAAGTTTTGGCTAAGGTCTTGCAAAGGTCAAGAGAGTTCCAATTGAAAATGAACCCGAAAAAGTGTGTGTTTGGTGTGTCGTCGGGAAAATTGCTGGGGTTCATTGTGAGTAAAAGAGGGATCGAGATAGATCCCGACAAAGCTAAGGCCATCAGGGATATGCCGCCTCCCAAGAATTTGAGGGAAGTCCGAGGTTTAATCGGGAGGTTGCAGTTTATTCGTCGGTTTGTGTCTCAACATTCACAAAGGTGTAGACCTCTCTACGAGTTGACCAAGCCAGGAGTAGAATTCCACTGGAATTCTAAATGTCAGAAAGCTTTTGAAGGGTTGAAGGAATATCTGGCTAGTCCACCCGTTCTCATTCCACCCAAACCAGAAAAACCTCTGATCCTTTACGTCTCAGTCTTGGATGACTCCGTGGGAGCCGTCCTCGCACAAGCTGATGAAGAAGGCAAGGAACGGGCAACCTATTACTTGTCTAAACTTCTCAATCCCTGTGAGCAGAAGTACACCGTCATGGAGAAAACCTGTGCTGCCCTCGTTTGGGTGGTGCAGAAATTGAAGCACTACTTCTTGGCTCACGAGGTCCACTTGATTGCTCGAATGAATCCTATCAAATTCCTTCTGGAGAAATCCGTCCTTACGGATAGGCTAGCACGCTGGCAAAGTTTTCTCTCTCAGTTCGACATCACCTACATCCAGCAAAAGGCGATTAAAGGCTATGCCATAGCCGAGCATCTCGCTCACCATCCTCTTCCCAAGTTCGATCCCGTCCAATCAGAGTTTCCAGATGAGGAACTAATGTCCGTCAACCAATCAGATGAGCCAATGTGGACACTATATTTTGATGGAGCTCTGAATTCTCAAGGGAGAGGAATCGGCGTCGCCCTCCTGTCGCCTGAAGGTCTCACATTCCCGTTGGCATATCAGCTCAAATTTTCAGTCACCAACAATATAGCTGAATATGAAGCTCTTCTAGCTGGCCTAGAACTCGCTCATTCTTTTCGTATCACTGAGTTGCGAGTCGTAGGTGATAGTCAACTCATCCTTCGCCAGGTGCTCACTAAGTATCGCACTCGCGATCCCAAACTCAAGCCATACCAAGAACTCACTGCTGCCTTTGCCAAACTGTTTGCCAAACGGATCTTTATTCATGTCCCTCGTCATCAGAATATTCTCGCCGATGCCCTCGCCTCGTTGGCATCATCCATAAGGTTCCCTCTAGGAAGATGGTTTAAGTCCATTTCCATTTACAAACTTCATGCTCCTGCAATCGATGATGCTTCCTACGTAAACATCAAAGACAGGATAGCAAGGAAGATCCTGCAGGAAGATATCCTTGAGAAGAGGGAAATCATGTTGGCAGAGGCCGAAGAAGAACTGGCTGATGAAGAGAAACCATGGTTCTATGAAATCATCAAATACTGCCAAGATCAGTCTTATCCTGAAGGGGCCACCACAGAGGACAAGAAAGCCATAAGAAGGGTGGCTCAGAAATATACTTTGGTTGGAGGTCTACTCTATAGGAGGAGCCTTACTGGTATTCTGTTAAGATGTCTTGGTGACGATGAGGTTTGGAAATGTGTAGAGGAGACGCACTCGGGTGTGTGCGGTGGCCACGTGAATAGTCAGATGCTCGCCAAGAAGATCATTCGGCAAGGCTTTTACTGGCCCACTATGGAAGAAGATTGTGCTGTCTATGTCCGTAGGTGTGTCAAGTGTCAACTTCACGCCGATAAAATCCATTCACCATCTTCCTCACTTCATCCAATATCCTCCCCATGGCCTTTCTCCATGTGGGCATTCGACATCATTGGTCCCCTAGGTGATCCCAATTCCCTCACCAAGCAGAAATCTTTCATCCTTACTGCGACGGAATACTTCACCAAATGGGCCGAAGCCGAAGCTTACGCGGAAATCAAGGCGTCAACAGTCTGCAAGTTCATCATGAAGAACATCCTCGCCAGATTCGGCGTCCCAAGCACGATCGTCACCGACAATGGGCCACAATTCATTTCTCAGGACCTACAGGACCTCTGCAAAAGGTACGCAATTGCATTGCATCATTCATCGCCATATTACCCACAAGGTAACGGCCAAGCGGAGGCCACCAATAAAACATTGCTCAAAATCATCAAAAAAACCTGCGAGTCTAGTAAGTTTTCAGACTGGCCAGAAAAGCTTATCGAAGCCCTATGGGCCTATCGCACTTCAATCCGTACCCCCACCGGGCAGACTCCATTTGCCCTTACTTATGGTATGGAAGCGGTAGTCCCGTACGAGACTCTGATCCCTTCTCTCAGGGTACAATTGGACGAGGAATTTCCCCTCGACGATCGTCGTAATTCACTCCTCGCCCAGTTGGAACTCTTGGATGAGAAGCGGCTGGCCGCTGCCGAACACGCGCGTGTGTATCAAAATAGACTCGCTCGCTTTTACCAAAAGAAAGTCGTTGAGAGAAAATTCAAAGTCGGTGAGATGGTCGTAAAAAGAATTTTTGTCAAACCTGGAGGGCCGCGTTCTAAGCTCCAACCCAATTGGGAAGGACCATTTGTAATTCAAGCCGTGTACCCTCGCAACGCCTACAAGCTAATCAACGCCGAAGGACCGAGTTATCCCACCCTTGGAATGGGCTTTATCTTAAGAAATACTACCCTTAGCACAAAACAAACAAAAAAAAAATGATGAAAAGATAAAAAACATCAAAAACAAAGAAATATTGAAAACCACTAAAAATATGGAAAATTCAAAACGCCGATGCCTGGCAGTCACCATGTAGTTAAGTCCCTGCATCTAACCTTCATGTTAGGATAGGGCCCATTAAGGCTTGGTAGGCACCGGGTCTTGGTTTGCCAGAACCGTGGAGATCCCTGTCCGGCCACGTCGGCCTATGCTCGCTCGAAGGAAGCTAACATGTGCTCACTTATGTATTTTATTCAAAAAAGTTGGTAGCATCACCTACGGTAGGGCCACACCTAGAAGATCTCCGGAAGCTGTAATCTTTATTCTTTTCTCTTCGACCAAATGAGACAGTCGGCGCCCTTAAAACGCTGAGCATGAGAAACCGAAACTCAAACCCCAAAGGCAAGAGTAGGACCCATTTCCTCGAGCATCGATCAGAGCACGAGAAGAGGGCAGTGTCCCCGCAGGCATACAAAAGGGAGCCCACAAACGTCAAACGACTATATCTCCCTCACAAAAAGAAATACAAAGTCAAAATCAAGAGAAAAGCCTGGTCGTGACCGTGCCTGGTGCGATAAACGAACCCCTCAAAGCAAAAGTCTGAATCCACAAAGGGGGGCCGTGGAATGTAAATGCTCGAGATTTGGTCCGAAGTTGTCCGAAAGGAAAGAGTTAATGGGCCCTTATTCGCTCGCCGGGTTAACGGCTTTGCCGGTCCTCTCAGGAGGTTTATCCCCTACACTCTTCCTTCTCCCTCTAAAGATGAAGGTTCGATGGAGTTTCTGAAAGGTGAAAACTGCCCAGGGTCTGCGACCTTATTTTAATATACACATTTTGGTTGCCTACTTTGAAAAGCAAAAGCTATCGCTGCGAAGGAGTCTCCGTGTTTCTGGCTGGTCAAGACCCCTGTTTACCACCTTGATGTCTTCTTGTTTAACCTCGGGCTTAGGCCAATGCAAGCGCGTCACCTATGGGTGCGACGGCGTCTGATTCCGGGTCAGCGTCGCGCGGTTGGTCGTTAGGGTTCCAGGGTGTTCCATCTTATACCATCTAGAGTTGTGAGGAAACAGACCCGGGTCGGGCAAATCATTTACCTCAAACACCTTTTGGGTGAATCCCTGTGGTCGGAAGCAACTGGGAGCCTAAGCATGGCATGACGGTATTGTCATCAGGGTAAGTCTTAGCCGGCGGGATCGTCATTCGAGGGGTCTAGAGGCCCAAATCAACCTAGATGTGCACTTAGGATACCTGGGAGGTTAGTAAGAAACCCCTGTCTCACGTAGGTTAGGTGCCATTTGGGTGCTTGCCGGGCGTTAGCAACAAAAAAACAATCGAATTGATAAGAGCAACAAAAAAATGGAAAAGAGAAAATGTACATATTTGCAAACAAAAAATCTTTTTATGATAAAACAAAAAAAATCAAATATAAAAAAGAAAACAAATCAATTTTGCATGATTGCATTTACGTGCATCATCTCATTTTTAATATCGCTTGCATTCGTGTGCTTGCCTGTCGCATTTATCATCACCGCATCTTTCCCTTGCCTTCGTTAAATAAAGGCTTGGCCCCTTGACCAGTTATCAAGGACAGTCACAGTGACCATTTGCTTATTGAGCAAGGGGCCAAGTCAGAACAGAAATTCTGATTTGTTTGTTTCAGTGATATGTGCAGGGATTCAGGTAACTGAAGCAAAGGTGAAAAACAAACAAACCAAACCTTGTGTTTTATTCCAAAAACCAAAAAAATTACATCAAGTTCCGCCCTCTCTCTCTGCATTACTCGTCCCACTACTCTCCGGGCAAAACACTCTCAAAGGTGCTACCCAACTACGAAAAGCGGTACTCCTGCCGCTCTGTACTCCTCTTCCTATTCCCACATCCCGGCGTTGATCCACGGAAGCAGCAGAGAAGCTACCAACACGAAAGCCACGCTCTCGTGCTTTTCGGTAGCGCTCCTCACCATCTCTCAGCCACTGTTCAGCAAGACCAAGGCCGATTCGGAGTTCGAATAGTTGGGCCTCCATGGCCCTTCGCTCCTCCCTTTCAGCCAAACTGTTGGCTCTTTCTCTCTCTGCGTCTCTTTCTCTCTCTGCCCGTTCTCTCTCACGGTCTTCCCTCTCCAACTGGAGAGTGATCCTCAGTTCCATAGCATCCCTGGATGAGTCGTCATCAGGATGACGCCGCAGTTCCCTCTCCAGTTCTGCTATCCTAGCCTCCTTCTGCGCAGCTTGGGCAAGCGCTTCTTCCGTCTCCTTTTCCTGCCGAGTGTACCATCTCAGATACGCGATAAGGCGTAAACAAAGAGAACTCAACGCTGAAACTTTTACCTGTATACGGAGCATCCCTTCTGCCTCCGCAGCACGCTGCGTGGCGTGAGCAAGTTGCTCATGAAGCGAGTCAAGTTCTGAGGTGGGAATCCACAAGCTGGAAGAGGCACCACCTACTCCCATCGCTGGGGAGGCCGCGCCAATCTGGGCATGCTACGACCATGTGAATTAGCAGCCAACATCTGGAATCTGGGGTTTTAATTAGGAACGTACTGTACACCTACCAAGGCGCTCGTAGCTCCGCGGGCATCGCCCAACTGTTGTTCCATCTCTGCCAAGCGAGTTCGTAAATTCGCTATCATGGCATCCCGGACATCCTGCAGCCTTACAAGTCAGCATTTTCACCAGAAAAACCAAGAAAAGGAGAAAGAAGAGAAGAGAAAAAGGGGAAACCTACCTCCGCAAGTCCCCGGGGTTGGAACCGTTCTGCGTACTTTGTCCTATATAGACGCAAGTAGTCCTCGCTGTCCCGCGCCTGTGATTCTACAATCGTGCCACCCCGTTGCCAGTCCTCATACTGTTCGGGGAATCGCACGCGCCAGTCAATGCAGGTCGCCGGTCCCCGCGTCTTTCTCCCGACACGAGGTGGCGCAGCTGAATCCACCCATTCTTGAGCCAGTCCTAAAGTCCTCATAACTAATCGTAGCCGAAGCGGCTCGATTTCATTCAGGCAGTGCATCCACAGTTCCCGTCCGAACCGGGCACGACTTGCTAGAACCCACGGCTGGTTGGCATCGACCATGTCTGAGTAGGGTCTCCAGTTTACCATCGCTGCAGGGAACTCCTGTAGCTCCCGCCTTAACACCATCAGTTGGTAGGTTAGGGGTGCCGCACTCATGATGGGTTCCCACCGCCTGGCTAGCGGCACCATCACGGGTCGCCAATGTCGAGCTCTCCCCATGGGGAGGTAATAATAGCTCCATAGCTGCTCGGCGCAGGTCATCAGCACCTTGCGAAAACAACAAAAAAAATACAAAACAAGCAAAACCAAAAATACCTGGATGAATGGTGTGAAACCACTCACAGTCATCTCACGATCCGTTTCTTGGAATAAGCCTGCAAACAAGTGCGCCAGCATGGCAGCTCCCCAGGCATAGTACCCTACTCTTTCAAGGTCTGACAGCAGCTCCAGGAAGCAACATTGGATACCGTCCCCTTTCGAGCTCAGTACCAATCTCCCCAAAAGGAAGAGGAGAAATCTCCTCAAATCTATGTTACATCTTTCCCAGTCGCCGAAATCTGTGCAGTACACGGCACGGCATCCTGTTTCTATCCTTTCCATGAACTCTTCTGAGGATTCGTCATCCCGCCGACGAGTGTCGGTGAGCCCTAATGCATCCATGAGGGACGCCCTAGCTACCGACCTGTTTTTCCGACCATCTAGGTCCAAACCCAGTAACTTCTGGGCACCTTCTCGGTAGTCCGCGTAAGTGACTCCGGTCACTGCCTCGCCATCCACCTTGAGACTCGTAATTCGGACCACATCTTCCAAGCTGGGCACCATGTGCCCCCAGGGCATCAGGAATGCCCGGCTCACTGGGTCCCATCTCTCACACAAGGCTTGGATCAGGACTAGGTCAAGCTGGATCGGCTCGATCCGAAGGAAGGTACCAAATCCCATCACGTCTAGCCTCGCCTTCTGAAAATCTGGGAGGCCCCTGTACGCTGCTACTACCAACTCCCATGAGATTTGTGATTTCATCACAACCTACACATACAAGGAATGGGGGTGAGGTTTGGTCAGAAGAAAGGAAGAAAAAATGAGAAAAGGGCAAGAAAACTTGGCTTACGAGTTGTGATTGGGCCCTTTCGCTGAAGTGCCCTTCAAGGTCTGAAAGCCTCCTGGAACTACTACCACTGGACCTGCTTCTCTTCGAGGAATGGGAAGATTCGCCCTCCATCCAACTCTCAGAATTTTGAACTCCTCCTCTCCCGTAAGAACTTGTGCTCCTCGAGTTAGCTCTCGATATACCTGGGAGATAAAAGGGACAAGAATTTATAGAAATGGAAGGAGTGCGGGCCAAGATTGCCTCCATCACCTGTCGATGATAGCCCTCGCAATGAGACACCGGCCAAGCGGCCCCATGTGTCGCTTCACCGCTCGCACAGGGTGATTGACTGGACGAAGAATAGGACGAATAGCCCCTATGTTGTCTAGGGATACCCTATCATGTTTTGGAGGACGCCCGCAAAATTTGGCACAACATCCGGGAAAAGGAACTAGGGCCGTCAGTATTGACTTCGACGGCAGATTCCCGTGAAAAATGGTCACAACAAGACGCGATTCTCCGCTTGGAGCGGAGTCTCGGCAGACCCATCACATGGGAACAGTGCAAAGGAGAAGAAGTGTAGGGAAGAAGGAACGCACAAGAGAACAAACAAGCAGCAGAAAATCAAATCACTCCATTCATAATTCTACATAAGCTGTCATAAGCACTACAATCATAGAGAGGTGGCGGGTCCACTAGCCCGCCAATCCTCACCATCACTCATCTCTCCGGGCACTCTCCTCCTCTCCCCCGAGGTGAGGGTCCCTCAGAAGCCTCCGGGATCCCCGTGCAGTAGCACCTGCCTCGCCTCTGGGCGCCTGCTCCGCAGCAGTGACTCGCTGCTCCTCCCCTGGCGTGGCGAAGAAGCCACTGGCGGCAAAGCGACCGGACTGGCGGAGTCGCTCCCCGAACTCTCGCGCTCTCTCGTAGCGCGTCTCCATCCCTCCTAGCCTCTGCACGACGGCCTGAAGGCCCAGCTGGAGCTCCCTCACTTGGGCCTCCAAGGCCCTCCTCTCGGTCAGATCCCGCTGTCGCTCGGACCTTCTCTCGGCTTTCTCTCTCTCTGCCTCTCTCCTCATCATCTGCAGAAGAACCCTTAACTCCAGGATGTCTGGAGAAGGTCTCTCCTCACCACGATGCCGCAGCTCCGCTACAGTCGCCACCCAGGCGTCACGCTCCTCTTCCGCCCGGGTCGCGCGGGCCACCGCACCGGCAAGTTGCTCCCGGAGGGAGGCAATCTCGAGAAAAGGGGCCGAGGAGCTGGAAGATCCGCCAGCCACTCCCACCGTCGCTGTCTGCTGGGCACGCTGGAACAAATAAACAACGGCCGTCAGTGAAACTCCAAAATCTGAAGTTAAAAGTGCGGCACGTAACTTACCAGGAGCGACAACTCATGTTGAGCGACGGCCAGCTGCCGCCTAGTCTCTGACAGTTGGGCGCGCGAGCCGCCGATGCCACGCGTGTCCCCAGCTTGGGGAAGCCCCGCGTAGCTCTCTCTCTGCCGCCGCAGGAAGTCGGCACTGTCCTGCACCAGTATACCCCCTTGCTGTCCAGGGAGACGTACGGGCCAGTCCTCGAGCCTCGCCTTGCCGCGACTCTCCCTCCTGACGCGGCTCGGCTCGTCCGCACTCGCCCACTCATCGGCCAGACCCAGGGTCCTTGCCATGTCCTGCACCAAGAAAGGGGTCCCACATCAGTCAAAAGGAACGCGTCCCCTGTCTAGGACGCGTCCATCATTTGAGTGCAACACTCGCCGAACCCTTTCCTCCTCGCGCGGCTCGCTTCAAAACCCAAAATGAATTAAAAGAGGAAGAGATCGGAGGACCTACCGGACCGTGTTCACCTCCTCCCACGCCATCGGGCCCCTCGGGTCCCTCGGGGGCCCGAAGCGGCCCTTCCTCCTCCATGGACGCCGTTCCGTGCTCGGGCGCGTCCCTCCTTGGGCGAGGGGTCCCGCGTCCCTCTCCACCTTCACCGTGGTCAGGCCCACCGAACTCCATCGATCAAAAGAGGAGGAAGACGAGAAAGGGGGGGGAGCGAGTTTCGGCAGAAGGCGGGCTCGTTTGCGGGTAAGGCACGGGAGAAGAAGGACCACCCGTCGCTTTAAATTTGAAATCAAGGATTAAGACGCGTCCTCGCGCCTGGACGCGCCCAAAAGGGGGAAAAGGAAACAAAATCCCCCCGTGCAAAGCGTAGTTCCCCGCTGTTCAGGGCAAGGTCTCGCGAAGCATGCCTCAAAGGACAACTCAGTGCAAAGAAGAAAGTGTGGGAGAGAGAAAAGTACACACAACACAAAAAAGCCATTTCCATTTCATATAATAGCCGAAAGTACATCATACAGTGAGAAGGGTGACGTACAAGCAACTCTCTAACTCTCACCGTCACCCTCCTGGTCATCTCCTTCCTCCCTCCTCTGACGGGGATCCCTAGGGGGCCTCCGCGACCTCTGTGAACCCTGAGAAGCCGTGCTCGCCTCTCCAGGTGGCACCATGCCAGCCTCCAAGGTACGGCGACGCTGCTCGGCCGAAGAAACTAGAAAGCTGCCCACAGAAAAGGAACCGGACTGACGAAGTCGCTCCCCGCGCTCCTTCGCCCTCCGATACCGCTCCTCACTCTCCCGGAGTCTCCCCTCCGCCGTGCCAAGACTCAGCCGGAGCTCCGACACCTGGGCCACCAGAGCTCTCCTCTCGTCCCAATCTCGATATCGCTCTGCCATCCTGTACTCCCTTTCTTTCTCCATGGTCTCCCTCTCCCTCTCTCTCTCTAGGGTCTCCCTATCCCACTCCCTCTCTCTCTCCATGGTCTCCCTATCCCTCTCCCTCTCCTCTCTCTCTCTCACCGCCTCCCTCCTCGACAGCTCGAGGGCGATCCGCAGATCCAGCACGTCACGAGGGAGCTCCTCAGCCTCCCGTCGACGCTCCTCCTCCAGCTCCGCAATCCGGGCGTCACGCTCTGCCACCCGGGCGTCACGCTCTGCCACCCAGGCATCACGCTCCTGCTCAGCACGAACAACACGCGCCAGGGCCTCCCGAATCTCGGCCACCTGTCAAAGCACGCATGCACCGTAAGAGAACAGTGATAGAAGGAAAGCATCTAGAAAAGGGTCGCGGCCAAGCAAACACTCACTCGAGCCTCGCGGTCACGCTCGGCCTCCTCAGCCCGAGCCACCGCATACGCCAGCTGCTCCTGGAGGGCAGAAACCTCCGGAGGAGGGCCCCGCGAACTGGAACCTGCTCCACCAGCCATCCCGGCTGCCACTGTCTGGTGGGCCCGCTGAAACACGAAGCAGACGTCAGACAAAGGCCAAGCATCAAAAATCCAGGTCACAAAAAATGCATTGCATAGACTCACCAGGATCTCCAACTCCTGTCGGATGGCCACCAACTGTCGCCTGGCGTCCATCAACTGGGCCCGCAGGTCGGCGATCATGGTATCACGAGCATCCTGCATTACACATAAGTTAGTATCCCATGCATATACATATAGAAAGGTGAAGCAGTTTCATTTCACTTACCCCTGCCATACCACCCAAGGAGAGGCGGTCCCCGTACGTAGCTCGGTACCGTCTCATGTAGTCTGTGCTGTCCTGTACATGGGACACCACTGGGACCCCGCCCTGCTGCCAGTCCTGGTACTGTGCTGGGAAGCGCGTACGCCAGTCCACGATCTTCGCCTTCCCCTTGGTCTTCCGCCCAATGCGGGCCGGCGCATCTACGTCAACCCACTCCTGGGCCAGCCCCAACGTCCTCATGACCAGTCTAAGCCGCAGCGGCTCAATCTCGTTCAGGCAATGGACCCACACGTCCCGCCTGAAGCGAGGAAGACCCGCTACAACCCAGGGCTGGCCAGCATCGCCCATGCCCAGGTAGGGCCTCCACACCACCTGCATCACCATACATACATTATGTTAGTTACCATTCAGTCACATGCATAAACACAAAAAAAAATCATACGCATCATACCATGGCCTCAGGATACTCGCTCAGCTCCCGACGAAGTGACGCCAGCTGGTAGCCGTGGGGTGCTGCAACCACGACCGGCCTCCACTGCCGCGCCAGAGGCACGGCCCTCCTGTTCCCATGCCTAGCCCTCCCCATCGGGAAATAGTAATAGCTCCACACCTGCATCCATCATACATCATTAGTACAATAATTGCATATTTAACTGTGGGAATGCATAAATAAAATGTTTACCTGGAGGAAAGGTGCGAAGCCACTGACTGTCGTCTCCTTCTCCGAAGTCTGGGAGAGATCAGCAATCAAATGGGCAAGCAGAGCCGCTCCCCACGCATAGTGCCCCACTCTGTCAAGGTCCGCCAGGATCCCGAGGAAACGGCAGTGGATGCCATCCCCCTTCGTCCCCAGCAGAAGGCGGCCCAGGAAGAAGAAAAGAAACCTCCGAAGGTCTAGATCCACCAGTTCCCGCTCACTCGGATCCTGGGTAAAAGCAGCGCGAGCGTCCCCCTCTAGTCGAGCCAAGAACTCTGCTCCAGTCTCGCTAACCCGCTGGCGCGGGTCGACGAATCCGAGCGCCTCCATGATCTCCACTCGGCCAACTACCCTGCTGTCCCTGTCAGTCACGCTCGTCTCTAACCACAGTAGGTCCAGGGCACTCTCTCGGTAGTCGGGGTAGGTGACCCCGCTCACCGCCTCTCCGTCCACCCGTAGCCCGGTGATCCGAGCCACGTCCTCCAGTGTCGGCACCATGTGCCCCCAGGGCATCAGAAACGCCCGGCTCGGCGCATGCCACCGCTCCCTCAGTGCCTGGATAAGAGGAAGGTCGAGCCGGAAGGGCTCGATCCTAAGGAAAGCTCCAAAGCCCATGGCGTCCACACGCGCCCTCTGGAAATCCGGCAGCCCACGGTATGCTGCCACCACCAGGGACCAGCTAATCCGGCCCTTCATCACGCCCTGCAAACCACAAAACCAACAAAGAACACATCAGCATCATGAACAGTCATAAACAATAACACTGTATATATACTACTTATTCTTTTATTTTTACTTTTTTAAAATATTTATATTTTCTTGTGGAGGCGTCCAGGCCCCTGGACGCCTCCTCTTCTTTTCCTTTTTTTCTTTTTTAGAAAAAAAACCAAAACCAAAACAAAAATATATTAATAATATATATATTATCATGGAGGCTTCCTAGCTCCAGGACGCCTCCTTATTTTTATTATATTTCTATTACGTTTCGTAAATAAATAAATAAATAAAAAGAAAAGAAAAAAGTGGAGGCGTCCAGGCCCCTGGACGCCTCCTTCTCTCAGTATCCGGCCTTCTCTCACAGCCTCTCGCACGACCGTTTTAGTCTATTGAACCACAAAATGAGAATTCCGAAGTACTTACCGGGTCGTGATCGTCCTCTCCCGCGTCACCAGCATCCGCAGCGGCCTCCGCGGCCAGGAGAGGCACCTCCATCCCCTCCTCCGCAGCAATCTCCTCTGCTGCAGCCTTCTCGGCATCATCCCTCAACCTCCTCGCACGACGAGCCAGTCGTTTCCGCTTCTCTGGACCCTGGCTCGATCCTCCTCGCTCCATGGGGACAAAGAATGGGTTTGTCTGGTTTGACCGGATCGTTTGAATGAACAGTAAGTGAGTAGGGGGGGGAGCCCCCCCTATATATATAGATTAATCTTTAATTGGGGCGTCCAGGCGCCTGGACGCCCCGACCTTTTTTATTTTTTTTAAAAATTCAAAAAATTAGGGGCGTCCAGGCGCCTGGACGCCCCCATAACAAAAAAATCAAAAAAAATAAAAAATAAAAATTAGGGGCGTCCAGGTCTCTGGACGCCCCCAAAAATAAAACAAATTAAAAAATTAAAAAAATCAAAGTAGGGGCGTCCAGGCCTCTGGACGCCCCCACAATAAGAATTTTTAAAAAATATATATATAAATAAAAAAGGGGGGGTTAGAGTACGTACTTAACCCAAACAAAATAAAAAAAACACAAAGAAAAAGAAAAACCATAAAAAAGATAATAATTAAAGGGACGGGGGTCCGAAACATCCAAATGCCAGATTTTATTCCATCAGAAAAGCAGAGTGAACTACATCAGGGGTTTAGGCACCTTAGGCCTTAACTTCCCCAGTTCGGTTACATAAGCCCTCCACGGCTCGCATTCTTCCACCACGTGCGCTAAGGCCTTTCCCGCAACCCTTGTCTTCCAGGGAGCTTTAATGGCCTTCGCTTCCTTCGCGTCCGCTTCAGTGCCCAACTCCCTTTTCTTCAAAGGAACAATGCCAGACGATGGCGGGAACGAATGGCGTGGGATGCCAATCTGGAGGCAGCACCGATGCGCACTATAAAGGACGAACTCGGTCGCGCCGATCAGTTGAAGATCAACTTCGGGGGAAGACCTCATGAGGAGATCTAGCGAAAGCAAACATGCCGGTGCGCAAGTAAAGAAGCCTTGTGTCACGGTGCGGAAGTGAGACCGCCAGTCTTCACGTTTCTTCAGCCACGGAACGCGGTTCACTACAGTACCACCAAAGCCTAACACGTCGGCTATGTGGTGAAGCGGGCTTTGTTGGAAGAGCTTCGAAGCGGTTGGCATTCCCTCGCGGTGGTCAAATTTGAAATGCAAATCCAGCCAGCAATTCAAGATAAGTGCACAACCAAATGGAGGCTTACCCATGCTCGAAGCAGTAAGACCGCTGTAAAGATAGGCAAGGACGGCGGGTCCCACCCTCTTTCCACGCCAGATCCCGCAGATAGCACTCAGCTGGTCTTCCTCCACTATGTTGTCGGTATAGGGGAACAAGAGAGCACCCGCCAGACAGATAGTGAACCCCTTCATGATTCCCTCCAAATAGTCATCGTCTGGTGACCCTCTCAGGGCGTCCATGACCCACTCCGCAAGCTTTTGGAGATCGATCCCCTTTTGAGTACGGACCTTTCTGGCTGCGTCGGGCGGCATGAAGCTTCCAAGGACGCTTTCAGAAGTCCCCCGTGTCAGCATCCGCATAGCCTTCACCTTCCCGTCACTCTTGAATTTCTTCAAACCAAGCAGAAGTTCCACCTCCTCGAGGAGGACGGTCACCTCGAAGGTCGGGAAGATAAAAGTGTGGGTCTGGGGATGCCAGACCTCCACTAGCGCGCCCATAGCCGCCCAGTCCATACGAATCTTCTCGTAATGTTTGGCGTGAATAAGGAGCCCCTGCAGATGCCACTTCGAGAGTATGGCCCTCATGCCAATGGAGATATTGGAAGTCAGCCTTGAAAGCCATGGCAGTTTGGAAAACTTCCTCGGGCCTGGGAAGAGTGGATATGGCTGGAAGAAGAAAGAAGAAGAAAGGAAGTAAGAAGAAGGCTCACGTGGAAAAATTTGAAATGAATCAGCTTACCATATGCGACATGATCGTCCCACTCAAATGACCCTCGAGGTCGGAGAGTCGCCTGATCTCGCTGCTAGGCCTGCTCCTCTTCATAACGCGGGAAGACTCTCCTTCCATCCTGAAAATCTCTAGATTCTCCTCTCATTCCTCTCCTGAGCTTCCAAAACCCACCTTGGTGCATTTGAATGAACTAGCCTAAGGGGAGTTCTTATAGGAAGGGAATGGTGCTACAGGACAGAACATGTCACATCAGTGGTCATTGTCAAAATTTTGTCTGGATCTCCTTTGAACTGTGGTGCGATTCTGCTACTTTCTGATGTTGCTAACCTTTGCTAGTCTGCGCAGGTTTTACTAACGGACATCTTTGTCCTATCTCCTGTCCCACCTTTCATTGGTTGGTCCCACCACGTCATGCATCGTAGTATATGATACTTACGCTACTAGAACATGTCAAGGACCTTGCGGCTCGAACGAATCTGGGATCTGAGTTCCCCTTCAACAAAAATGGTGATGATCCCAGAGGAATTTGGGTTGTACAGATAGGCCGTCAATTTGTGATAGAATGGGGACGACGGTTCCGTTCAGTGAGTTGGCGCGTGGATAAACGGGCCCCAGCTCAGTATCAGCTCACCGGATCGGTATCCTGACCCGTTCTTCACAAGTTGACAATATTATCCTTGGCTATTTTCTATTTTAGTTTGTTTTGAATTTTTCTTTAAACCCAGCATGCATTCATATAGGACTTTGATTTATTGCGGAAGATCATTCAAGTGATTCGATTGTGAAAGCCGTTGTGCTCCAATTCCCACAAATATGAGATATTCCACTCCGAATGAAATACTGAGTTTCCTTGAGACAGCCCTACGCTGCTCTTCCAAAGGAGACCCTTGTTTGGACAGACCCTCAGATATTCCTTTACCTTTTTTGACCCACCTTGGCCGCAGCACTTCCACATTGGCTGGTAACCGCTCCCCAAAGGTGAAACCTCCGGTTTATGACCCAGGTACTTCCACACCGAGAAGTTGGTCTCCTTTTGTTTCGTGCCTGAGCGCACATCTCACCCTCCCTTATTTGATCTCCGTCCAAGCAATCGTCAATATTTGAAAGACCTCCTTCAGGGTCGCCTCATTGAAACTCCAGGAAAGATTCCAAACAGTAACGTCAAAAGCGTGTCTCATCACACCTTGGCATCAACTTATCAGTCCGCTCCCACTTCACTCCACTCCACTTCCACTACGTGTCGCTCCCTTGCAAAGCAGACGCCAAGGCGGGGCAGCTGTAGACACGCCATTCCTGACGTCTCCTGAGAAAGTCTCATATTACTATACGACGCCCCGCGACGGCTTACGCATTTCGAATCACTTGAGTACTTCCTTTTCTTGAGTCTTCTTCCGCCCTTTTCGGCATCCGGAATCGTCTCATCACGGCATTCGGACGGCATCAACACCAGTCAGACGCATCAGAAGGTTCCGGAACCAAGAAGGGTGTCTGCCGGGCGCCCGCCGACGCCTGATCTAAGGACCCGGGTGGGTCTTAATGGGGGCGTCCAGGCCCCTGGACGCCCCCATATTTTTAATTTATTTTATTTATTTTCTCAGTGCTTAAACTAAATAAAAAATATATAAATTAATGGAGGCGTCCAGGACCCTGGACGCCTCCATAAAAATAAAAAATAAAAAATAAGTATAAAATGCCAGTTGGCATACAAAAACAAAAAATAAACAAAAATATATATATATTAATGGAGGCATCCAGGACCCTGGACGCCTCCATAAAAATAAATAAAAAAAAATCAAAAATGCCAGCCCTATCATAAAAGGACAAACAAAAAAATAAAATAATATAATTTTGGAGGCGTCCAGGCCCTTGGACGCCTCCATCAAAACCCTCACGGGCGCCGGCCACCGAACGACGGTTTGTCGTGTGTGAAAAAATCCAAAATATAGAGACGTCCAGTCAGCTGGACGCGCCCATTTCTGAATCACGAGGCGCCGCTCACAAAACCACGCGTTGTGCCAAACCGCGTGCGGCCGTCGTCGGCTTTCGGTGGACCTGTTTGAGGCGTCCGGGACCCTGGACGCCTCCACAAAAGTATTCCAAAAAAATATATAAAAATATAATAACATATTATTTCGGCCCTGATGGAGGTGTCCAGGGTCCTGGACGCCTCCACCCTCCGGAGCTCTATAAATAGAGGCCCACCCCCTCAGTTCTAAGGGAGCTTCTAAGTGATCCGATAGGCTGCCGGAGCCTAGAGGCTACGGAGTCATTTTCTAAACCGTGGGTTCTTTTGTAGGTGGAGGTTCTGCCGGCTTCTCGGGTGCTCACGCTCGCGAGAGGAAGGCCGTCTTCATCCACCGCACTTCCACATCGTCCCCACGCTACCGGAGCTCCGCCGGATTTCACCCTCGGCTCATCCAATAAGCCTTTTCTTCCCCTTTTTCTCCATAGTTCTTTACATTCATCATATTGCATCCTCTATCCCCCTTCACAAGGGCGCCTCTTCTCTTATACTTCTTGCATTCATCATCTCATTTTCCTCCTACTCGAGTCCGAGAGGGGTTTAAAAGATAACACCAACCAGGTGTGTGTCTTGCCATCATTTCGTTATTTTTACCGCAAGGATTTGAATACTACATCTCCATCTTTCTAATCCACTTGTCATTTATTTGTCGTTGTTTTGCAAGGGTACCCGAGGAAAGCCCTCTCCATCGGTCGGCCGGAAGGAGAGGAAGAAGCAACCCGCCATCTCCCGCTCTTGAGGTAGGCGCGATCATCTTCTTATTTTGGGGTCTTTCGGCCCCTGGCGATCACATCTTTTCATCGAGGCCGCGGCGAGTCACTTCCCCAATGGCCGTTTAAATTTCTGTTCTCATATTCTCTTTATATCCTGTTATATTTTGCTCATATCATCGAGGCCGCGGCGAGTCACTTCCCCAATGGCCGTTTAAATTTCCGTTCTTATATTCTCTCTATATTCTATTATATTCTGCTCATATCATCGAGGCCGCGGCGAGTCACTTCCCCAATGGCCGTTTAAATTTCCGTTCTTATATTCTCTCTGTATTCTGTTATATTCTGCTCATATTCTCGAGGCCGCGGCGAGTCACTTCCCCAATGGCCGTTTAAATTTCCGTTCTTATATTCTCTCTGTATTCTGTTGTATTCTGCTCATATTCTCGAGGCCGCGGCGAGTCACTTCCCCAATGGCCGTTTAAATCTCTGTTCTTATATTCTCCTTTATATTCTGCTATATTCTGCTCATATTCTCGAGGCCGCGGCGAGTCACTTCCCCAATGGCCGTTTCAATTCTTGTTATTTAATTTCTGCACCATTCCCGTCCCCCCGAGGTCGCGGCGAGTCACTTCCCGCTATGGCCGTTTGAACCCCATATCTTGCTATATTATACTTGTCCCGCTCGCCCCGCCAGAGCAATCTCCCGTGGTGGCCCCTTCTCTCTTCTCTCTTATTTCTGTGTTGCAGCAAAGCAAACAAAACAAAAAAAGAAGGAGCCCGCGCGCTCTCCGCTTCTTCCTCTTCCCCGCTCTTCCACGAACCGCGTGACGTCGCTCACAGATTGGTAGGTGGAGGTTCTGCCGGCTTCTCGGGTGCTCACGCTCGCGAGAGGAAGGCCGTCTTCATCCACCGCGCTTCCACGTCATCCCCACGCTGCCGGAGCTCCGCCGGATTTCACCCTCGGCTCATCCAATAAGCCTTTTCTTCCCCTTTTTCTCCATAGTTCTTTACATTCATCATATTGCATTCTCTATCCCCCTTCACAAGGGCGCCTCTTCTCTTATACTTCTTACATCCATCATCTCATTTTCCTCCTACTCGAGTCCGAGAGGGGTTTAAAAGATAACACCAACCAGGTGTGTGTCTTGCCATCATTTCGTTATTTTTACCGCAAGGATTTGAATACTACACCTCCATCTTTCTAATCCACTTGTCATTTATTTGTCGTTATTTTGCAAGGGTACCCGAGGAAAGCCCTCTCCGTCGGCCGGCCGGAAGGAGAGGAAGAAGCAACCCGCCATCTCCCGCTCTTGAGGTAGGCGCGATCATCTTCTTATTTTGGCCGCGGCGAGTCACTTCCCCAATGGCCGTTTAAATTTCCGTTCTTATATTCTCTCTATATTCTGTTATATTCTGCTCATATCATCGAGGCCGCGGCGAGTCACTTCCCCAATGGCCGTTTAAATCTCTGTTCTTATATTCTCTTTTATATTCTGCTATATTCTGCTCATATTCTCGAGGCCGCGGCGAGTCACTTCCCCAATGGCCGTTGTCATCCACATACACTTCCAGATATATGTGCATCATGTCATGAAATATGGCCATCATCGCTCTTTGGTAAGTAGCTCCAGCATTCTTTAACCGAAACGGCATGACCACGTAACAATATGTTCCCCAGGGGGTAGTGAATGACGTCTTTTCCTGATCCTCTTCTGCCAAACGAATTTGATTGTATCCTAAAAATCCATCCATGAAAGAGAGGGTTTCGTAGCCTGCCGTGTTATCAATTAGCACATCAATGTGAGGTAAGGGAAAATCATCCTTTGGACACGCGCGGTTAAGGTCCCGAAAGTCAATGCAAATCCTGACTTTCCCATCTTTCTTCATGACTGGGACAATGTTCGCCACCCATTGAGGATAAAGAACGACTCTAATGAACCTGGCTTTGTGGAGCTTATCGACCTCTTCTTTCATTTTCAAAGCCATCTGAGGGTGGAAACGCCTTAACCATTTTTTTGGAATACTTTTGTGGAGGCGTCCAGGGTCCCGGACGCCTCAAACAGGTCCACCGAAAGCCGACGACGGCCGCACGCGGTTTGGCACAACGCGTGGTTTTGTGAGCGGCGCCTCGTGATTCAGAAATGGGCGCGTCCAGCTGACTGGACGTCTGGTGGAGGTTCTGCCGGCTTCTCGGGTGCTCTCGCTCGCGAGAGGAAGGCCGTCTTCATCCACCGCGCTTCCACGTCGTCCCCACGCTGCCGGAGCTCCGCCGGATTTCACCCTTGGCTCATCCAATAAGCCTTTTCTTCCCCTTTTTCTCCATAGTTCTTTACATTCATCATATTGCATCCGTGATCCGATAGGCTGCCGAAGCCCAGAGGCTACGGAGTCATTTTCTAACCCGTGGGTTCTTTTGTAGGTGGAGGTTCTATCGGCTTCTCGGGTGTTCACGCTCGCGAGAGGAAGGCCGTCTTCATCCACCGCGCGTATTCCAAAAAAATATATAAAAATATAATAACATATTATTTCGGCCCTGATGGAGGTGTCCAGGGTCCTGGACGCCTCCACCCTCCGGAGCTCTATAAATAGAGGCCCACCCCCTCAGTTCTAAGGGAGCTTCTAAGTGATCCGATAGGCTGCCGGAGCCCAGAGGCTACGGAGTCATTTTCTAAACTGTGGGTTCTTATGGAGAAAAAGGGGAAGAAAAGGCTTATTGGATGAGCCGAGGGTGAAATCCGGCGGAGCTCCGGCAGCGTGGGGACGACGTGGAGGCGCGGTGGATGAAGACGGCCTTCTCGGTCGCGCCGATCAGTTGAAGATCAACTTTGGGGGAAGACCTCATGAGGAGATCTAGCGAAAGCAAACATGCCGGTGCGCAAGTAAAGAAGCCTTGTGTCACGGTGCGGAAGTGAGACCGCCAGTCTTCACGTTTCTTCAGCCACGGAACGCGGTTCACTACGGTACCACCGAAGCCTAACACGTCGGCTATGTGATGAAGAGGGCTTTGTTGGAAGAGCTTCGAAGCAGTTGGCATTCTCTCGCGGTGGTCAAATTTGAAATACAAATCCAGCCAGCAATTCAAGATAAGTGCACAACCAAATGGAGGCTTACCCATGCTCGAAGCAGTAAGACCGCTGTAAAGATAGGCAAGGACGGCGGGTCCCACCCTCTTTCCACGCCAGATCCCGCAGATAGCACTCAGCTGGTCTTCCTCCACTATGTTGTCGGTATAAGGGAACAAGAGAGCACCCGCCAGACAGATAGTGAACCCCTTCATGATTCCCTCCAAATAGTCATCGTCTGGTGACCCTCTCAGGGCGTCCATGACCCACTCCGCAAGCTTTTGGAGATCGATCCCCTTTTGAGTACGGACCTTTCTGGCTGTGTCGGGCGGCATGAAGCTTCCAAGGACGCTTTCAGAAGTCCCCCGTGTCAGCATCCGCATAGCCTTCACCTTCCCGTCACTCTTGAATTTCTTCAAACCAAGCAGAAGTTCCACCTCCTCGAGGAGGACGGTCACCTCGAAGGTCGGGAAGATAAAAGTGTGGGTCTGGGGATGCCAGACCTCCACTAGCGCGCCCATAGCCGCCCAGTCCATACGAATATTCTCGTAATGTTTGGCGTGAATAAGGAGCCCCTGCAAATGCCACTTCGAGAGTATGGCCCTAAGGGCGGAAGAAGACTCAAGAAAAGGAAGTACTCAAGTGATTCGAAATGCGTAAGCCGTCGCGGGGCGTCGTATAGTAATATGAGACTTTCTCAGGAGACGTCAGGAATGGCCTGTCTACAGTTGCCCCGCCTTGGCGTCTGCTTTGCAAGGGAGCGACACATAGTGGAAGTGGAGTGGAGTGAAGTGGGAGCGGACTGATAAGTTGATGCCAAGGTGTGATGAGACACGCTTTTGACGTTACTGTTTGGAATCTTTCCTGGAGTTTCAATGAGGCGACCCTGAAGGAGGTCTTTCAAATATTGACGATTGCTTGGACGGAGATCAAATAAGGGAGGGTGAGATGTGCGCTCAGGCACGAAACAAAAGGAGACCAACTTCTCGGTGTGGAAGTACCTGGGTCATAAACTGGAGGTTTCACCTTTGGGGAGCGGTTACCAGCCAATGTGGAAGTGTTGCGGCCAAGGTGGGTCAAAAAAGGTAAAGGAATATCTGAGGGTCTGTCCAAACAAGGGTCTCCTTTGGAAGACGGCCCTAGCGCGAGAGTTCGGGGAGCGACTCCGCCAGTCCGGTCGCTTTGCCGCCAGTGGCTTCTTCGCCACGTCAGGGGAGGAGCAGCGAGTCACTGCTGCGGAGCAGGCACCCAGAGGCGAGGCAGGTGCTACTGCACGGGGATCCAGGAGGCTTCTGAGGGACCCTCACCTCGGGGGAGAGGAGGAGAGTGCCCGGAGAGATGAGTGATGGTGGGGATTGGCGGGCTAGTGGACCCGCCACCTCTCTATGATTGTAGTGCTTATGACAGCTTATGTAGAATTATGAATGGAGTGATTTGATTTTCTGCTGCTTGTTTGTTCTCTTGTGCGTTCCTTCTTCCCTACACTTCTTCTCCTTTGCATTGGCCCATGCCCAAGTAGGGCCTCCACACCACCTGCATCACCATACATACATCATGTTAGTTACCATTCAGTCATATGCATAAACACAAAAAAAATCATACGCATCATACCATGGCCTCGGGATACTCGCTCAATTCCTGACGAAGTGACGCCAGCTGGTAGCCGTGGGGTGTTGCAACCACGACCGGCCTCCACTGCCGCACCAGAGGCACGGCCCTCTTGTTCCCATGCCTAGCCCTCCCCATCGGGAAATAGTAATAGCTCCACACCTGCATCCATCATACATCATTAGTACAATAATTACATATTTAACTGTGGGAATGCATAAATAAAATGTTTACCTGGAGGAAAGGTGCGAAGCCGCTGACTGTCGTCTCCTTCTCCGAAGTCTGGGAGAGATCAGCAATCAAATGGGCAAGCAGAGCCGCTCCCCACGCGTAGTGTCCCACTCTGTCCAGATCCGCCAAGATCCCGAGGAAACGGCAGTGGATGCCATCCCCTTTCGTCCCCAGCAGAAGGCGGCCCAGGAAGAAGATAAGGAACCTCCGAAGGTCTAGATCCACCAGCTCCCGCTCACTCGGGTCCTGGGTGAAAGCAGCGCGAGCGTCCCCCTCTAGTCGAGCCAAGAACTCCGCTCCAGTCTCGCTAACCCGCAGAGCGGAGGTAGGGTGACAGCCCCCTTGGCTTTCTCTTTCTGCTTTTCAAAAGCCTGGAAGTCTAGTGTGTGCACCTCGGGAGGCGCTGGCTTCTTCTCGGCCTGCCTGGCCCTCTGACTTGACATGGCTGGAGTGGAGGAGTATCGGGCCAGAAACGCCTCGATCTCTGCTACCACATTGTTCAGGCGGTCGAATGTTTTGACCTCGGTGCCGATCATTCTTTCTAGGATTTCCTTTTTTAAATTTTGTTTACAGATCTACACCGCGTCCTCCTGATGCGGGGGGCGCTTGCACCTCATACTGAGGTTTCTCCATCTTTTAATGTAGTCGAGGGCCGACTCATCACTCTTTTGCTTTGTGGCATAGAGTTCAGCCATAGTAATTTCCCTTTCGGCAACATAAAATCTCTCCTTGAACTTCTTCTGCATGTCAGGCCAGTCAGCAACGGACCCGGGTGGCAAGCTGGAGTACCACTCAAAAGCGAGTCCGGTAAGTGTTAAGCCGAAGAACTTCAGAAGATAGGCCTCATCAGCAGCTAAATCTCCCATGATGTTTACGTAGTAGGCAATATGTTCCCTGGGGGATCCTTGCCCGTTGAACTTTTCAAATTTTGGCGGCTTGGTGACGCCAGCCGGCAGCTTCCTTGCAGCATAATGGGCCGGGTAGGGTACCCGGTAGACGTCAAACGGCGTCTGATCCCCTTTGCCCCTCTCAGCCAGCTTCATATCTATCATCTGCTCGAGCATCAACCGGCTGACTGCCGCCGGGTCGACTGGGCTCGGGTAGAAATGAGCGGGTTGCGCACTCGGGGTGGTCACTACGGTCGCTCGGGGGGCCAAGGGGGACCCTTGTGGGAGCGGAACCTGTGGCGGGGTCACTACCGTGCCATGCGCTTGCTGCGAGGGCGCGCCCCCGAGCGGGTTGAGAGTTGTCGGAAGAGCCGCCTCTGAAGACTGCCCCCTGTCCTTGGATGTTTCGGGTATGCCCTCCGTCTGCCAGGATACAGGGGGTGGCGTGCTTCGCTCGCTCAGCTGCTTTTTAAGTGACTCGATCTCCTGCTGGAATTGTTGTATCACGAGCAGCATCGCGGGGTCAGCCGTGGGAAGACTAGACATGCCCCCCGTCTCTTCAGCTGGGGCGTCCTCGGCTGATGTCGAGGGTCCGCCACTCGTGTCACCTGCAGTAACCACATTCGCCGTGAGGGCCGCAAGGGGCTCTTCGGGTAAAGTCCCTTCGGCGGCTATGGGTGTCGCGCCGCCTGCCACTCTCCCTCTTCTAGTGAGGGGTCCCGGTCTGGCGGCTATCCTGGCCACTTCTTCTGGATCGGCGGGCAAGGCCCCATACCGACCATGAACTCCTGCCATGTTGCAGGTGAACGTTTGCCAATTTCTGTTCTTATTTCTTCTTGTCGCCCTCCTGGACGACCTTCCTGGGAATGTCAGCCTGTCGAAGACCGACCGTCGGGGTGGCACTTCCTCCCGTACAGGGGACTGGTGCGGCTCCTCCGGGCAGGTTCTCGACTCCATGCTAGGTACAGGTCGCCCCTCCTCTTCTCGGAAAGCGGAGGCCATTGCCCCCAATAATCTCTGGCGGCCGGCGAGGGTGCTACCCGGGCCTCGGAGGTAGTTCCTCATGGCCTGCTCGATCCCTTCCCACTCCTAGTCGGGGAGAGCGGCCTGAGGTTGCACGTCGATGACAGCGACGACGGCGAGCATTCTCAGGCTGCGTCGGGACGACGGACGCCAGTCGGAGGGTCGGGGCCGGCAGTTCGACTCTGCCGTCCCGTTGGGCCCTCCTTGAGCGGGAAGTGCTGGGCCCTGCTTGGACTAGTGCAGTGGGCTGGACCTCTTTGGGTACCCAGACCTGTTTCAGTTTGGCCGGCCTCTGAGCTGGCGCCTTTCTCGGTGTTGCGACCGGGGGTGGGGGCATCGTCTTCACCTTCAGCCTTTCCAGTCCTTGGAAAGAGTTGCGGACTGGAACGGTTGGGACGATGCGGTCCGGTGTCACCTGGGACCTCTGCCCGTCTAGGCGGACTCGGACGGCCCCAACTGTCATGGACTTCCCGGAGTTGGAGGCGCGACGCCCTGATCCGGCGCTAGTGTTGCTTCTCCGGAGCCTTCTCTGGTGGGAGGTCGACCCTTGATGAGATGGGCCGGTAGTTTGGTGCACATGGTGCACGTTGCAGCTGAGCGTCGTTGTGGGGACGCTATTGTTGTCCTCGGCCACAGCTTGGCCGACAGCAGCTTCAATAGCCCCCGGAGCGGGGGCGTTGACCTGGGGCTCCTCGGGCGTTTCCACGTCGAGGATCTGGACGAAGGCTACCCCCAAGAAGTTGGGGAAGCCCACGGTGGGAGGGAAGCTCCAGAAAGTGAGGGGTACCGCCAGGTAGCCACCTCGCACGTGATTCTCCACAACCTCGGGGCTGCAGATGACACCCATTGTCGGCTCCATGATGCTTCTCTCTTTACTACTGCATTTAAGAAGGCAGCGCAATTAGTATTACAAGAAGGGGGCCGTGGGGCCCCTAATTTCGGCAAAGAGATGAAGGGCGGATCGGTCCCACCGGGCGTGCCAGACTTGTGGACGCACTAAAATTCGCCCGTTCGGGCGGTTCGTCTATTGAGTGCGTGGGTGTGCCAGTCACAAAGTGACAATTTATTCGGGCTCCGAAGAGCCCATGGTGCGCTCGATCTGACTTCGTCAGATGATTGTGTGGTTCGTGTCGGGACCGACTCCCGTCGCGCCATAAAGGTCACGACGTTATTTACATCCCCCATACGAGAGAATACCCTTGATTAATTGCCGAAATTAGAGGCCCCGCGGCCGAAAAGAGTAATACTAATTATGCGAGAGAGATAGGGATAGATCACACTGAAGGTTGTATTAAGGCCATAAACTGTCGGCCATGTCGGTCACTCGTAGACCTTTTCGTATTCGGACACAGGTCCGTGGCAGAGTCACAATGAGAAAACCGAGGTAGATCCCTTCAGATGTCTGCCGAGCATGCGGCAATTTTAATGAGGATTCGGAAGGTATCCGGAACGAGAAAACAAATCCGGTCCAATTAGGATGTCGGCCCGAGGTTAGATCAAAGCCTGGCCATGTCGGGGTAATTCCCAAGACTCGGGCTTGACCTGAAAGGGCGGCGTTGCTGTTCCTTTTGCCCCGGGTCACGGGGAGAGGAGGGGGCTGCAGTGTGAGCCTTAGCATCTTTTATCTGGGGTTTTCTTAATTATATCTTCTGGGATTTCTGATTTGATGCTCATTGTTTACTCGTGCTTTTGTCCGGGATGATTTCTCTTCTTTTATTCATGATTATTCTTATTATTATTATTTGTTTATTATTACCCCTCCCACCTCTTTTATCGTGATTAACATTGTGCATTCAGAGTCCTTTAATTAGCGTAATTTTTATTGATTTATTTGCTATTGTTAATGCCCTTGTCGTGATGTATATATGCATGCATGTAGTGTACCGGCGAAGGAAACAAGGTGTACCGCTGGAGGCTTGGGGTGTGCCGCTGAGGGCTTGGGGTGTGCCGCTGAGGGCTGAAAAGGGCGTACTGCTGAAGGCCAAAGGGCGTACCCCTGAAGGCCAAAGGGGCGTACCGCTGGGGGCTGAAAAAGGCATACCGCTGAGGGTTAAAGGGTGTACCGCTGCGGGTCCAAAGGGCGTGCCGCTGGAAGGTGGTTAGAGTGTGTCGCTGAAGGCTGCAACGGTGAGGACCAGAAGGGGCGTACCGGCAAAGGGGGTGAAGTCATGAGAATATGCCGGAGAAAGGATCGGATGAGCAGGCCATTGGGAGACGATTAAAATGCACCGTTGGAGGGCCAATCAGGGCGCGGTGATGGAGGTCCGGTCAATCTTCAATTTTTTTATCTTAAGGCTTTTCTTTTCTTCTTATTTGATTTGTACATAGCTTTATATAAACTCCCCCCCCCCCCCCGCTTCAGTGCCTCTACCGTCAATCGGAAGTTCGGGCTGCCGGGCAGTTAACCAATTCGGTTCAGCTCTCGTTGTTATGTCGGCAATGATTTGATTAGTTGGAAGGTTTCATTAGTTATTCTGTTCGTTTGTTGCTTCCTCTTGCCTCTTTTTAATGTTTTGTTATTTTCTCGCGAAAATTCGGCAGCATCTCCCCTTGACCCGGGGCGTAAGGGAGAGATAAAGGGTACGCGCCCACATGGAGTGGCGGAACCCGACAACTGGTGGTGGGCCCCCGGGGGAGCAACACCTTTAAAGAGCCTCGGAAAACGTAAAGGGAAGGGCTCGGGGGCAAAGCCTAGGAGTGGGCTGCTGAAGGAATGAAGGGCATGCCACTGAAGGCCATAAGGGGAGTGTACCGCTGAGGGCAGCTGGGGAGTGTGCCGGCCAAGGAGTGTGCCGGCCAGGGGTGACACAGTGTGGGTGTGCCGCTGAGGGCAGAAAGGGGTGTGCCGTTGAAGGCAGAAAGGGGTGTGCCACTGAAGGCCATAAGGGGAGTGTACCGGCCAAGGATAAATGAGGAGGTGTACCGCTGGACAGCCCCCATGGGCGTGCCGCTGAGGGACCAAACAGGTGTGCCGGCCAAGAATAGATGAGGTGTGCCGCTGAGGGCCAAAACTGGTGTGCCGGCCAGGGGCCGGAAAGGTGCATCGCTGGAGAGTTAAAGGGGATTGAGTATGTGGGCTGGGAGATCTGCAGGCCATCCAGGAGCATGGGAGAGGGATTCAAGGCCAGGGGAGAATCCACTTAGCTGCTGTGTATTGGGAGATAGGGTGAGGGTCTCCCTCCTTCCTAAACCGGTGGACATAGCAGAGGGCCACGGAAGGAATCGAAGGGCCTGTAAGGCCAAGGATCATGGGAGGACGGTCATATGGACACGGAGGCCCCAAGAACACCAGAGAAATGGGGAGACGGAGGGAAGAACGGACAACCCGTTGGAAACCGTGAGGACTAGCATAAGCCAACGAAATTAAAGAGAAAACCCAAGAGGAACAACTTTCATTCATGGGAATCGAGAGGGCACTGCCCTATATACATATCATAGCAAAAAAGAATGCCAAAGATGATGCCATGGCCAAGAAAGGGGAAAAGGCCCCACAAAAGAAAAGAAGACATAAAAGGAAGAGGAGGAACGGAGGGCAGGAGGGAGGCCAGCCGCCCCTAACTCTTTCCCCGTTACATCGAACCCTCTCTCCCTTACTCTTGCTCCCTTCGGGTGGTGGTGGTGGTCGTCGGAGGAAGCTCCCGGCAGGGAGGGAGCCTCTTCTTCTTCTTCTTTCTTCTTCTCTTTTCTTCTGCCTGTGTGCGTCTGTCTGCCTCTTCTCTTCTCCCTCCGTCCTCTGCTGTTCGAAACGAAGGGAGGGTTTTTATACCCCGGACAGCGGGAGTCTTCGTGCAGGAGCCTCGAAGCGGGAAGTGGCCCGTGATCATGAGGTTTGACCTGCCTGTCCTGGCTGTCAGTGGACTAGGCCACGTGGCCCAACGATCGGCTGCCACTTCAAACGGCTCCACTGCGCGCCAAGGATGCGTAGGGCATGGGCCTCACGTCGGCCGTTGAAAGTGCCTCACGCTGTGCCGTTGAAGGGCTGAACAAGCTTGCCGCTGTAGTGCCGAAAGGGCGTACCGCTGGAACCCCGGATGGGCATGCCGCTGAACGGCCTGAAGGGCGTGCCGCTGGGGACCCTGCAGGGTGTGCCGCCGAAGACCCCCAGGGGGCGTGCCGTTGAAGACCCCCCCCATGGGGGGTGTGCCGGTGAAGACCCCCCCATGGGGGGTGTGCCGTTGAAGACCCCCCCCATGGGGGGGTGTGCCGTTGAACCCCCCCTGGGGGTGTGCCGGTGAAGACCCCCCCCCCCCATGGGGGGGTGTGCCGTTGAACCCCCCCCTGGGGGTGTGCCGGTGAAGACCCCCCCATGGGGGGTGTGCCGTTGAACCCCCCCTGGGGGTGTGCCGGTGAACCCCCATAGGGGTGTGCCGTCGAGCGCCCAAAGGGGCCGTGCCGGTGAAGGCCGCGGCAGGGTGTGCCGCTGGAGGGTTCTGCCAGGGCGTGCCGTTGAAGCCTCAACTGGGCGTGCCGCTGAAGGGCTAAATGGGCGATTTTGAGCCCATTGTGAGCATGAGTTGTGGCCCATTTGATTTTCTTCGAGGCCCATGGGCCATGGGGCCCTTTTATGCTTGATTTCTCCGGGGTTTCTTCACTCGGCGCCGTTGTCGATGCTGGGCCGAGCATGACATTTAGATGTGCGATTTTCGGTGTCCACAGTTTCCCGTTGGAAACCGACGGCTTGTAGTTCCAGTCGAAAGCCCATAACCTAGTTGCTCATGTGGTTCTCGCAAGGAGGCTAAGCCACCTAATAATATCTCCCCCAACCTCATGAATAGGGTTGTCAATGGGTCGGGCTTAGGTCGACTCGACTTGAGCCTAACTTATCAATATTAAAGCCCGAGTCCAGTCGGGGCCCAAACTATGTCGGGCCGGACCCGGCACTATTAAAAAAATGTAAAGCCCAACTAAGGCTCGACCCTGCCCGATAACTTAAATAAAAAATAGAAAATAATATATTTAATAATATAAAATTTATAATATCACTAAATTAATGAGAGTTTTGATATTAATTACATAATCTATGTGAATAGAGAGTTTTAAATATTCTAATTAAGTAAAATAACATAATTTTAACTAAGCAGTTTTTAAAATTTGAATGGAGAAAGAAAAGAAAATGGGCAGGGTTGGCCTGCAAGTCGAACTCAAAGTATGAGCCTAGCCCGTGGGCCTAGTCGGACCAGACTTTTAGGTCCGACTAAAGACCCGTAGGCTGAAAAAGACCTTGCGGCCCGGTCAGAAATCGGGGTAGGCCCGCGGGCCTATCGGGCCGACCCAACCCATTAACAGCCCTGAGAGGGACTCTACCTTGCCATATGGACTCTTGCCCAACACTAACACTAATGTACTAAAATAATAGTCATCCCTACCAAATAGTTTTTTATCTATGTGAATCTTCCCCACCGTATCAACTTCTTTTCAAGAACATCTTGCATCCAATGATATCGAACATCAACGTGTTTTGTTCTTGAGTGATGAGTTAAATTCTTTGCTACGTGTATATCACTTTGGCTATCATAGTACAACACATAAGCCTTCTGATTGAGGCCAATGTCTTGGAGAAATTTCTTCATCTACAGTATCTCTTTACATGCCTATGTAACTACAATATATTCTACTTCTATTGTAGACAAAGCAACACAGACTGTCATGAAACAACTTCCCTTGCAAAAGTAAATACAAAACTAGATATGGATTTTATAGAGTACATATCTCTTGTCATGTCTGCATCTACAAATCCTTTTATCTCTGACTTAAAACTACCAAAGCATAAATAATGATTTAATATACCCTTGAGATATTTGAGAATCTATTTCACTACTGCCCAATGTTCTCTACCTAGATTAGATAACTATTTGCTCACCACACCAACTGCATAAGCCAAGTCTAAACGTGTGCATACTATGACATACATGAGACTCCCGACAACTAAAGCACATGGCACCTTCTCCATGCTCTTCTTCTCATATATAAATGATGGCTATTGTTCACTGCTCAATCTAAAATAACTTGGAAGTAAGTACCAACTGTCTTGACATTTTTCATATTGAATTTATCGATTACTTTTCAACATATTTTTCTTCTGACAACCACGACTTTTCAACTTTCCTATCACAAGTGATCCTCATGTCCAGTATCTATTGTGCTGGTCCTAAATCTTTCTTATTAAAGAACTTGTCCATATCTTTCTAGCTTTAACCTACCAATCATGTAAATATCCTCCCCAATATTCAACATATTATCTACAAACATCGTAAGAATGATATAGCTATTAGTATTGGTGTGCTATAGGCCAATTTAGGGTCGGGTAGGCCCGATAACTATACGATCTTGTTCTTTATTAATAAAGTGGTATTTGAGCGTAAATATGTGATTGTGTATTATTTTACGATGTCCCTAAGATATGTGGTTGTAAAGTCAACTCGAGATGGGATCTCGATCATGAGAGTGACTTTACATGGACACATACCTTAAACTGTTCCTGGTTGGAGGGTAATCACTCGGGGACTTTGATTACCTATTAAACCAGTACACATGATGTGTGAGTGACCAGTCTCATTGTCAATGGTGCGGGGCACCAACACATATGTGTAGGTGTACGTCCTGCGAGGATGTACACTGAAGTGATTCGCTATTGGATTCTCATATGGTTAATTATACCTAATGTCAATTGAAGATCCAACTGTCTCAGTAGCATCGTTGGTCCTTTGACCTGAGACATTGATCGGATCTTACACGAGGACTGGAATGGTTTAATTACTTGGCTAAGTGACTTTAACCATAAGTCATGAACTACCGAGTCATTAACCATTTCAGGATACATGTGAAGATCATCAATGGTCAAGAGGGGATCGCTCACTGTCAGGTATATATCAGACAGTTAATGGGTCATGACACTGACGCTCCATTAAATCTCTGGCCAGAGTCATGTGAGTTCGTTTAGAACGGACGTCATGCACTTAAAGGAGGTCATGGTCAAATGGCACGATCATGGGGTTTGATAGAAACCATACCCTCGATCGAACCAGACTCATAGAAGGAGCGAGGGATTATAGCAATGTGGCAACTGTAGACTTACAGGTACCAGACAGGCTGATTTAAACCTGGCGTCCTCTAGGATCACACGGATTTGCTTGACCCAACGTGATCAAAGGTTCGGAATAAATTAAACTATTATTCAGCTCTAGTAGAAGCGAATAATAAGTTTAATTTACTTCTAATTGAGAATTAGAAGTTAATGGGCCTTAAACTAGAATGACTATGGGCCTAGAGGATCACACACATTAGATTCTAGGGTGACGGATTATTATTGTATGAATGTATAGGTTAAAAGTCTTAAATTCTTTGTGGAAAGGAGTATAAGAATGGTTTAATACATATGTTTAATAATATGAAGGACATATATACGATTTTGGTCCTTATGGGTTCTTTTGAAAATGACCTAAATCTATATATATGGCACCTACGTGAAAACCTCCCTCTCTTCCTTAATCAAGCATTAACAGGAAGAAAGGAGAGGTTTTCTCTCCTCCCCTTCCTCCCTCTTGCTCTCTCTCTCTCCCTAGAAGCTCTTTCTCTCTCTAGAAGGGGAAAGCTTGGGGAAGATCGTGTCGGGAGGATACCGTCGCTGCGTGAGGATCCGTGTGGATCAGCTCTAGAGGCCGTGCATCTGTGCGGCTCGGTGTTCATGAAAAACTACATCAGGCACTACGGACAGCGTCGTTCCGCGCAAGGTGAAATCTTCAACCCGTAGTTAGGGGTTGGGAATTTAATGCATCATTGGAGCATAGATCTAGGATTCCATAAAGCTGGCTTCGGGTAAATAAATTTTTATTATCCGCTGCGTTGCCCAAACAAAGATGTACGAATCCTTACAATAGCTACTTCCAAAGAAACTTCTGACATGAAACAATGATCTACTGCTAACCTCTGGTTCCCTTGACCCACCATAAATGAAACAAATTTTATGTATCATTGTTTAAACACTTGTTTCAAGCCATATAAGCTCTTTCTTAGTTTGCAAACCATGTGCTTTTCCTTACAACTTAAAATCCTTCTAGTTGTATAAATCACCATGAAAGAATATTATCTTGACATCAAACTGCACTAATTCTAAGTCAAGATATGACAAGCCCAATATCACCCTAATAGATGATATCTTTACTACAAGAGATCAAATTTTATCAAGGTCAACATTGTTCTCCTACCTATATCCTTTCACCCCCAATCTGGTTTTTAACCTCACTTTACCTTGGCCTTCATTTTTTAGTTTGTAAACACACTTATTTTGCAATACAATTCAACTCTTATTTCATAGCATGCATCCATCTATCTATATTGTGAGCATCCAACTTACATTTCTACAAAATATTCTCGTTCACCGTTATTAGTGATCATAACATATTCATTTGAAATACCTGGTAGAAGGAATAGAGAATTTTTTTACTCTCCCATACAACTCTTCAAATGGCTCTACATGAGAGGGAAGTTACTCCAGCTCCAGATCATACCCTTACTCAGCCTGATTATCTTTGAGAATGTCATTTACTTGTTGCTCCTCCTCTATTTCTACTTCCTCTATATATTTCTCAACTTCATCAACGATATAGAGGGATGCACGGGGAAATCATTTATAGCAATCTCTGACTCTAAATACTTCTCAAAATTTTCAATTGTCTAATCATCCTCGATGACAATGTCACGGCTACTGCAGACTGTGTCTATTTTGGAATCCCAAAGTTTATAGCCAAACTTCTCATTTACATAGCCAAGAAATAGAAGTAACAATGCTTTATGGTCTAATTTAGATCTTTGTTCTTACGGCATATACATGAATACTCTGCAACTAAGAATCCTTAGATAATCATAGGACACCTCTTTCCCTGCTGACCACAACGTTTCTACAATATCTCCCTCCAATGTCACTAAAGGAGACCAATTGATCAGACACTAGTCCCTCCCCCAAAAGACTTTGATAATTCATAAGTAGAGAGTATGCTTCTTACTCTTTCCATAATCATCCTATTTACCCCTTCTACAACTCCATTTTGCTATGAAATATAGGGAACGGTCTTCTCATATTGAATCCCATACTTCATATAGTACATTCTGAATGACCAAGCTATGTATTTATCACCATTATCTGTGTGCAGTCTCTTCAAATATTTGTCTATTTCATACTAAACAATAGCATAAAGAACTTTAAAAATATTACTGACCTCACTTTTACTTTTTATTGCAAATGCCCACACCTTACTTAATACATCATCAATTAAAGTAATAAAATAAGAAGTGTCACCTTTGATGTTACATTTATCAGACTACATACATCAGAATAAATTAACACTAAACAGTCAATAGCTCTCTTTGAACATTTTTTTCTGAAAAAATGACTACGTTGCTTGCCAATCAAAAAATGATCACATGAGCTAAAAGCATACTTTTTAGCTCTAGAAGGAGATCCTTATTCACAAACAAGTTCATCCCCTTCTCATTCATGTGTTCCAACCATCAATGCAACAATTCTAACAAAGAATCATCAGCCACAGTCATCACCTCAGCTTTACTGACCCGCATCTTCATGCCATAAAGAGTACCACAAGTGATTTTCAGTGTCAAAACAAGTGCACTCTTTGTCAATTTCCAACCTACCAAACCAAAACTAGTAGAATATCCATATTCACCGAATTTATATATATATATCAGATTCATTATAAGCTCTGGAACATGTCTCGCATCTTTAAGTATGAGTTGATATAGTAAGTCTCCACAGGGACATCTTCTATCCTTGCAATTATTGAAGTGTCCTTATTATCCATATGGACAATGCCAAAATCATCAGTTATATATGAACAGAATAGATCTCTATAAGGTGTAATATAACAAGATGCTCTTGAATGAAAATTTAGATTATGTCACATTTCTCTACAGTGAGACAACTTCCACCACTAGATAGAAGAGCTATCACTTGTTCATTAGACAGTTATTGCAATTACCTTACCGTAGTCTTTCTCTTTTTCATAGTCCGTAGTCTTTTTCTTTTTCATTTCTACTTTTAAATTTCTATAGTCAATCTTCTTGTGGCCAAGAATATCGCAATGATAGCATTTGCCACTAATTTTAGATCTGGATTTTGATTTTGATTTTATATTTTCATGGCCTTTATCTCTACACTTTGCTCTACCATGGTTTTTCTGGTGTCAAGATTTGTGAATTTGACGTACCTAACGACTTTCTTCTTTTCTCCTCTTTTAGGAGATTTCTATTCACATGTTTCGTAGTAAGCACACCATCTAGAGTAGAATTACTCATAGAGACTACAAGGGTCTCCAACCTATTTGGTAAGGAACTGAGTGATAATAGAGTTTACAACTCATCTATCAACATCATCTTCATTACGGACAATTGATTTATGACGCTCTGCACCTCATCATGTAACCTGCAACTAAACTCCCCTCAGCTTGAGGTTCACCTATTGTCAAATTAAGAATCCTTTACTTCCTATGTCTTTATCTCATATAGATCATGTAACTTCTACCACATATCTTTTACAGTCATCTTTGTTGACACGTGGTGAAATACATTGTCATCCAACCATTGTTAGAATGTGCTAATTGCTTTCCGATCTAACAATTTTCACCTACCTTCTGACATTTCATATGGCATGTGTCAAATACCATCAATTGGTGTATAGAGATCCTTACAACAAGGATGTCCTCCACCTTTATGTTGTGTCAAGAGTGTTTTTGATAATGACAAAACTTTGCATGTGTGTGTGGTTCATGTTTTGGAAAACTTTGTATGTGTGGTTGGGTCATGTTCTAGAAAGGATCACTTTGATAATGGCAAGACTTTGTATGTTTTGGAATTATGATTTGGAAATGTATAGTGATGGAGGAACTTTTTGCTTTAAGTTCTTGATCATTGTATTGCTTCGAATGAAAAAGAAATGCATTGTTAAATCTCAATATCAATCATATTTTGGGTGATGGATTTTATACTCTTGATGAGTTATCGATGGTTCATAAATTTGTAAAGACGACGAAGAGATTCCGATCGACTGGATTTCTCAGAATCCAGTAGACCAAATCTTCTCAGAGACCGGTCGATCGACGCCTAAAATCGGTCAACCGAACTCAATGACCGGTTCAACTGATGGTGGCAGGGCCTTCACGTGAATCAAGACGAATCCGACGTGGCTCACACGTGGGGACTCTTCTAGCCCAAGTAAAATGTCCAAAATGCCCCCAACTTATTCCCTAACATGTGAGAAGGCTAAATGACGGTTCTAGAAGGGGTATAGAGGTCATTTGGCCCCTAAATCTTCTATATAACCTCTTATTGCAAATTTGGGGAGATTGAATCCAAGATAATAGAGAAGAACCTTGGAGAAGAAAGAGGAGAGGAAGAAGGAGAAGAGGAAGAAGAGGAGGAGAAGGGCGACCAAGGCTTCAAGGGAGACCAAGATTCGGCCATCCCATGGGTGTACAAGAGGTTTGATCGTGCACGAGCTTCATCTTTCCATTCTCCATCTGAGAAGAGAAGAACACCTCCAGAAGAAGAAGAAGAGACTTGGAGAAGAATAAGAAGAGGAAGGAGCAGCTGTAGACAAGTGAGGAAGAAGCAGTAGGGAAGAGGAAGAGCAAGACTAGTAGCAAAAGAATAAGAAAAGCCTTCAAGAGTCATCATCCTCCCATTATCAACCAGATGCTTCAACGAAAATGAAGGAGGAAAATCATATTACTACTGCTACTTTGTTTTTGGAGTTTATTGTTTATATTTGAACACTTTTTCTTAATTGTAATTTCGAAATACTCGTGTGTGGGTGCGGGGGTTAGATCTCCACGCGTGTGTGTGTGGGGGGTTCATCCCCGTGCGGTGCTGTGAAAATAGTGTGTGTGTGTGTGTGTGTGTGTGTATGGGGTTCATCCCCGGGTCAAGCTGTGTGACAGTGATTGTTTGGGGATTTGTCCCCGTGTGCATTGCTGCATTTGCAGCGTAGTAAGCCTAACTGGGTTTGGTGAGGGGTAGACATAGGTTGGCACTGTAGTGCAACCGAACCACCTTAAAAATTGTTGTGCCTCGGTGTGATTGCCTGTGTGATTATCCATTTTTTTATCCCCATTCACAGGTGCATTTCAATATTATCCCACACACCACGGTGTTTCAAAATTTATCCGGTTACTATACACATAGAGTAATCTACGCACACCTTGTTAAGGTTGAGTTTATTTCATTAAGCCACACACAATCGTATTAAGAATTTGTCACTGCTGTGTCGATCTACACACATTTCCAATGCAGTCCAAGTGTTTGATATTTTTCTTTTAAGGATAAACGGATGATTAAATCATATACTTTGCCTTCCAGACCACTCAATTACTTTCATTGAGTGAAATCATGCTGACTGTTGCATCCATCTCTCTCACGGTGTCAAAACTACCACAAATTGGCTCTATACCATCGTGTTGGGTAAAATGGCTATTTTTATCCAGCTGCGTAGATGAATCTAAGAATAAACTCAATAGTCACACAATTACGAAATAAAGTTTGAAGCAAATAAAATACCACATAAACAACACTAAAGATTTATGTGAAAAATCTCAAAATTGGTGAAAAACTACGAGACAATTTTGATCAACTATGAAGATAATATTAATACATCGACTCTATAACACCCCAATTTTAGAAAGCTGAAGAATATATTGAATTTTTCATGATAAAAGTCCATTAGGATGGCCCATTTAGTTAGTATGGGCCCATTAAGTGTCATTCATAATTTTAAGTGACCAGTCTATCGTTTATAGCATAACTTTGTGTACAAATATAGCTCGATTATCTGTAAATTCTATGTTGAGCACTTTTTGAGATTTGACCATTTAGTAGGTCAAAAATATTAAACAATGGAGTGTAGTATTAGATTTTAAGAGAGAAGAGATAGACAAAATATCATCTAATCTAGAAGAGAAAGATGAAGTATTGTTTGATCTGGAAGTGATAGACGAAGTATCATATATTCTGAAAGAGATAGACGAAGTATCGTCTATCTAAAATTGGATAGGCAATATATTGAAGAGATATACGATATTTCGAAGAGATAGATGATATATTGGAGAGATAAATGATATATTAGAGAGATAGACGATATATTAGATATATGGAAGATATATTAAATAGGAATATGATACATTATGGAGATAGATCATATATTGAGAATAAATTAAAAGAGATACACTATATATTAGAGAGATATACAATATATTGAGGATAAATTAAATAAATAGGTAATAAAAGATATATAATAATTAGCTGTAAGAATGAGATTAAGGACATGTGTGAATTAAAAAATTATCTTTATTAAGATTAATTACACATAGAAATGTCAAAACAAGTCGATGTAGAGTCATTGAAATTAAAGATCATCTAATTATCTTTAAATCTCATATTAATTATACCAAATATCTACTCTTCCATCAAGTGTCAAAACTTCTATATTTCTTTTTTTTTCTTTTTGTGTGTGTCGGAAGTCTCCCTGCGATCTACTAACCTTGCATATATTCTCTTTTTTATGAAATTCTATTTGAATTTGAGTTTAATGGAGTTTGAACCCCTTGGTCACCTCGTTGTACATGGAGGCCTTAATCAAAATAAACCACTCCCTCACTACTAATAAACAACTCAGAACGGTTATCGGTACATGTATTTAATATAACAATTGAAACATCTCATAAAGGAACAAGAGTGTTATTTAGACAAGCATTTATATCCCAACCCAAGTAAAGCATATATCGGAATGGTGTTATGAATACCGTAGATCTCTACATCTCTAAAAAAGAATATTTGTATTTCGACAAACATCTACATATAATTCAATTCCATGCAGGCTCTTGAATCTTCAAGCACGCGAATGAGTAGCTGAACATTATTAGTATGGGCTCCCTCTTCGAACGCTCTAGTACATCGCTCACGCCAAATCCACCAAATGGCAAATCTAAATCTAAATGTAACATGTGCCAATTGAGATGCCAAGCTTGAGTCTGGGAAGTAATTAATAGATAGATCACCCAACTTTTCTTTGTAACCTATCTTGTATTCTTCTTGTGATATCAAACCTCTTCAAGATTTATCGCCACACCCAACTAGAATATTGACATGTAAAAAACAGATGGTCAATATTTTCTTCAGCAAGTTTACATATATAGGTAGCATATGTTTGCTAGTACAAAACCCCTCCTTTGCATGTTATCCAATGTAGGTAGTTTTCTTAAAAGTGCTTGCCATGTACAAAGAGAAGAGCTTTGGCAACATGGCTGACCCCAAATCCAATCAAAGTGAGGTATCAAGTGATGCTTTTCTCTAATTTGATTCTACGCTGATCAGGTAATGCAAAAGTGCCCATTATCATGCAACCACTTGATTTTATCTTCTCCATTCCTTGCAATAGGTATGCTTCTCACAATCAGCCTTAGGGAAAGTAGGTCCGGGGAAGTGGAAGGGGGTAATCTCCATCTACCTTCTTCTACAAATTCAGCAAGAGTTAATGTTTTTGGCGTGCCAGAATCTGGTGCGGACACTAGAGCTAGTCGTCGGTACCAGAAGCGTAGCATGCCGACTTCCTTGTGGTTGGGTGACAGCACGGAGCTTTCGTCGGAGCTTTGACATTTTATGTATTTACTTTGAGTGTATTAGTGTGTATTTTTATTTTAACTTCTAATCGGGTCAAGATTGTAATATGGGCTACTCTTCATGTAAGGGGTCCAACTTCTAAATTGAGCTTCAAGACCATTAGGAGCCCAATTGGACCTTCTAGAAGACTTGGACCAAGGTTAGTGGGTAACCTTTGGTGCTCCTTGTCCCCCATGCTTGTCCCCCACCTACACTTGGACCAAGGTTAGTGGATGTCCTTTGGTGCTCCTTGTCCCCCATGCTTGTCCCCCACCTACCCTTGACCAATATTAGTGGATGTCCTTTGATGTTAGTGGATGTCATTTGGTCTAGATCTAGGGTGTGTCTATTTATAGTCTCTTGTATCATTTGTGGAGAAGCTAATGAAAAAATTGCAAGAGAATTAAATTGGAGAAAGCTTGGTGTGCCCCCCCTCTCTCTCTCTCTCTCTTATTCTTGAGTGTTCTTCCCCCTTTCTTCCTCAATCTCTTCCAGATCGGAGTATAGATCTTCTATCTCCCTCTAAATCTCTTCCTCATCTCTTCTACCACCTGCTGGGATCGTCCATTGCCGCCGCCGGAGCCGCCAGCAAGCCGCCACAGCCCCGCCGCCGAGCTGCTGTCCAGACCGGTGACCTACAGATCTGAAGCTCAAAGAAGACGCCATCACTTTTGATCCAGCCGTTGGATCTAGAGGATATTTAGAGGGTAGGTTTCCCCGTGTCTCCCCCAGCCCCAGTTAAAATTTCATGCTGATCAGAGCCCGTTTGCCCCTCCTCCCAGTCGTTTGTTTACCCACCTCACAACCTGCCCCAGTGTAGGCCTGCCAGATAGATCCCAATAGAATATTTTTCTCACCCCTAAAATGTTATCCAAAGTTCACAAAAGACCGATGTGCGTCTTCGTAACCCTCCCCTCTACCCACCATAAAAATCCCAGGTCCTAGTTCATTCATTTAAACCCCGGTCAAAGCCCAAGAACAGGCAGATTCATTCCTGCCTGAGAGATCTGTCGGTCCGAGCCAGAAAAGACACAGTCACGCAGAGGTTGGAAATCAAAATCAGACCGTTGGATGAAGCTGAATCTCCAGTATGTTGAATATCTTCGAGTCATCTTTCTAACGGCACTAACCACCCTCCAATCCGACGTCGGATCTGGTCGTGCCGGCCGTTTTCGTGGAAGTGCGCCAGTCTGGCCTGAAACTGGCCTGCGGGACAGCATTGGGGATTAATTCCCAATAAATTCCCCAACTCACCACCGGTGACCACCGCTCCTGGGGATCAACCCGGGGTATTCCAGAGACTCTCCCTCCGGTCGCCGCTGTCAGAAGACGCCCGAAAGCCGCTGTCCCAGTAGTCGGGCCCACTTGGAGCCTTGTGGGCCCCACATTGAGCGCCATCATCGTGCTGCCCGCCACCGCCCGAAACCGTACATTGCTGCCCGCCAACCCCTGAACGGTGCTCTCAAATAGCTGGTTGTGGCCTTTTCCCTCCCTGCGTGGAGTGGGCCGTAGTTTGTTTTTACTACTGTAATTAAATATTAGTTTGTACTGAGAGTGACGATTCACGGTCGGGACGTCGTCGCCACGCCGTGAGCGTGGAGGTACACCCGTCACTCTTATTGTCTTTCTGCTTATTTAGTATGCACTTTACTGCCACTGCATGTGAGTAGTTATCTTTCCTAGCTAGTTTAATTTTAATCACCGCTGTGAGTTGTGAGAGGGAAACCCGTCCCGTGACTTATTCCGAGCACGAGAGTGAGCCGACTACCCAAAGTCTCAAAGCCAGTTTCCCAACCGTGCACGATCGTCGCGTCTCCCTTGATGGGGACGACTGTGAGTAGCGCTTCTTGTTTGGGACAAGTTCGTCTCTTCTGGAGCTCGTCGGTGCCGCGTCATAGTGTGTTGCTGGTCGCGTCGTCTGTCTAGTCGAGTCTCGTAGTTGTCCCGCATCAAATTGGTATCAGAGCCGGTTTGAGTCTAAGGTAGTCTTGTCCAAGGTCGTGCATTGCATCCTAATATTCGGTATATAAAAAAAAGTGTTGTCGGACCGTTAGGTTACGCCTATCGGGGAGGCGACTCACTCGCTTGAGAGGATCTTCGAATCCCTAGACTCCGCCAGGTACCGGATATCGGTTTAAGTCTAGGGTCCTCAACTTACATCGGTCCATCCCTATTTGTCTAGTGAGTCACCCTTAGCTCTCTTTACATCTCATTGCATGCCCACCCGTGGGTGTCCAGTACCATCGCCCTGACACTATGGGTGAACACCGAGGTGCCAACCCGGGAGGCCGTTCCCTGGAGGACATGATAGCTCTACTCATGGAGCGCATTGATAGGTCCGAGCAAACTCTTAGGGAGCATACCGAGCGTATGGAGAGCCGATTCAAAGCCATGGAGGACCGCGCCGAGGCTTCTGACCGATCTGTCCAAGGACTGGTTGGAAGGTTAGAGAGTGTGGAGAGAACCCCTCGCCGAGACCTACCCGGCATTCTCCCGGCCCCTCAGGCACATGCTGCCCAGCCCGTGGCTGCTACCCAGCCCGTGGCTACTGCCCAGCCCGCGCCTGCTGCCCAGCTCGCACCACCTCGGGCTGAGGAACAACGGCAACGTGCCCCCCATTTTGAGGACTACGAGTCCGACAACGATTACAGGGGAAATGGCTGGCGCCGGCATGGTCACCGACCACATAGGGATGATGAGGACGAACGGATCCTCAAGACCGTCCGTGTGGACCCTCCCACGTTTGATGGGTCCAAGCCTTTGGAACCCAAGATCTATCTTGATTGGGAGGCCAGCATAGATCGGTACTTTGAGTGGTTCGAGATGACGGACCACCGGAGGGTCAGATATGCCAAGATGAAGTTGTTGGGGCAAGCACAGACTTACTGGAGCAATGTAGAGAGCTTGCTCTTTCAGCGTCATGAGCCTCAGATAGGTTCTTGGGATGAGATGAAGGACAAGCTTAGGCGTAAGTATCTTCCTACCACATACCGTCAGCGACTTATTGATAGGTGGCAGAATCTCTCCCAAGAGGACCGATCTGTGTTAGACTACATCGCGGAGTTTGACGAGTACTTTTTGCGATGTGGCGTTATGGAGGAGAGCACCATGCCTGTATCGCGCTTCCGTCGTGGTTTGCGGCCCCACTACCAATATGAATTGTTTCGCCGCAATGTTACCACATTGGAAGACGCATACCAGGTTGCTCTAGAGTTGGAGCAGTTCGAGGCGGAGTTCGCTCCCGTCCAGCGCCCGGGGTTCACTTATCAACGTGGGACCGACCCTCGTACCACGCCTACCTCCTATTGTCGGTTTCCGGTGGCCCATCACCCTGAACCCCCTCGGCAGGACCCCACTGCTCCTAGGCTCCGCACTTTCCCTCTGAGGGACTCTCCCCCTCGCCCGCAGGCACCCATCCCTGCCACTCGACCTTATCAGCCTTCCGTGCCAGCTCGGCCTCTTCTTCCTACACCCCAGTCCATCGAGAGGACAAGGGTAAGGGGCCAATGTGTAACGACCCGAGAATCCAATTACCGGGAAGGCCCGATAACCCGAGACTCGCACCGCCGCCCACGAGCCGGGAGGGCTCGGAAGGGCTAAAAGGAGTGTGGAGGCACAAAGAAATAGGAAATAAAGCAGGACAACCCAACAACAACAAGCTGAAAGAAAGAACAACCACAGCTACAACAGAGTCCAGTCCAACAGAAAGTACAGTCTAAAGCAGTAAAGCGTACCACATGCCAAGTGAACACTCGGCCTGGCAAGCTGGCAACTGAGAACCTCCGCTCCGCACCCTCGAACCTCGAGGAAGAACCGCCACACCTGAAAAGCAGGGAATGAGTCTCCAAAACAGAGACTCAGCAGGGATCCCGCGGAACCCCAACCGGAAACAACGGCGGTAGCGGAAAGGAAGCTACAACTACAGCAGGAACAGCAACCCGGTGGCCGGTCAAAACTCGGCACTACAGCTACTCCTACTGCCAGAAGGCAGACCTCGACCACGCAGTCGAAGCTACCGAACCACGCTAGTACCACCTACCGAAGTAAGAACACACGGCAACCACGCCGTAGAAGCCTGTCCCCCGGACACAGCCGACCTGGACACGCTGTCCAAGGTGCAACCCCGACCATCCGATCGCGGGTACCGCACCACAAGACGGAACCTCGGTAAAGCCACTAGCGCTAATCTCACAGCGCAAGAACCGACACACGCGCCAAGATGAAACAACCGAACTCACCGGTCAACACGACCAAAAACCCGAAGGTCAAAGACACAGAGAATGATAGTCTGACACTCCGTACTCGACAGGAGTACCACCCACTAGAAGCACAGCCGGTAGCGTCCCCTGACGTCTTACACCGTACCGCAGGTGAGCCGCCTGACGTGGTAGGTCCTACCCGAGGCGCGAACACCGTACAAGTAACCACAACAAGTGACTAGCTGGGGTCACGCCCGTCGACGTGGGTCCAACCGCCCCCAACCACGTGTGCACACACAGACCGCGCGTCCCTGGTCTGGCCCTCTGACCGGTTTTCCCCTCAGCCGGACTCTGGCTGCAAGACGTGGGGCCCGACGGAAACCAGTCCAAAATCGTCTCGAAGGGTAAGCCCGTACACCACTCCCTGGTGCGACCAGCACACGCGTACTGGTAGGCTACGACTAGTGGAGGGTCACTGAAGGAGTAGACTCTCAAGTCAACGGAAAACAACGTCCAAATCCGACGACGTACGGGGACCACCCCACGTACCGGCCCCGTCACACGGTGACCACAGTCGGAGAAGACACAGGACTCACAGTCCCCGGTCACGCACGCACCGTGCGCGAGAGTCGAGAAAACTCAAGTGGCGCTAAGCCACTGGACTCTGGACAGTCCTCTAAACGCACTACAGTCAACGGTCCTTGAGTCACAAGACTCGGGGTCAAGACCGTTGCACGCAACAGCACAAAGCCGTCAATCTAGTCCAATCTCTAGGTCTAAAACCACGGTAGCGCAAGTAACGAGACAACTCACGAGTCGCCAAGGCCACTCCCTCGAGAAGGGAACGCAAGGGACAAAGGCCACTCACACGGGCCACACAGAAAACACAGAAGCACGATTCCCAAGGCAGCACACAAGCCGCCACGACGATTTCCCATCTTGAAGCAAGCGGGAAACCTCCAGCCCTAGGCCGGACAACTGGACTCACAGTCCAAGGCCAAACACATGGCCCACACGGGAATCGCCTTCCAAAGGAACCCACGATATGCGGGGGAGACCCCACCGCACACACACCGACACACGGTGACTCGATCAAGCGTAACACAAGAGCCCGGAACACGTGGGGTCACCCGGACCCACCACACCTACGGGCACGCTAATCGAGGAAACACGGTCCCTCCCGACACCCCAGAAACGCGGACACAGAACCCACGGGGTGTCCAGGATACTCACAAGGCCGGAGGTCGACCACTGGGTCCCAACCGGGTCGACCGGAGACCAACACAATGCGAACGGACGCTAAAAGGTCACCCGGACCCTTAAGCGCATGGGCACGCAAAACGCGGTAAACGAAACCTCCAGACACCCCAAAACACGGTCACGGAACTCCACTGGGTGTCCAAGGCACACACGGCCCATGAGGAGCACGATCAGCCGCAGATCGCCCGCCCCGGGCAGCCCGACTGGTCACCTCCAAGAACGCGCTACATGTGCATAGCGCGTTCAGCCAGAACGCGCTATACGCGCCTAGCGCGTTCAACACGAACGCGCTACATGACCATAGCGCGACCAGGCCAGGTCGCGCTATGATCCTATAGCGCGACAACCAGAACGCGCTGGGGCCGTAAGGCGCGACCCAAACCGCCTTACTGTTCATCTTCTCCAATGAACGCGCCCTATCGGGGCAGCGTGACATTCAAGAACGCGCTACTGGAGTATAGCGCGTTCTCAGTCCGCGCCCGAAAACGGTGGAAACCGCGGGAAAAGCCATGCCACGCCCCGTTCACCCCCAGGTGAAGGGGAAACAAAAGGGGAAACCTTCCCCAAGCCCCTAGGCATGCATCTAAACCCCTGGATCGCCCAAAAACACCATAAAACGGGAGATCCGGCTCACACCCTAAAAACATGCATTTTGCCCAAAACGCCCCGTTTAGCCCGCTCGGCTCACCACGGCCTACGAAACTCGCGGGAAAGGAAGTACACGGGCTGAGGGTCCATCACCCTACCTCCACCGAAGATTACGCGCACCGTGGACGCCGATCCACGAAGAAAACGCCGTTGGAGCCTCGCCGTTCCACGAACTCACGGCCGAGCTTCTACGCGCCTCCACCGCCTCGATCCTCATCCATCCTCGCCCGCACCGTCCCCGCCTCGCCCATGCTCCGCCCCGTCGGCCGCCGGAGAGAGAGGGAGAGAGGAGAGAGCGTGAGAAGAGAGAGGGAGAGAAATGAGAAATGAGAGGGGGAGAGAGAAAAAAGCTATTTATAGGAAAATCCGGAAAATCGGAAAAATCCCGAAAAATAGAAAATTACACCCTCGCGATCCTCGGAGCGCACCGATCGCAACGGTACTACTCGCGCCCTGGTGAACGGCCCGGTTCACCCGCAACGAGGTTCCGAAGGGAAAGCCGAAACCCACGCCGGGAATCGGAAAACACACGCGGAGAAAGCCGCGGAACGCCTCCGGGCCTCCGAAACGACTCCGGATCGCGCCGATCCGAACACGAAAGACGTCCGAAATGAAATTTCGGACACAACGGAGCTGGACACTCCGAGAAACCAGATCCGGGACCCACGAAGAAGGATCCGAAAAACCCGGGGCATTACAGCCCTCCCCCCTTAAAGGAATTTCGTCCTCGAAATTCAGGACCAAGCACGAAGTCCCAGGGGAGGAACACTGAATCAACTGACACGCTGTCAGAGCCCCAGCACAGAAAACCTCGATTCTCACAAAAAAACCGATTCTGAGGGACACCGCCAGACTTACAATCACACACAACACCTCGCTCCTCGCGCCGAGCACACAGGCCAGCAGAGCAGGCATATACCAAAGGACACAGTCCGGCATCACCTCAGACAACGCGAGAATCCACCATGGCATCGCAGCCACAATCTCGCTCACCGAAGAATCACAACCCTCGACACGAGCAACAGCTACTGATCCACCCAATGATCAGCAGACAAATCGCACGTCAGCTTCGCAGCCAGCTGACAGGTCGCACACCCTCCTCAAGGGAGCAACCAAAACAGAGCCTCCACCAGCTCAAGCAGTCATCTCAGCAGACCGCAACCAGCTCATCGGCTCAACACCAAGAAACACCTCACACATGGCAAGCCGGAAGCCGGACGCAACACTATGCCAACTCTTGTCAGAAGACAAACTTCGACCAAGCCCAGATCCCGTCCGGGAAGGCACATTACCGAAACGACCACCAAAGGTCTCACTGGCACACGGCTCTCACCACGCTCGAGCCCCAACAACCAGCATCTTCTGTCTCTGAAAAGACCATCCACTGGTCACCAACTGCTCGCCAACTCGACCCTCTCAGGAAGCACGACGAAACCAAATGACAGAACATGGCGTCTTCAGTCATCACCTCACGAGACTCAGACTTATAGGGAACCACCCCATGCTAGTCACCAAACCAGGGATAACCTTGCGACACCAATGTCCTATCAGGGACCACCAAGCCGACGCCAACCTCACAGGAGGCCTCCGCCTTAATGCGTCACTCTTCCATCTGGTCTCAACAAATCCTTCGATCAATCCAAGTGGACACCTGCCAATCCCGATTCCGCCCTCACCACAGAGCCACGGGACACCACCTGGACAGAGCTCACGGGTCCCTAAGCAAGAAGCATCTCACCGTGGTCGGCTACGAGACTAGCCTTACCAGTCACTCGCAGCTACCAACAGGAACCCACAACCTGCCAGAGATCGCTTCCTCAAAAGATGATCTCATCCGAGGACACGAATGGGAACACAAGTCGGACACCAAGCCACCGACTCTGACCAACACGTCCTCGACCACCGTCAGGCGACATTCTCAACAACCTCATCCAAGTCCAACACCGACGCCTAACACGGCTTCCAACACAGGAACAGGGTACTCATGCGGCGCACTAGCCAGCACTTTTCCCAACACTCCATCCTGCCAGTGCCAACAACCACAAAACCTCGAGCAACGGCACGGCAACAACAGGTTTCACACGAAGGAACCAATCCTCCGATGCTGAACGCGAACTCAGGAATCCGCCCGTAGCAACCAACGCTACGATCCTGAACTCATGGGTTATGGGCCCACCACGCTTCCGCTGCGCACTCAAATCCACGCGCACAGCCGAGAAAGCAAACACCGCCCAACCAGCACTCGTCCTTCCGGAACAGCGCCAGCACCCTCACACGACAAGGGAATGGGCACGACTTCTCACAGGCAACCACCCTGCCAAGACAAGGAGCACGTCTCGCACAGACTTCATGGCACAAAAGGCCAACCAATCCGAACACACTGCAAGACGACGAACCTTAACCCAACACAATCTCTCCAACCAAAGGGGAGACCAAACGCACTTCCGACCAACGGAAGGACTCCACGCTCGACCTGACCTCAAACCTCGCGCACGCTGGAAACAGCACCATCCAGCACCAAGGAAAACCATCGCTTCCATCAGGTCAGCTCCTCCGACACACTCGACGAGTACGTCGGACCACAATCACAGCATCTCTCGATGCACCACTGCTGCAATTCCTCGAACTGCAACACACCACGCCAAGAGCCGTAACACGAGCCGTAACAATGACCGCCAACGCTCATCCCCGAGTCCCGAACTCGCCATGGAGCCTTCACATCTCAAGCCAACTCCAGAGCGAACACAACCCATCCACTGACATAAGCGCAGGAGCAAAGACTTAACGGGACATCTCTGCCAAATCCCGCCTCGAAATCAGTAGAACAATCGGGACCGACACGCCATTTCTGACGCCACAGAGCGCGACAAGGACATCAGGCTCGACGAAACGGCAGCCCATCGAGAAGACATTCCGCTCACCCGAGCACACTTCTCGATCAAAACACTTCAGGAGCTGGACAAATCTCAAGCTGGAGTGACCAAAAACTGACAACAGCTCCCTCGAAGCACGCTCACGGCCACTTAACCACGAATAGTCCTCTCCAGCCACCTGACCACGCCGCAAATTCCTCGAACGCAGCACCGCGAGCTCACGCCTGCCAGCAACCTCTGCCCAACGCAGCACAACCAGGGCCACCACCGATGAGGGAGAAGGCTCTCGACCTCGATCCTTAGACCCCATGCTGGCACGAAAGCCGCGGACAGCAACCACCTTCACAGCGCCGCACAACGCACCCAAGCTCTCAAGCGAGAAACAAGGCAGAAAGCGAACACAAAACCCTAAGCCAGCTGCCGACTGTACCGGACCTTACGGACTCTGATCACTGCAACATTTCGAATTCCTATGTACGTCCACAACCACCGCTCTGATACCAGCTGTAACGACCCGAGAATCCAATTACCGGGAAGGCCCGATAACCCGAGACTCGCACCGCCGCCCACGAGCCGGGAGGGCTCGGAAGGGCTAAAAGGAGTGTGGAGGCACAAAGAAATAGGAAATAAAGCAGGACAACCCAACAACAACAAGCTGAAAGAAAGAACAACCACAGCTACAACAGAGTCCAGTCCAACAGAAAGTACAGTCTAAAGCAGTAAAGCGTACCACATGCCAAGTGAACACTCGGCCTGGCAAGCTGGCAACTGAGAACCTCCGCTCCGCACCCTCGAACCTCGAGGAAGAACCGCCACACCTGAAAAGCAGGGAATGAGTCTCCAAAACAGAGACTCAGCAGGGATCCCGCGGAACCCCAACCGGAAACAACGGCGGTAGCGGAAAGGAAGCTACAACTACAGCAGGAACAGCAACCCGGTGGCCGGTCAAAACTCGGCACTACAGCTACTCCTACTGCCAGAAGGCAGACCTCGACCACGCAGTCGAAGCTATCGAACCACGCTAGTACCACCTACCGAAGTAAGAACACACGGCAATCACGCCGTAGAAGCCTGTCCCCCGGACACAGCCGACCTGGACACGCTGTCCAAGGTGCAACCCCGACCATCCGATCGCGGGTACCGCACCACAAGACGGAACCTCGGTAAAGCCACTAGCGCTAATCTCACAACGCAAGAACCGACACACGTGCCAAGATGAAACAACCGAACTCACCGGTCAACACGACCAAAAACCCGAAGGTCAAAGACACAGAGAATGATAGTCTGACACTCCGTACTCGACAGGAGTACCACCCACTAGAAGCACAGCCGGTAGCGTCCCCTGACGTCTTACACCATACCGCAGGTGAGCCGCCTGACGTGGTAGGTCCTACCCGAGACGCGAACACCGTACAAGTAACCACAACAAGTGACTAGCTGGGGTCACGCCCGTCGACGTGGGTCCAACCGCCCCCAACCACGTGTGCACACACAGACCGCGCGTCCCTGGTCTGGCCCTCTGACCGGTTTTCCCCTCAGCCGGACTCTGGCTGCAAGACGTGGGGCCCGACGGAAACCAGTCCAAAACCGTCTCGAAGGGTAAGCCCGTACACCACTCCCTGGTGCGACCAGCACACGCGTACTGGTAGGCTACGACTAGTGGAGGGTCACTGAAGGAGTAGACTCTCAAGTCAACGAAAAACAACGTCCGAATCCGACGACGTACGGGGACCACCCCACGTACCGGCCCCGTCACACGGTGACCACAGTCGGAGAAGACACAGGACTCACAGTCCCCGGTCACGCACGCACCGTGCGCGAGAGTCGAGAAAACTCAAGTGGCGCTAAGCCACTGGACTCTGGACAGTCCTCTAAACGCACTACAGTCAACGGTCCTTGAGTCACAAGACTCGAGGTCAAGACCGTTGCACGCAACAGCACAAAGCCGTCAATCTAGTCCAATCTCTAGGTCTAAAACCACGGTAGCGCAAGTACCGAGACAACTCACGAGTCGCCAAGACCACTCCCTCGAGAAGGGAACGCAAGGGACAAAGGCCACTCACACGGGCCACACAGAAAACACAGAAGCATGATTCCCAAGGCAGCACACAAGCCGCCACGACGATTTCCCATCTTGAAGCAAGCGGGAAACCTCCAGCCCTAGGCCGGACAACTGGACTCACAGTCCAAGGCCAAACACATGGCCCACACGGGAATCGCCTTCCAAAGGAACCCACGATATGCGGGGGAGACCCCACCGCACACACACCGACACACGGTGACTCGATCAAGCGTAACACAAGAGCCCGGAACACATGGGGTCACCCGGACGCACCACACCTACGGGCACGCTAATCGAGGAAACACGGTCCCTCCCGACACCCCAGAAATGCGGACACAGAACCCACGGGGTGTCCAGGATACTCACAAGGCCGGAGGTCGACCACTGGGTCCCAACCGGGTCGACCGGAGACCAACACAATGCGAACGGACGCTAAAAGGTCACCCGGACCCTTAAGCGCACGGGCACGCAAAACGCGGTAAACGAAACCTCCAGACACCCCAAAACACGGTCACGGAACTCCACTGGGTGTCCAAGGCACACACGGCCCACGAGGAGCACGATCAGCCGCAGATCGCCCGCCCCGGGCAGCCCGGCTGGTCACCTCCAAGAACGCGCTACATGTGCATCGCGCGTTCAGCCAGAACGCGCTATACGCGCCTAGCGCGTTCAACACGAACGCGCTACATGACCATAGCGCGACCAGGCCAGGTCGCGCTATGATCCTATAGCGCGACAACCAGAACGCGCTGAGGCCGTAAGGCGCGACCCAAACCGCCTTACTGTTCATCTTCTCCAATGAACGCGCCCTATCGGGGCAGCGCGACATTCAAGAACGCGCTACTGGAGTATAGCGCGTTCTCAGTCCGCGCCCAAAAACGGTGGAAACCGCGGGAAAAGCCATGCCACGCCCCGTTCACCCCCAGGTGAAGGGGAAACAAAAGGGGAAACCTTCCCCAAGCCCCTAGGCATGCATCTAAACCCCTGGATCGCCCAAAAACACCATAAAACGGGAGATCCGGCTCACACCCCAAAAACATGCATTTTGCCCAAAACGCCCCGTTTAGCCCGCTCGGCTCACCACGGCCTACGAAACTCGCGGGAAAGGAAGTACACGGGCTGAGGGTCCATCACCCTACCTCCACCGAAGATTACGCGCACCGTGGACGCCGATCCACGAAGAAAACGCCGTTGGAGCCTCGCCGTTCCACGAACTCACGGCCGAGCTTCTACGGGCCTCCACCGCCTCGATCCTCATCCATCCTCGCCCGTGCCTCGCCCGCGCCGTCCCTGCCTCGCCCATGCTCCGCCCCGTCGGCCGCCGGAGAGAGAGGGAGAGAGGAGAGAGCGTGAGAAGAGAGAGGGAGAGAAATGAGAAATGAGAGGGGGAGAGAGAAAAAAGCTATTTAAAGGAAAATTCGGAAAATCGGAAAAATCCCAAAAAATAGAAAATTACACCCTCGCGATCCTCGGAGCGCACCGATCGCAACGGTACTACTCGCGCCCTGGTGAACGGCCCGGTTCACCCGCAACGAGGTTCCGAAGGGAAAGCCGAAACCCACGCCGGGAATCGGAAAACACACGCGGAGAAAGCCGCGGAACGCCTCCGGGCCTTCGAAACGACTCCGGATCGCGCCGATCCGAACACGAAAGACGTCCGAAACGAAATTTCGGACACAACGGAGCTGGACACTCCGAGAAACCAGATCTGGGACCCACGAAGAAGGATCCGAAAAACCCGGGGCATTACACAATGATTGGTGGAACATCTCAGGGCAATGGGACACGAGACCGTTGCTACACTTGTGGTGGAGTTGGCCACTTTGCCAGCAAGTGTCCCACCCGGGGAGCACTTGTTATTGCCGACACACCGGCTCGTGACCCCACGCCTGAGTTGGTGCCAGTCAGCTACGAGCCGGACCAAGAATTGGCCGAGGAATTCTTTGACGAGTTATTGGATGGTGAGCAGGTTGACGTCCCTGGTACCTCGTATCAGGATGACGTACATTTGGGTGTAGTCAGGTGCATCCTTACCCTGTCTCAGGTGAGCGACGACTGGCGTCGCACCACCATATTCCACACATTTTGTAGGCTGGAAGGGAAAGCTTGCAAGGTGATTATAGATAGCGGGAGTTGCATCAACGCTATCTCCACAGGCACCGTCAAGCGCCTTGGTTTGACGCCCGTGGATCACCCCGCACCCTATAGAGTTTCTTGGGTGGATTCCACTTCCATCCCGGTCAGACTGCGGTGTCTGGTGCCGCTGCAGTTCCAGGCATACCATGATGCGATATGGTGCGATGTACTACCTATGGAGGTAGGAAGTATCATCCTTGGTAGGCCTTGGCTCTTTGACCGAGATGCCACCCTTCATGGTAGGTCGAACACTTGCACCTTCGACCATGATGGCCATAGGATTACCCTCCACCCAGTCCAGCCGAAGGACCCATCTATCCGCGGACCAGCTGGCCCCAGCACTACGACCACTTCTGGTCAGGGGAAGGTCGGTCCACCCACTTTATCCTTGGCACAGGCATCCACCTCGTCGACTACTCCTAACAGAGTGGACCCTCCACCCAGGAGGTTGATGATGATCAATCCGAGAGAGATGGAACAGGAGGTGACCGGGGGTAACCCCATTCTAGCTGTCGTTGTCAGGGGCATAGAGGATGTCGCCCCTAGGTCAGAGGATGAGCATCCCCCAGAGATAGCCGCAATATTGCATGAATTTTTCGATGTCTTCCCCGAAGACCTCCCTGGAGGCCTTCCACCTATGAGGGATATCCAGCATGAGATCGACCTCGTCCCGGGCTCATCCTTGCCCAACCTTCCCCACTATAGGATGAGTCCCACGGACCCTGCCGAGCTACAGCGGCAGGTCGAGGAGTTGATAAGTCGGGGATCTCTTCGGAACAGCAAGAGCCCTTGCGCTGTTCCCGCATTATTGGCCCCGAAGAAGGATGGCACATGGAGGATGTGCGTTGATAGCCGTGCAATCAACAAGATCACGGTGAAGTATCGTTTTCCCATTCCCCGATTGGATGGCTTGCTTGATATGATGTCGGGAGCCACTATCTTCTCAAAGATAGACCTTTGTAGTGGCTATCACCAGGTGCGTATCAGGCCTGGGGATGAATGGAAGACGACATTCAAGACCAAGGATTGTCTTTTTGAGTGGTTGGTTATGCCCTTTGGGCTTTCCAATGCCCCTAGCACCTTCATGCGGTTGATGACCCAGGTCTTACGCCCTATGATAGGGGTCTTCTTGGTCGTCTACTTTGATGACATTCTTATCTGCAGCCGCACTAGGGAGGATCACTTAGACCATCTTAGGCATGTCTGCATTGTGTTGAGGCATGAGACTTTATACGCCAACCCGAAGAAATATGCTTTCATGTCTGATCATATCACTTTCCCCGGGTTTATTGTGTCGAGAGATGGAGTCTCCGCTGATCCGGAGAAGATTAGGGCCATCCAGGAGTGGCCCGAGCCCCGCACACTCCACGATGTTCGGAGTTTCCATGGCCTAGCGACGTTCTACCGACGCTTCATTCGTGGCTTTAGTTCTATCACTGCCCCAATCACTGATTGCATAAAGAAGGGGGCATTTGTATGGACCAAAGTCGCAGCCACAGCATTCCAGGACATCAAGAAGCGTATGGCCCAGGCACCTGTCCTTGCACTTCCTGATTTTTCTAAGGTGTTTGAGGTCACATGTGACGCTTCTGGGGTAGGCATTGGTGGAGTATTGAGTCAGGAGTCCCACCCCATTGCATTCTTTAGCGAGAAGCTTAACGATGCCAAACTGCGCTATTCCACTTATGACAAGGAATTTTACGCAGTCGTCCAGGCATTAAGGTTTTGGAGGCATTATCTTTTACACTAGGAGTTTATTCTCTTTTCCGATCATGAGGCCTTACGATTCCTCCATACCCAAAAGAAGCTGAATGCTCGCCATAGTCGTTGGGTGGAGTATCTCCAAGAGTACACCTTTGTGCTCAAGCACAAGGTAGGGGCGGAGAACAAGGTCGTCGATGCGCTGAGTCGGCGGATGATGATGTTGACCACCATGAGTGTAGAGGTGGTAGGTTTAGAGAGGCTGAAGGATGCCTATGCTGATTGTCCAGATTTCGGTCCGATCTATGTAGCCCTTCAGGCCGGTCCCTCGCGGGATTATAGCGAGTTTGTGCTACAGGATGGTCACCTATTCCGGGGTGACAAATTGTGCATCCCACGGACTTCGGTTCGTGACTTTCTTACTTGGGAGATGCACGCGGGGGGTCTTGCTGGCCACTTCGGCCGGAACAAGACCATAGAGTCGGTCGAGCATAGATTCTATTAGCCTAGCTTGAAGAGAGATGTTGCTCGCATCGTGGCCCAGTGCCGCACATGCGCCATGGCCAAACAAAGGAAGCAGAATACCGGCCTCTATACTCCCCTCCCCGTCCCGGATAGTCCATGGCAAGACATTATCATGGACTTTGTGTTGGGATTGCCCCGCACCCTCCGACGGCATGACTCCATCTTTGTGGTTGTAGACAGGTTCTCGAAGATGACATTATTCATTCCTTGCTTCAAAACCTCGGATGCCTCTAGAGTTGCCCATCTATTCTTTTCCCACTGTGTCTCCAGGTTTGGACTTCCCCGCACTATAGTGTCCGATAGGGATGTACGCTTTACTAGCTATTTCTGGAAAACCCTATGACATATGATGGGCACTCAATTGAAAATTTCCACGGCATATCACCCCCAGACCGATGGTCAGACTGAGGTTATCAATAGGAGTTTGGGAGATCTTCTTAGGTGTCTTGTCCGAGATCGAGTCAGGGATTGGGATTTGGTCTAATCCTTAGCTGAGTTTGCTTGTAACGATTCGGTCAATAGGTTTACCGGTATGAGTCCCTTCGAGATTGTCACTAGCCGTAGACCCAGAAGGCCCATAGACCTAGTTCCATCTCCCGTCCAGTCCCGTGTGTCTGAGTCAGCCGAGTCTTTTGCCGATCACATTAGACAGTTGCATGAGCATATCCGTCGTCACATTGAGTCCATCAACGCATGATACAAAGAATTGGCTGACGCCCATAGGCACCACCGTGAGTTTCAGGAGGGCGACTATGTCATGATCAGGGTCAGACCTGAACGGTTTCCCTCGGAAGCCATGAAGAAGTTGCATACTCGTGGTGTCGGTCCCTTTCGGGTAGTGAGGCGAGTCGGGTCAAACGCATATGTTGTGGACTTGCCAGAGGATTACGGGATCAACTCCACTTTCAACATCTTGGATCTCGTCGCTTATAGGGACCCAGCGGTGATACCCAGTGAGCCCTTTGAGCCATCCCCGCCCATTGTGAGTGACACCACCCTTGAGCGCCCACCTCCAGCCTTGTTACCTCAGCAGCGAGAGCAGATAGAGTGTATACTGGATGAGCAGGTAACTACTACTCGAGGCAGAGTGTACCAGCACTATTTAGTGCATTGGAGGGGACGGCCCGCATCCGATGACACTTGGATCACCCGGGACGAGCTACAGAGGATAGATCTAGATCTAGATCTGCTGGATCGATACCAGAGCAACCCGGACCCTTACTCGACGGTGTCGAGCTTCTCCCACCCGGGGAGAATTGGTGCGGACACCAGAGCTAGTCGCCGGTACCAGAAGCGTAGCATGCCGACTTCCTTGTGGTTGGGTGACAGCACGGAGCTTTCGTCGGAGCTTTGACATTTTATGTATTTACTTTGAGTGTATTAGTGTGTATTTTTATTTTAACTTCTAGTCGGGTCAAGATTGTAATATGGGCTACTCTTCATGTAAGGGGTCCAACTTCTAAATTTGGCCTCAAGACCATTAGGAGCCCAATTGGACCTTCTAGAAGACTTGGACCAAGGTTAGTGGGTGTCCTTTGGTGCTCCTTGTCCCCCATACTTGTCCCCCACCTACACTTGGACCAAGGTTAGTGGATGTCCTTTGGTGCTCCTTGTCCCCCATGCTTGTCCCCCACCTACCCTTGACCAATATTAGTGGATGTCCTTTGATGTTTGTGGATGTCCTTTGGTCTAGATCTAGGGTGTGTCTATTTATAGTCTCTTGTATCATTTATGGAGAAGCTAATGAAAAAATTGCAAGAGAATTAAATTGGAGAAACCTTGGTGTGCCCTCTCTCTCTCTTATTCTTGAGTGTTCTTCCCCCTTTCTTCCTCAATCTCTTCCAGATCGGAGTATAGATCTTCTATCTCCCCCTAAATCTCTTCCTCATCTCTTCTACTACTTGCTGGGATCGTCCATTGCCACCGCCGGAGCCGCCAGCAAGCCGCCATAGCCCCGCCGCCAGCTGCTGTCCAGACCGGTGACCTGCAGATCTGAAGCTCAAAGAAGAAGCCATCACTTTTGATCCAGCCGTTGGATCGAGCTGATATTTAGAGGGTAGGTTTCCCCGTGTCTCCCCCAGCCCCAGTTAAAATTTCATGCCGATCAGAGCCCGTTTGCCCCTCCTCCCAGTCGTTTGTTTACCCACCTCACAACCTGCCCCAGTGTAGGCCTGCCAGATAGATCCCAATAGAATATTTTTCTCACCCCTAAAATATTGTCCAAAGTTCACAAAAGACCTATGTGCGTCTTCGTAACCCTCCCCTCTACCCACCATAAAAATCCCAGGTCCTAGTTCATGCATTTAAACCCCGGTCAAAGCCCAAGAACATGCAGATCCATTCCTGCCTAAGAGATCTGTCGGTCCGAGCCAGAAAAGACACAGTCACGCAGAGGCTGGAAATCAAAATCAGACCGTTGGATGACGCTGAATCTCCAATATGTTGAATATCTTTGAGTCATCTTTCTCACGGCACTAACCACGCTCCAATCCGACTTTGGATCTGGTCGTGCCGGCCGTTTTCGTGGAAGTGCGCCAATCTGGCCTGAAACTGGCCTGCGGGACAGCATTGGGGATTAATTCCCAATAAATTCCCCAACTCACCACCGACGACCACCGCTCCCGGGGATCGACCCGGGGTACTCCAGAGACTCTCCCTCCGGTCGCCGCTGCCAGAAGACGCCCGAAAGCCGCTGTCCCAGTAGTCGTGCCCACTTGGAGCCTTGTGGGCCCCACATTGAGCGCCACCACCGTGCTACCAGCCACCGCCCGGAACCGTACATTGCTGCCCGCCAACCCCTGAACGGCGCTCTCGGATAGCTGGTTGTGGCCTTTTACCTCCCTGTGTGGAGTGGGCCGTAGTTTATTTTTACTGCTGTAATTAAATATTAGTTTGTACCGGGAGTGACGGTTCACGGCCGGGACGTCGTCGCCACGCCGTGTGCGTGGAGGTACACCCGTCACTCTTATTGTCTTTCTGCTTATTTAGTATGCACTTTACTGCCGCTGCATGTGAGTAGTTATCTTTCCTAGCTAGTTTAATTTTAATCACCGCTGTGAGTTGTGAGAGCGAAACCCGTCCCGTGACTCATTCCGAGCACGAGAGTGAGCCGACTACCCAAAGTCTCAAAGTCGGTTTCCCAACCGTGCACGATCGTCGCGTCTCCCTTGATGGGGACGACTGTGAGTAGCGCTTCTTGTTTGGGGCAAGTTCGTCTCTTCTGGAGCTCGTCGGTGCCGCGTCGTAGTTTGTTGCTGATCGCGTCGTCTGTCTAGTCGAGTCTCGTAGTTGTCCCGCATCAGGATCTTGTCTAACCCGTTCACTATGCAATTGAAAAATGCTTTTGCCATTTATCCAGGGATCATACCACACATTTATGCCATGTCCCGTTGCAATACAGTAAGAGATGTGTTTCGCAATCCAGTTTCTACCTTGAGAATGCCTTTCCAGTTGACTGATTAGTGTGATTTGATTGGTAAGGACCAAATGCTTTCTTTTGATAGAGATTTTTCCTTCACCCATGCAGTCCATAAGGTATTTTTCTCTTTGTATAATATCCCAAAATTGTTTGACTCTATGCAGGCTTTATTCCAATCTTTTATCCTTTGTTGCCCTAATCCTTCCTCCTATTTAGAACAACATATGTACTCCCAAGAGACCATGTGCATGGCTTCTTTTTCAGTGTTCCCAGCCCAGAATAAGTCTCTCATTAATCTTTTAATTTCATCCATCAATCCCATTGGCAATTCAAATGCAGTTACCCAATAAGGAGTAGGAGAACAGCACAGCTCCTCGAAGCCATGACCAGCTGACGTGCCCTTTGAGTTCGCATCATGGCACCTCAGAACTCGCCGAACTCTACCCCGCTCTTCTATCTCTTTGACGACTTAATTGGGGAGTAGCATCTGCAGAAAGCGAATGGCAAACCTCCGGGTACGTACGTAAGGGGTCTAACTGCACGAAGTGATGAGGACTCCAGATTAACCGCCGCAGTGAATGTAATAACACGGTGTACTACAGCATAAAGAAGACGGAATGTTTCCTCAGGGAAGATATTACACAGTGAGTCCTAGAACTCATTTTGCCTACAGTGAGGATGGATGTAAATGGGAGGCTGCGTCTCTACACTTTTTAGAGACCATGAAGCCAAGTTACAGTTGCACGAGAGCCATGAAGCATGAAGTGTGCCACCCTTGTAGCAGTGGAGATTTGAACGCCAAATCAACAACAATGTAGGCGCTTCTTGGCCTTTTGCGCGCCTCTCCTGTTGGGATTGTTCCATCCCAGAGATGGAGAGAAACAGGGCAATCGCGTGGGTTTATCTGCAGGTTTTGTACGGGGGAAGAACAAGATGAGAAGTCAAATGTTATGCCGTACGTACGGGAAGAATGCATGGGACAAAGCTTTTGACCGGTAGGTAGGTTTGTGCGCGCGCGTGTGATGTTGACCCGACTTAGGACAGCTGAGGCGGCTGTTGTCAAATCTTTGGTTTTTGTAATGAGTCGCGGAAGTGCCGCCATGGGAGTTGTTGGGTTCCAGATTGGCCCATCCTGAAAGCCCAATTATTACAAAAAAGTGAAGTACCAGTGGAAACAGATAAAAACACAGGAAGAAGACACGAGGCCTATATATCTTCCTGTGTATCTAGCCCGAGCTGAATGGAGATAGGTTTTTTTAATGCATATGTTTGTCGAAAATGAAATTACGTCGGATTCTATACTAAATTACATTGCATGGTTGCGTTGGATTCTAATCTATACGGTTCGGGGGGTCACAAAAGGTTTTCAGAATTTTCTAAATTAAAACACAAGAGGATATATAGCTATGGTTGAGCCGATATCCAGTAAGATGTCACTCAAAATTGGATGATCTAGCTTGGATCTTCCGATGGGTCCACCTTGCTTGGAACGTCAAGGATTATTCTTCTTCCCGTGATGTGTCGATCGGTGGACTGGTGCATGCAGTCATCCGCGGAGGATCCTGTGGTGTCATCTCCAGAGGATCTCGTGCACCCGGATTTGTAGCCTTCATCATTACCAATTATGATTACATTGAAGAAAAGGAGTGCATTATAGATACTCCCATCCTCGCCAATTCTTCTTTCGTTTCCTCTCCATCTCAATCTCAGTTCACCCGCTTTGAAGAGGCCTTCATGTTTTCTTAACCATCAATTAGAGTTGGACTCTGCTACACACCTTTGTGTCGTTTGAGGAAAGTCTTAGCATTAGTTACATATTGTTACAATTATGTACTAATGCTGCTAAGAGAAAGGTTGAAGTTATCGCATAAGTCCTCCCTATTAATCCTCTTTGGGGAAGTAAAAATCCTCCCTTGTCCAGCATTTCAACTCCTACAGATTTATTTTCGCATGACATACTTGAAGAGGCAAGATCCCGCACCGAATCACAGACCGTCGGATATGGGAGAATGAATCTACCGGTTAGATCTCATGAGCTACCTCTAGAAGAAATCTGCGTGTGAAGAGCAAAAGTAAGAGAGCCTGAGATTGGAATCCCAAGAAAAATCTTTCGATGCTTAAGTCGGTGTGGACAAGAGCTGAATACAGAGAAAGGAAAAACTAAAGGCACGGGATCGCTCTTCAACAGTTGAGAAGTTAGGATCTCTTACCTTTTGTGGGAGAGAATCCCTTCGATTAAATAGTGACGAACTCCCTTAACAAATCTGCGGAGATTACGGAGGGATCATTGAGTGGAGAGAGTTATGTCCTCCGATATGCATTCTTACCATTGAAGGACTCTTATTTTTCCCTTAGCCCTTCCGTCTCCTCTGCTCTCATACGTTCCCGAGAGATTAGCCTTCAGTTGTACAGGATAAATGTTCGGTCTGGATAGACTTTCCCTGATCGAAGAGGGGGTCTCTGCCACAGGTCTTTCCTCCTCCGGATAAGGGTTATCCTCTTCGGGGGGTCAGGATAGCCAGGTTTTACGCCTATCCCGGGCTTTCTCGGGAGAGTTGCCTTGGTCGTCTTTCGTTGGCTCAGTAGTGTATTGGAGTTCCTCCCGAGCTTAGAGGGATCCTCTGCATGATCGATCGTGCCGAAACTATGTGGCGCGCTTTGGGCCCTTGACTCTCGGATTTCTTGTAAGTGGGCTCTGGCTGCGGAGGTGGACTATGACTTACTAAACTGAGTATATTTTAATGGGCTTTTGGGCCAAGAAACAATGGACCGCGAATTTCTCCCCTCTCTAATACTGTTGATGGTCTCAATATATACTAGAGAATAGACAAGAAATCCATGGCATGCATCGAGCTATAGAGAGACTAGTGAGTAGAGACCCATCAATTACTACAAGATCAGGAGTCGGAAGATCTTCCCGGCTGCCAAATGCCAATACGTAAAATCGTTTGTAGCATAAAAACGGTACCATATGATGAAGCGTCACATTAACAACATTTTTTGCTGCATTCCCACAAAGAACAACATTTTTGCTTGCTCGGCAAATTATTAGCTACATCAAATTGATAACAGAAAAAGATTTCAATAATGAGATGTATGTAAACTGCACAACAAGCACATGCCCAAGAATCCCAGACAACGACATTCTACTTAGACAAGACATAAAAAAATAAACAATGAATAAATATGAGTTTTTTATGCCATGGGCAATTTTTCTGCTTCGACCAGATAGATGACGAATCAGAGCCCTGCTGTGAAAGGGACCCCGGTTGCCGGAATCCATGAATTCCCAGCCAGGAAGCTCCCAACCGCGAACTTGCTGGCCTCAGAAGCGCTCGTGATGACACGGAACCCTGGCCACTTTACCCGGCCACTGGTTCCGGCCCCTGCGCCAGTGTTCATGTACTCCCCATAGTATAGAGTGCTGAGAGCGAAATTGCCGCTCCACTCGAGCCATCCTGCCGGGTTGACTAGGCCATCAAGGTTCGACTTCATGAACACTGTCCGTGAGTATTGCTTCCATGGCCGGCCCAGGTAAGTTCTGAACGACCCCTGGACTGGCTTCAAGTCTGAAGCTGCCGTCACCCTCGAGTTGTGGATGGAGATGCCAGTGTTCTCATTAGGGTCTGTCCGTCCCTGGGCCGTCACGGTGTTCTTCTGGTTGCTCATCGGCCGCCTAACATAGATGTTGCAACTCTGCAACACGGCCACGGCATCACCAAAGATGAAGTCGACAGTGCCGTAGATGTCACATTCACGATAGAACTGGCGTTGGGAGTGCACGTAGAGGGTGTCTTGGTAGCCTTTGAAGCTGCAGCGGTGGAAGATGGAAAGGTCTGATCCCGACCGTAGGGCGACGGCTTGGTGCTTCTGCGGCCCGGCAGTGTTCTCAAAGGTCATGTCTCGGGCAATAAACCCGTCTCCGGTGACAGCTGAAGTGATGACAAGATGGGAGCTCAAGTAAATAATTTGCATGTAGATCTAAATTGTGTTCTTATTTTTTGTTCTTCAAACATGTGTGTAGGGCAGGATCAACCTAAACAGTAAGTCAAAAGCTGTTGATTATCGATATTCACGATTTCGTAACACTTTGTTCTAACACAAAAAGTATTATGTGATCATACTAGAAATTAACAAGCTGAGCTATGAAATCATGCGTGGAAGCAATTGAACCGAAGAACCGTACGTAACAGTACTGGAAGAAAATGTTTACCAAATGTGGCGGAGCGGAATGTTGTGGAACCGTCTACGACGTTCCTACTGCCGGTGAGGACGGTGGCATCGATGCCATCGCCAACGAGCATCAGGTTCTTCATTGACTTGGGGACGTCGACATTCTCTTTGTAAACCCCGGCTTTAACGCGGATCACGAATCGCTTGGCACCGTTCCTCAGCTTTGCTGATGCTGCGATCGCTTCAGAGATGGTCTTGTAGTTTCCTGAGCCATCCTTTGCCACAACGAGATCAGCCTTTACGGATGCACTCTGGAGTAGCTTCCGGTCGGCCCCGGAGACCCAAGATGGGAACCTGTTAGAGAGCAGCCGCCCACCGCCGCCAACCTGCAGCTTCGACATGGCACTTGACTTGGCTACAGCAAGCGAGTTGCTAAGCAGCTCGGAGACGTTGGCGGACACGAAGGGCAGCGTCCCCACCTGGGATGCCAGGTTGAGCTCCGTGAACCCATCCCGGCACGTCTGCTGGTTGGCGATCGCCGCACTCAGCCACGTCTGGGCATCCTCGTCGGAAGGCTGGCCGGAGATTAATCCCATGGATTTGTTGAGGCTTCGGATGGTGTCATCGGAGAGCTCCATGCAGTCTGCCCAAGCTGCCCTGGCACGGTCATCGAACGAGGCCGTGTCCACGGCAGAGGCCAGCTGTTGCGCCCGCTGTGCTCGTGCCATGGCTCCTCTAAGGGTGAACTCGCCAAACCCTAATCGGGTCTTCTTTTCGGCATCCAGGGGAGCAGCATCTGCAGCAAGGGAGTAGCAGACCTCCGGGTAAGGGGTCTGGCTACATGAAGTAATTGGGGTGCCCTGCGTCATGCCCAGGAACGTAGCAAGACACAGACTCAGTAAACAAAAAGATGCCAAAGGCTTAGCCATATATGGTTAGCTGGAATGAAGAAGCTGAGAAGTTTTCTAGGGAGAGGGAATGTGCAGTAAACAGATAGCTGATGTTTTCGTACACCGATGATGCAGGAGGGGAACCCCGATTCGTACCCTATTTATAGGCCAAGAAGACATGTAATGTTCGCAAGAGAGGCATCGAGGATCAAGTCTGTACTCTATCTGCCAGCCAACGGAGATTTGAACGCCAAAAGTGGAGTTAGGCTTTGTTTGAACGCGCATGAAGGTGCCGCCATGCAGATGCGTAGTTTGCATGAGGAATCATCCTTCCATCTAGAGGGTTTCCGTGGGGGAAGGCTCATGCGGCGGTGCGTCGACATCTGGGCGACGTGGATGGTATGTATCTTGGTCAAACACCCAATCGATCCCACAACGTAAAGTCAAACACAGCTGCGTTTGAGCATCCGGACAAGGCTGACCGTTGTCTTGACCGTGTGATGTTGGCCAGCGGGACGGTGGCGGCGGTCGTTCGCACGCGTCAGTACCTTGTTTCGTGAATAGTCGAGGGAGCAGCACCCCGCCCAGTTTGGAGTTGTTGGAAGGTGATGGAACAAACAGTGGGAGAGTATATATATATATTATATCCGATCGATCTAGGTCCTTCACCTCCTGCCACCTGTTGGAGCGCCACGCACTGCCCATCAACACTTGCTGCAGCCGCCTCCACCACCCACCTCTCTTCGCCCCTCCCTCTTCTTCCCTCTCCCCCATGGGGGAGGCCAGGTTTTCAAGCCTCCTCTCCCCAGCTGGGCCTTGGGCCTAAAACTCGATGATCATCATCTCTGTGCCTGCGTCGTACCTGTGCCACCTGAAGAAGTGCCGCATTGGACCGGGGCTTGACCAGGCCCGGCCTAGGCTGGCCTATTTACAACCATTCAAACATGTGCCAAAATAAAAAGAGGAATCCTATAGTGTACAGCTAGGCTATTTTTCACCTAAAATATGTATCAAGTAAATTCATTTATTATTATTGTTTTTTTACTTTGAGGTCTAAGTCACTTAACTTGTGGTGTAAGTCACATCTCCACCTGATGACTCAAAAAAATTAAAAAAACTCAAATTCAAAAAATAATGTTAGATCTAATTTATCTTGAATCGGCCCTTCTTATTTTATATTTTTTTGGACCATCAGATAGGTGTGTGCCTTACACCACAAGTTAGGGTGACTTGTCTCAAGTCACAAAAATATTTTAAAAAAAATTAATAATAAGTTTACTCGGTACACACCCTAGGTGTGTAATTACGCTCAAATGTGCAGTAAGCATTACTCAAATAAAATATATCTCGTAAAGATTAGAGAATAGTAAGACTTGTTGTACACCCAGATGTATAGTATATTTTATTTATTTTTAATTTTAATTTTTTTGACGTGAGTCTCAAGTCACCTTAACTTGTCATTCAAGTCATGTCACTATCTTATCATCTAAAAAAATTAAAAATAAAATAGATCAATTTTTTAAAAAATAGGCCTAACACTATGTATTTGATCTGATTTTTTTAATTTCTTTTTAGGTAATCTAATGATGACATGACTTGTACGGTAAATTAATTTGAAAAACTTAAAATCATCGGATAAAAAATTAAAAAAAAATAAAAGACATTACACACTCAGAATGTTCATCACAAACGGATGTACGTTTAAGTCTTACTTACGAGAAACACACACCCCCACCCGAGAAGAAAAAGATCTCAAATAGCCTTTGTGAACGTTTAGCATTGGCCAAAAGAAATAAATTAAACTTAATTTCCTCCCGTCAACATTAATCTTGGTTGGATGGGATGTGAAACTGGTGGTCGAAGCCCTCAATATTTTTCATATATAGTTAGATGAAGGTTTTGTTTCTCCCCCAACCCCTTCAACACCCTACACCACCAAACATTTAGTGGGAGATGGGCCCTGGCCCATCAAAAGGTAAATTCGCCGTTGGCTTGGGCTTTTATCCCGGAGAGAGATGCGTGGTTTTGTAGTTTGATTTGACTGGTATTCATCTCGCCTGATCTCAAAATTCGAGCTGGCCGGCCGACTGATCACAACAAAGCTCAACCACTCAATTTATCGTACTCTGGGATTCCTGATCCAGATCAGCTCGCCAAGAATTGTCATTGTAAAATTCGATAAATACATATATATATATATATATATATATATATATATATTTAGGGGAAGGAAAAAAGCTTAGGTCAGTCTATCCCCCAATTGATCATCTTCCTGGTTGTGATAGAAAACGCAATAAGGATAACGATCGTGTTCTTCTTTCCGTTTGCGTTGTTTTCTACTTCTCTTCGTTAATAGACGGATCGTGTGGCCCATGATTAAGCCCAAGTTCTTAGACGGGATCACGGCGGCACGGTATGTCGCATATGGGCCCATATCTGACCCAACAACTCCTCCCAAGCCACTTCCGCGACTCTGCAGAAAGAGTTTGAAAACAGACAAATATATATATATATATATATATATATATATATATATATATATATATATATAAAGCAGAACCGTTGACGACGGACGGCCCAGCAGCTGTCGGCCCAGCCAACGTCACACGCGCGCGACCGCGATCAAAAGCCTCTCTCCAGTCAACCCAACGGTCGGCATTGCCCGATTCGTATCCGGGATTAGAAAATCAAACGGGAAGGCCAAGGTGGCCCTAGAAGACGGGCCGTGTTGTTTGCATGTCCAGCACCTACATGGTCGTTCAAACAAAACCCAAATCCACCATTTGGCGTTGAAATCTCCACTGCCACGGATGTAAACAAATCCGAAGGTGAACTTGATAATCACGTAAGCACACAATAAAATTTGAAGCAGATAAATATCAGGAGACTTAACACATGATTTACGTGAAAAAATTTTAAATTAAAAAAAAATTATGAGACAAATCTGATCTACCATGCAAGATAATAATAAGAGTAATGCTTTGTGCACCGCATGCGAATCCACCTCATTGTGCAACCTCCCCTTCCATTGGCCCAAAAAAAGGACACTCCGCGTCAGTCCCGTGTCAGACCCGGTCGGCCCACTTTTTTGCTCGGCGCGAAATACGGGAGTGAAATATTTTTTTACAGAGTGAAATATTTTGTATAAGAGTGAAACATTTTGTTATAGGAATGAAATATTTATTTTCTATCAAGCATATAAAGGTCGGTGCACCTTCTGCCTTGTGTATGAAGGTCAGTGCATGTCTTCATAAGGTCAGTGCATACTTATAGCATTTGGATACGCAAGTCGGTGCATGTTTTGCCTTCTTAACAGAGGTGAAATATTTTACACATGGGTGAAATATTTTACACTGGAGTGAAATATTCTACTCTATAATAACTCAGGCAGCCTCAGTTATATTTCTTTTACCTTCTTAACAGGGATGAAATATTTTGCATACAACTGAAATATTTTACACAGAGGTGAAATAATTTGCACTTGAGTGAAATATTCAGGAACGAAATGTTTTGTTATAAGAATGAAACATTGTGTTTGACTGTAAAACTGAACGAATAGAAATGAAACCTTTTGTTACAAGAATGAAATATTTTGTTACAGGAATGAAACGTTTTGTTATAAGAATGCATTTCTATTCGTTCATATCCGTAGTCAAACAATATGTTTCATTCCTATAACAAAACGTTTTATTCACGTAACAAAACGTTTCATTCCTATAACAAAATATTTCACTTCTATTCGTTCATCTCTGTAGTCAAACAAAACGTTTCATTCCTATAACAAAACGTTTCATTCCTATAACAAAATAGTTCACTTCTATTCGTTCATCTTTGTAGTCAAACAAAATGTTTCGTTCCTATAACAAAACGTTTCACTCCTATACAAAATATTTCACTCTGTAACAAAATATTTCACTCCCGTATTTTCCGCCGAGTAAAAAAGCGGGCCGACCGGGTCTGACTGGGGACTGACGCGGGGTGTCCTTTTTGCATTAAAAATGGTCTTTTCACCTTTTTGGGGGCCAATGGGAGGAGAGATTGCACAATGAGGTGGATTTTGTGCACCGCATGCGGTGCACAAAGCATTACTCTAATAATAATGCACCAATTAACTCCACTCCTATAACGAAATTTGAGAATCACAACTTTCACGAGAGTATGGAAATCACACACCTTAACCTCCCGAGGATGCGAACCATGAAATGAGAGATACGCAAGGAAGTCCGACGATGATGCTACCCTCCTCCCTTCTTCTTCCTCCTCTTCTCCCTCTATTTCTCTCTTGTTGGACCTGTTGGTGCGCCAACGTGTGAGGGGTCGCCGCCACTGCTCCTTGTCCTTTTTCTTGTGAGAAGTCTCACTCGACACGAGTATCAACGATGATGATTTAGCGACCAATTGTTGATCGCAAAGGCTTATAGTGACTAATTTTTCTTATGTAGCAACCACTTATTTTTGTCTCTATAGATTAATTTTCCTGTAGTGAGGGTTGGTTTCTGTGGACGCACTAAAATTCGCCCGTTCGGGCGGTTCGTCTATTGAGTGCGTGGGCGTGCCAGTCACAAAGTGACAATTTATTCGGGCTCCGAAGAGCCCATGGTGCGCTCGATCTGACTTCGTCAGATGATTGTGTGGTTCGTGTCGGGACCGACTCCCGTCGCGCCATAAAGGTCACGACGTTATTTACATCCCCCATACGAGAGAATACCCTTGATTAATTGCCGAAATTAGAGGCCCCGCGGCCGAAAAGAGTAATACTAATTATGCGAGAGAGATAGGGATAGATCACACTGAAGGTTGTATTAAGGCCATAAACTGTCGGCCATGTCGGCCACTCGTAGACCTTTTCGTATTCGGACACAGGTCCGTGGCAGAGTCACAATGAGAAAACCGAGGTAGATCCCTTCAGATGTCTCCCGAGCATGCGGCAATTTTAATGAGGATTCGGAAGGTATCCGGAACGAGAAAATAAATCCGGTCCAATTAGGATGTCGGCCCGAGGTTAGATCAAAGCCTGGCCATGTCGGGGTAATTCCCAAGACTCGGGCTTGACCTGAAAGGGCGGCGTTGCTGTTCCTTTTGCCCCGGGTCACGGGGAGAGGTGGGGGCTGCAGTGTGAGCCTTAGCATCTTTTATCTGGGGTTTTCTTAATTATATCTTCTGGGATTTCTGATTTGATGCTCATTGTTTACTCGTGCTTTTGTCCGGGATGATTTCTCTTCTTTTATTCATGATTATTCTTATTATTATTATTTGTTTATTACTACCCCTCCCACCTCTTTTATCGTGATTAACATTGTGCATTCAGAGTCCTTTAATTAGCGTAATTTTTATTGATTTATTTACTATTGTTAATGCCCTTGTCGTGATGTATATATGCATGCATGTAGTGTGCCGGCGACGGAAACAAGGTGTACCGCTGGAGGCTTGGGGTGTGCCGCTGAGGGCTTGGGGTGTGCCGCTGAGGGCTGAAAAGGGCGTACCGCTGAAGGCCAAAGGGCGTACCACTGAAGGCCAAAGGGGCGTACCGCTGGGGGATGAAAAAGGCGTACCGCTGAGGGTTAAAGGGTGTACCGCTGCGGGTCCAAAGGGCGTGCCGCTGGAAGGTGGTTAGAGTGTGTCGCTGAAGGCTGCAACGGTGAGGACCAGAAGGGGCGTACCGGCAAAGGGGGTGAAGTCATGAGAATATGTCGGAGAAAGGATCGGATGAGCAGGCCATTGGGAGACGATTAAAATGCACCGTTGGAGGGCCAATCAGGGCGCGGTGATGGAGGTCCGGTCAATCTTCAATTTTTTTATCTTAAGGCTTTTCTTTTCTTCTTATTTGATTTGTACATAGCTTTATATAAACTTCCCCCCCCCCCCGCTTCGGTGCCTCTACCGTCAATCGGAAGTTCGGGCTGCCGGGCAGTTAACCAATTCGGTTCAGCTCTCGTTGTTATGTCGGCAATGATTTGATTAGTTGAAAGGTTTCATTAGTTATTCTGTTTGTTTGTTGCTTCCTTTTGCCTCTTTTTAATGTTTTGTTATTTTCTCGCGAAAATTCGGCAGCATCTCCCCTTGACCCGGGGCGTAAGGGAGAGATAAAGGGTACGCGCCCACATGGAGTGGCGGAACCCGACAACTGGAGGTGGGCCCCCGGGGGAGCAACACCTTTAAAGAGCCTCGGAAAACGTAAAGGGAAGGGCTCGGGGGCAAAGCCTAGGAGTGGGCTACTGAAGGAATGAAGGGCATGCCACTGAAGGCCATAAGGGGAGTGTACCGCTGAGGGCAGCTGGGGAGTGTGCCGGCCAAGGAGTGTGCCGGCCAGGGGTGACACAGTGTGGGTGTGCCGCTGAGGGCAGAAAGGGGTGTGCCGTTGAAGGCAGAAAGGGGTGTGCCGCTGAAGGCCATAAGGGGAGTGTACCGGCCAAGGATAAATGAGGAGGTGTACCGCTGGACAGCCCCCATGGGCGTGCCGCTGAGGGACCAAACAGGTGTGCCGGCCAAGAATAGATGAGGTGTGCCGCTGAGGGCCAAAATTGGTGTGCCGGCCAGGGGCCGGAAAGGTGCATCGCTAGAGAGTCAAAGGGGATTGAGTATGTGGGCTGGGAGATCTGCAGGCCATCCAGGAGCATGGGAGAGGGATTCAAGGCCGGGGGAGAATCCACTTAGCTGCTGTGTATTGGGAGATAGGGTGAGGGTCTCCCTCCTTCCTAAACCGGTGGACATAGCAGAGGGTCACGGAAGGAATCGAAGGGCCTGTAAGGCCAAGGATCATGGGAGGACGGTCATATGGACACGGAGGCCCCAAGAACACCAGAGAAATGGGGAGACGGAGGGAAGAACGGACAACCCGTTGGAAACCGCGAGGACTAGCATAAGCCAACGAAATCAAAGAGAAAACCCAAGAGGAACAACTTTCATTCATGGGAATCGAGAGGGCACTGCCCTATATACATATCATAGCAAAAAAGAATGCCAAAGATGATACCATGGCCAAGAAAGGGGAAAAGGCCCCACAAAAGAAAAGAAGACATAAAAGGAAGAGGAGGAACGGAGGGCAGGAGGGAGGCCAGCCGCCCCTAACTCTTTCCTCGTTACATCGAACCCTCTATCCTTTACTCTTGCTCCCTTCCGGTGGTGGTGGTGGTCGTCGGAGGAAGCTCCCGGCAGGGAGGGAGCCTCTTCTTCTTCTTCTCTCTTCTTCCCTTTTCTTCTGCCTGTGTGCGTCTGTCTGCCTCTTCTCTTCTCCCTCCGTCCTCTGCTGTTCGAAACGAAGGGGAGGGTTTTTATACCCCGGATAGCGGGAGTCTTCGTGCAGGAGCCTCGAAGCGGGAAGTGGCCCGTGATCATGAGGTTTGACCTGCCTGTCCTGGCTGTCAGTGGACTAGGCCACGTGGCCCAACGATCGGCTGCCACTTCAAACGGCTCCACTGCGCGCCAAGGATGCGTAGGGCATGGGCCTCACGTCGGCCGTTGAAAGTGCCTCACGCTGTGCCGTTGAAGGGTTGAACAAGCTTGCCGCTGTAGTGCCGAAAGGGCGTACCGCTGGAACCCCGGATGGGCGTGCCGCTGAACGGCCTGAAGGGCGTGCCGCTGGGGACCCTGCAGGGTGTGCCGCCGAAGACCCCCAGGGGGCGTGCCGTTGAAGACCCCCCCCCCCCCCCCATGGGGGGTGTGCCGGTGAAGACCCCCCCATGGGGGGTGTGCCGTTGAAGACCCCCCCCCCCCATGGGGGGGTGTGCCGTTGAACCCCCCCCTGGGGGTGTGCCGGTGAAGACCCCCCCCCCCCCCATGGGGGGGTGTGCCGTTGAACCCCCCCCTGGGGGTGTGCCTGTGAAGACCCCCCCATGGGGGGTGTGCCGTTGACCCCCCCCCTGGGGGTGTGCCGGTGAAACCCCATAGGGGTGTGCCGGCGAGCGCCCAAAGGGGCCCTGCCGGTGAAGGCCGCGGCAGGGTGTGCCGCTGAAGGGAGCGTGCCGCTGGAGGGTTCTGCCAGGGCGTGCCGTTGAAGCCTCAACTGGGCGTGCCGCTGAAGGGCTAAATGGGTGATTTTGAGCCCATTGTGAGCATGAGTTGTGGCCCATTTGATTTTCTTCGAGGCCCACGGGCCGTGGGGCCCTTTTATGCTTGATTTCTCCGGGGTTTCTTCACTCGGCGCCGTTGTCGATGCTGGGCCGAGCATGACATTTAGATGTGCGATTTTCGGTGTCCACAAATGCCCCCCACCCACGGGTAGCGCAGGCGAAGGATGAGCCGGGCGGTGCCCGTGGGTGTCTTCGTCTCTTCTCTCTTTGTCGATGCCGACGAGATGTCGAGAGCCGACCTGGTTTGTTTGCTGGTCTCCTTGTTAGTACCGACGTGGCGTCGGGAACTGAAGTAGTATGTTGGTCTCTTAGTCTCTTCAGCAGTGCCGACAGGGTGCCGGGAACTGAAGTAGTATGTTGTCTTTTTGTCTCTTCATCAGTGCTGACAGGGTGTCGGGAACTGAAGCTTTGTTGGTCTCTTGGTCTCTTCGCCAGTGCCGACAGGATGCCGGGAACTGATATGCTTTGTTGGTCTCTTGGTCTCTTCGCCAGTGCCGACAGGGTGTCGGGAGCTGAAGTAATTTGTTGTCTTTTTGTCTCTTCATCAGTGCCGACAGGGGTGTCGGGAACTGAAGTAGTCTGTTGTCTTTTTGTCTCTTCATCAGTGCCGACGGGGGTGTCGGGAACTGAAGTAGTTTGTTGGTCTCTTAGTCTCTTGGTCTCTTCGTCAGTGCCGACAGGATGCCGGGAACTGACCTGGCTTGTTGATCTCTTTGTCTCTTCATCAGTGCCGACGAGGTGTCGGGAACTGAAGCTTTGCTGGTCTCTTAGTCTCTTGGTCTCTTCGTCAGTGCCGACAGGATGCCGGGAACTGACCTGGCTTGTTGATCTCTTCTGTTTTTTCTTTCTCCTTTTTTTGAACCACATTACCGATACAAGCGCCCTTTCGGGTTTTCGCCGGTACCGGCCCCCTCTTGCTTTTGCCCACGCGCCCTTTCGGATTTTCACGTGGCGGGGTACCCAATTTTGCCCGTGGCGCCCTCTCGGGTTTTCGCCACGGCCAGGTTATTGCCATTTTTACCCTTGTCCCCATGCAGGGGCAAGTCCGGTGGGGTATCTCTATTTTTAACCCCATTTTGTTTTATTTTCTTTTTTTTTGAGTGAGTGATATGCAAGTGTCGGCTAGGGCACGAAGCCTTGCGCCGGAAGGTAAGGTTCACTCGTTGGCAAGAATAGAATGCGAGCGCAACGGGAGAATCTGTGCCGACTCGGACCTAAGGTCCGTAATGGCAATATTGTGCGGAGTGGGTGGCTAGGGCACGGGGCCTTGCGCCGGAAAGGGACTTATTCGTTGGCAAGGGGCTAATGCCAACGCAAGGGTAGAGATTCTGCCACTCCAGGCGTAAGGCCCGTGATGGCGATATTGTATGGCGTGGGTGGTAGCTGAGGCCCGAGGCGATGTGCCAGGGACGGGCTTGTTTTGGTGGTAGGGTAGTGACACTATGACAAGGATAGAGCCACAGGGGTAGAGTCGTCTTTGCTAGTGTGGACGTTCGTCTGACTGGGATCGTGGGGATGGAATGTCTTCCCCGGGGGCATTTATTATTATGTGCTGTCGACTTACTCCTCCGCGTATGTGAGCGGATGGATATGTAAATGTGTATACATATATGGGTATATATATATGTACATATATATGTATTTATTTAATAGATATTACATATATTTATTTTTTTTTGCTTTCCCTCCCTTTATTTTCTTCTTTTATTTTCTCCTTTTATTTCCCTCCTTTCTCTTCCCCTTTTTTTATTCCCTTTGTCTCTCCTTCTATTTTTCATTCCTTCTTCTTCTTTTTCTTCTTTTTTTGTATTTTCTCCCCCTTTTATTTCTTTTATTTTCCCCCTCTCTCTTTTTTTCTCTTCTCTTCTTGTTTCCCCTCCTTTTTTTTTCTTTTCTCTTTTTTTCTTTTCTTTTTTTTCTTTTTTTTTAAATAGGGGGCGGGGGCGCTTCGAACGGTCGCTCCGTTCGAATTCCCCCCTTTCTTCCCTCTTTCTTTCTCCTTGGCGACCGAGCGGACGGCCCCCTCCGTCCTCCCTCTCTCTTTCTTCTCCGGTGCCGAGCGTCCCCTCCGCCTCCGTCGTCGTCGTGGTGAGGGGAACACCGCGGGAGGGCCACCCCCCATCTCTCTTCTCTTCTGTTCTCTCCCTTCTCTTTCCCCTTATCTCTTCCTCCTTCTCCCGTCCTCTTCTTCTTTCTCTTTTCTCCACAGGGGACGGCGGCCGGAGGCCCTCGCCCCTTCCATCTCTGTTTCTCTTTCTCCTCCCTCTCCCTCCTGTTCTCTTCTTCCCCCCCTTCTTCTCCGTCTCCGGCGTCATGGGTGGCCGGAGGTGACGTTGGGAGCGGGCGTGCCGACCGGGATGGTGCTGGGGAAGGCCCCTTTGGGCGTGTGCCGGCGAGCACGGTTTGGGGCGCGTCAGGGAAGACCCCCATGGGCGCATCGGAGAAGGCGCCGCGGGGTGTGCCGGGGAGGCCCCCGTGGGCGTGTGCCGAGGAACGGCTCTGTAGGGGCGTGTCGGTGAGGGAACCTAGGGGGCGCACCGGTGAGTGGCTGCTGGGAGTGTACCGGGCAGGGCACCCGGGGGCGTGCCGGCGAGGGCGGCCTGGGAGTGTGCCGGGGAGCGGCTCCCATGGGTGTGCCGGCCAAGGCACTAGCAGGGTGTGCCGGGGAAGGCACTGGGAGGGTGTGCCGGCAAGGGAACGGGGAGCGTGCCGGGGAAGCTCCCGCGGAGCGTGTCGGGGAAGGTGTCGAGAGGTGTACCGGCGAGGCCCTCGGGGGCGTGCCGGCGAAGGCTGTTTGGGGGTGTACCGGTGAAGCTTCGGCTGGGTGTGCCGGGGAAGCTCTTGGGGGTGTGCCGGGGAAGGCACCCAGGGGGCTTTAGGCAGTGGCCCAGTGGGGGAAGGTGGGCAGACTTTTCAACTAGCGGACTACTGGTGTTGCCTCTCGGGGCCCACCATGACTTTGTTGGGGCCGTCACTCCTTGTGGACGCGCACCCGTGTTTTCCCTTACGCCTCTGGCCTAGGGGACACTGATGGGAATCGACGCCGAGCATGTACTTTTTATTTTGTATTTATGTCCTTTTAGTTTATGTTTATATCCTTGGGAAAGTATGTACGCAAATGTAAGGCTTTATAAGCCAAAGAGTCATTCCCATGGATTGTGTGGGTTTTTGTGCAAATGTGTAGTAGGTCCAGCTAGGGGGCCCCCTCCCCTTCCCCATTGGTCCACCTCATCCATGTGGGGCTGGTCAACCATCCTAGGTGGCCATCTAGAAGGTTTGAATGCTAATTGACCACATGGGAGACAAAGGGGTTAAAATTTCAAAGGTAGGCCACCTACCTTACCTACCTAGTCAAAGGAGTGCCCATTCATATGTAATTTATTTATTTTGAGTTTTGACCACATGGGGGATGAAAATGACATATTTCCCACGAAATTATCAGCCCCCCCACCCCTTGATATTTTCTATATAAGCCTATGTATAGTGTCATTAGAGATTAATGAAGAAATGAAGAGAAAATTATTGGAAAATCAAGAGTGTTCTTGAGCCCCTCCTCTCTCCCTCTGGTTTATCTCCTCCAACCTCCAGTTCTAGAGTGATTTCATCTTCTATCATCCCCTCTTCACCTCCGGTGATCATCTGTGCCGCCGCCGCCGCCGTTCGTGCCGCCTTCGAGCCGCCACGGGATCATCTTCGGTGTTCTGTCCTGCTGGACAGAGGTGCAGCTCGAAAATTCCTCAAGCCAGCCACGAGTTCCAATCGATGTGAAATTTTGAGAGTTTGTTCCTACCTTATAGCCCCTTCCCCACAAACAAATTCAGGTCCAAATTCCCCCGTTTCATAGTGTTTCCACTTCGTTCATTCCCCAAACTCAGATCAGATCTGTCTCTATCTACAGTGACAGACCCTTTGAGTTCGTCCTCTTCTACCACCCTTTTAAATTTATTTTGACCTCCCAATTTAACTGGGAATTCTGTCCATTTTTCCCTACCTCCACAATTTTTATTAATTTTTGTTGAGTCTTTTACCTATTTTTCAAAATTCATGTTCTACCGGAGCTACAGTACTTCCAGCCAGATCTCAGATCCAACCTTCCTCCAGTAAACAAATCATAGAAATTCATAGACACATCCAAACGTGTCCACACCAACTTTTCCATCTTCCCAACTCCAACTCCTACAACTTTCATGAATAAGTCGAAGTCTGAATCCAAGTTCTTCCTAGCGGTCAACGGCAGTTATCAGAGATCAGCTCTGCAGATCTGAGTGTTTAGTTACTGTACAATAGGAGGTTGTAAATTTCATAAGTCAAGATCAGAGAAGATCCAGGCCAGATCTCTAGGCCTACATTGAAGTACTTCGAGTCAGCTTTCCAACGGCGCTAATTTCGTGTCAATCCGACATCGGATCTGATCGCAGCGTCCGTTCCCGTCCGAGCGCGCGCTGAAAATCAGAAAGTGCAGGTCCGTGGCCGGTTTTTCCGACCGGTGCCGAACGGAGCCGCCGGGCCTCCGGCCGGCGTTCCAGCGCGCCGCCATCCCAAGGAGAGACCCTCCGGGCATCCACCACTACAGCGGTGCCACCGGGTCCCACACGGCCCCTCCGGACATCACGTGGGCCCCACCGTCACGTGTTCGGGTGTTGCCGAAACAGCGCGAGAAGCCGCCCGTCAACCCGAATTCGGTCCTCCCGGACCCCATTGTGTAGCCCTTTACCTCCCTGCGTGGAGTGGGCAGCGGCTTACATTTCTGTAATATTGTGTAATATTGTTCTGGGAGTACGAGTTTCGGCCGGGTCCGTCGTCCCCACGCCCAGCGCGTGGAGGTATAATCTTCGCTCCTACACTTGGCATTTCGCTTATTTCATATATGCTTGTTTATGCCACTGCTAGAGAGCATGTTTTAGGACCTAGCTTGCTATAATTTCATATCACCGCTACTGCGAGAGAGTGAGCGAGACCGTCCCGTGACCCGATCCGGGCACGAAAGTGCGAGCCGACCACCCTAGCTCTTGCCGGTTTCTCAACCGTGCACGTCCGACGCTTCCCTCATCAAGGGACGATCGCGAGCTTGCCGTGTCCGTGTCTCGTCCCGCATCAGACACTCTGCCGAAATTTCGTCAGAAATTGGCAATATTATGTTCATTTGACTTGTAGCAAAGCCCCCCCCTTTTTATAGTCTTTCATTTTCCTCTTGCATGTGGCTTATTTTGATCTTCTATCTGTACATCTTTGCAGATAAATGGCTGCTCCAAGTGGTTCTTCTGCCCCTACTGCCGCTGTCGGTGCCGACCTCATTCCGCGGGGTCCAGTGCCGACAGTCACATGGCTCAATGTGGAGGACCTAGACCGAGAGCACGCAGAAATAGCCGCTTTGGCAGAGTCATCCGAGTCCGACGGGGAGACCATGGATTTCCAGAGGCTTGCCAGAGTTGACAGTGGCTTCACATTTGACCGGGTCACCGGGGAGTACAGGAAGGACTTCCCAAAGGACAGACACCTGGTTCAATTTCTGAAGCATTTTCGCTCGCGGGAAGGGCGAGACTTCCGGGTCGTGAAGAAGGCCGAACAGGCTATACTGCAGGCCCGGGATAGCTTGTTGTACAGCGTTCCCCGGAGTATTCCGATGTACCTGGTGGGAGAGGCCCGGGAGTGGAAGCCAGTTCTGGGGATCGAGGGGGTGCTGCCGACCGAAGACAAGCTGGTGCGGGCGCCTCAGTTTACTCCGGCAAGATGGGACTTGTCTGCCGAGAAGTTGCACAACGAGGCGCCTCGGTTCGGCCTATTCTTGGATCCCCTGAAGTGGGGCTACAGAGAAGAGCCCTTCATCTTGGACTGTTTGGCCATCAGATTCAAGTATGATCTATCACTGGGCTGGTTCGGGGAGATGAAGCTTCAGGATGCCCACACCTTCCGGGAGAGGGCGGTGGAGTTCACGGAGCATGTGCTGTTCAACTATGCTCCTTTGCTGGTCCGGGTCGGCATTTATCACAGCGTGTACGCCTCCCGATACGGCTATCCCATTTCCAAGGGCCTCTGTTGCGGCATGATAGAGGTGTTCAGCGCAGCGACTAACACCTTCTACACGGCGGAGGGCGAGACTTCTCTGGATTTATGGAGTCTCAGCCAGTTGAGCGGCTTGCCCATCGACGGGGAGCCTTATGAGGAAGTATGCCTCCCCGACCTGATCAAGGACGAGACTAACGGGGATGGCTACTATTCTCTTGGGTACTCATACCGGTATCTGATAAAGGCGTACCGGGAACTATACCAGGCATCGCACAAGGGGAAACAGCCCGCCCGCGGGGACAGGAAGAGGGTGCGCATGCCCCTGTGGCTGGAGTATTTCTTCGACGGGCCGAAGCGATACGAGGAATTCCCCTGCGTCGGTACTGCCGTGGCTCCCAAGAAACGCGCGAAGCCGAAGCTCGACGTGAAGATCCCATCCAGAGGGCGTCGGAGCGGGCCTAACCCGATGGGCTTGGATCCCCAGACTCACTGCGCCGCCTATCTCACGTACTGGCTATGCTCATTTGCCATGCCGTACGACGACGAGACAGTTATCCGGCCGGATGCCATCTACCCGGCGTGCCAGATGGCGTGGGGGATTAAGCTTTCTCTGTGCCCGGCAACCCTCTGTTTAATTTACAAGGCCTTGGGGGATATCAGCACGCACCAGTTTTCGCGGCAAGCCCGGTATGTGTGCCCACTGCACTTCTTCAACACGTGGGTCTGTTCGCTGTTCCCGGAGTTTGCGCCGCGCGTTCTCCAGGACTGGGGGCTGATGCTGAGGATGTTAGAATTTACCAGTGCTGAGCCGGGCTCCACCTCCATGCGGATGTATGATATCCGGGGCCGGTTGACAACGGTCCCCCGGGATGCGGTCGGGACTATTCATTTCTGGACTCTGGCGGAACATTCGAGTCCTCTGGTGAACAACAAGAGGGAGTGCAAAGACGACCAGGTGGAGAGGTACGTCCACCTTATTAGCCAGGAGAATGTGATCCGCCCATTACTAGAGCCGGAGCTGAGGGACTGGGCGCTGTCAATTCGCCCGAGCGTGCTGGTGTTCAGGAAAGGGGAGAACGTGCTGCTGAAGCCGTATTACCCCTTCCGGTTCGGTCGCAATTTTGGGTATGACCAGCATATCCCTACTTATCATGCACAGTTCGGCCTGCCCTTGCGGAGCGTCCGAGGGAGCTCAGTTGCTGAGCACGCCAGGAGCTGGTGGGACTTCTTCCACCGGGCGGACTCCGCCTCCTTCAGAGTACCGGCCCCGGGTCATGTTCCCCGAGTGACCCAGGATTATATTAAGTGGTGGAATAGCCGGACGTCCTTCTATCGGCTTCACAAGACCGATTGCTGGGATGGGGCCGAGAGGAAATTCCTTAGTCGGCAGCCGATGCCGGTTCTTGACATTGAGCCAGACCATCTTCTTCGGCTCAAAAATAGACAGGAGAAGGAGGTGGCAGCATATCTGGTGGCTCGCCGGGAAGCCCGGGATAAGAGGCCGACGCCGAAGGTGGAGCTACCCCCGGTGGCCAAGGATCATTACCAGAAGATGTTGAGGGACCTGTGCCAAGTGGGGAGCGACCGCCTGGACCTCATCAATTACCCATTCCCCATAGAGGAAGAGGGGACTCCTGCCAGGAGCTGGCGTCCAGAGAGGGATCCGGCCTGCCCGTACCGCACGTTTATGAGGCGGGAGGAGAGGCAGCCCGAGAACTATAAGGATACCACGTGGCTATATGTCCTCCTCCGGGTGAATGGGATCAAGATCGAGGATTTGACGGCCTCCCTCCTGGGCAAGCGCCTGCACGTCCCTTATTATTATGCTGACGGGTGGGGCATGGACCACTTTAATCTTTTCTGTCACCTCTCCTCAAGGAAGCACACGGATCTGGCCAACCTTACGGACCGGTGTCAAACGATCGAAGACGTTTGCTGGCTAGTCCGGGAGGCGGCGCGTCGGGACAAGGAGATGTCCCTGGGCTATTGGCCGATCACGCTGCGGCTGTACACTGGCCCCCATGGTATCCAATCCCTCCTTGCCCTTCGGTTTTGTCTCTTAGCACGGCGGCCTTCGCGGTGAGTTGGGTACTAATCGTAGATGCATGTTCGTCCTTTCCCCTCCTTTCTTTGCAGACCATCCCGACAGCACGCAGATGGCCACGTACCGAAATCTCCTCCGACTGGTGAAGAAGCCTGCGTATTTTGAAGCAGCACCGCTGGCCCCGACCACGGCTCCTTTGCCCAAGGCCGCGAAGAGGTCCCGGGCGAAATCTCCCGTGAAGAAAGCAATGGACGCCGCGAAGGCGGCCAAACAGCGGGACACGAAGCGACGCAAGACGAAGGCGGCCAAAGCCCCGACCGCCGTTCCTCCAGCACTACGGGTCCCAACCTTCGAGGAATTTGAAGTTGCTCGGCCCGAGCCCAGCCCGCCCGCCGGTCGGTGCCTTTTTTAAGTATTCTTTTTTTTTTCATTTTTTTTTGAAGCAAGGCCCTGACGCTTGAATATATTATTTTTGTCTCAGCCCTTGTGGAAGAGCCCGTGTCCGCGCCTGCTCCTGATGTGGAGGGGTCGGCTCCTATGTCCGCACCTGTCATGGGTGCGGCCGCGGTCGTAGCAAAGGTGGCTTCGGCGGCGGCTCCTGCTCCCTCACTGCAGGCCAAGGAAAGGCTTCGAGCGAAGTCGCCTGTAAAGAAGGCGTTGGATGCTGCCAAGGTGGCCGGGGAACAGGCGGCCAAGCGAAGGCGGGCTAAGGAAGCCCTGGGTACGACAGTAGCCTCACCGGCGGCCGCTATCCCGTCCTTCGAGGCATTTGAGGCCGCCCGGACCGGGCCGAGTCATGATACTGGTGAGGCTCGGCGGTCGCCTACGTCGTCCGTGGTGGGTTTCCCGCCTGAGTTGGCCCCGCGTTCGCGCGCGGAGACGATGCGTTTCTTCTCTGGGGGCGGCGTGGAGGGAACGGCGCCCGTGCCGATTCCGGGTGAGGGCAAGGCTGCGGCTCCGGAGAAGGCTTTGTCTGTCGAGGTCGAAGAGGGTATTTGTCTTTGTCGCCCCTTTTCAATGCTTTCCTTCTTTGGGAGCCGACAGGGTTTGACGTAACCCGTCTTTTCGTTTATGTGACAGATGCAGCTGGAGCAGTTGCTGGGCTATTCGGCCTCCGAATGCACCCCCCGGTAACGCAGCTGTATGTGCGGAAGAGGCCGAAGTCTGGGCTGCCAGCCTTACCCAGTCCGCGAGAGGAGGCGCCGGTTATCGAGCTCGAGGTGGAGGCCCCTTTGCCGGCGCCGGCCGAGCCAACGGCGGTCGGATCCCCGTCCGGGGAAGAGGTAGACTACGACTATTCTTCCGACGAAGCGGCTCCCGCTGAGGTAGCGTCTTGAGGCATCGGGCCGCCCGAACCGGCCTTTAAGGCTTTTCATTTGCTAATGCGCTCAGCTTGATGGAGGCTACTGCCGTCAGCGTGTGTTTTTGTTTATTGGTGTAGGGCTGCATTGGTGGTCGCCTACTGACGCCGTTTTTTGTGTCGGTTCTTTGCAGGAATCAGTTAAGCCGGAGGCCGCGAAAGAGGCTGCTCCAACTGCGCCAGTTGACCGCCCGACGGAGGTTGCTGTTGGCATGGGCAGGCTGGCCCTTTTGTCCGAGGCCCTTCAGGAGGATGTGCCGGTGGGGCCCTTGGCGGGAGAGCCTCTGGAGGAGGGGGAGATCGCGCCTGAAAGCGGCACATCGGTGGCTGAGGTAAGCGTGCGGGTCCCACGACCCCTTTTCGCCCCCTGCCCTCGCATGCTCTATTCTTGGTGGCGAGTGACTGATTTCGCTTCATATGGTCAGGCGACGCCGGGGCCGGAGAAGACGTCCGGTCATGTCCGAAAGGCCGTAGCCAAACGGAGACCAAGCATTGCCCCGATCGCGGTGGAGGGGCCGGCTCGCGTCTCCGACTTAGGGGCCGCAAGCCTTGCTGCACTGGTGGAAGCGAGGCGTCTACCCCGACTGATGATTCCACTTCCACCTTTCCCGAAGCTTCCGGCCCAGATGGAGGACCCGCTCCTGAGGCGAATATTTACGGGGCTTCGCGCACACCTGGAGGGATCCCAGACACGAGAGAGAAGTTCGTGGATGGCATTCTCGGGTCCAGCTCTGCTCGAGGCTCCTCCTTCGGCCAAGGTGGAGACAGCTGCACCCTCGCCTGTCGAGCCAGCGGCCGAAGCAGACGGAGCCGGGGAAGAGGGGACAGGGGAGCAGCGGATGATAGAGACGCCGGATGCTCCAGCACTGGTCTCGGCCACTTCCTTAGCGGTGGTTGGCCAAGAACTCTCTGTCGAGCCAGGCCAGCCAGGCGACTTGACTCTTGCCCTTCCATCTTCTTCCGTCACGGTGGATGCCAGCTTGTGGGCGGAGGTGGACAGCACCGTGGAATTCACCCCCCCCAGCCCCGCCTTCGGCCGGCCATACCTCGTCGGAAACACCGGTCCGCCATATGCTGACCACCCTACGGGCGATGCTCCTCGCCGATCCCTCTTTGTCGTATCGGGAGGTGCACACCATAGTGACACAGCTGACCGGGGCGTTGCAAGTGCTTGGCTGCCCGCTGGGGGAATGGTCGCGGCGGGTCTTGCTATTATTGAAATACATCAAGCGCCGTGACTTCCTCGAGACCCAGGCTCCTGACGAACGTGCCGCGTTGGATGCCCAGGCGGACGAGTATCTGCAAGCCTTGGAAACACGGCGAGGCGACAGGGAGCGCCATAGAGAGGCTTGGGAGGGGAGTGAGGGCAAGGTCCCGTCTTTGAAGAGCCGAATTATAAAATTAGAGGGCTACCTTGCTGCAGCTAGGCTTGATCTCGCCATGAACGAGGAAGTGGCCGAGAGAGAGAGAGAAGCCTTCGGTGCCGCTCAAGCCTAGGTGGAGTCCATGGAGGCGGAGCTTACTCAGCTGGAAGAGCGGAGGGGGCGGCTCCGTGACCGGACGAACTTCCCTTGCGTCGGGATCCTGCCTCTCGAGGACATCTTCAGGGGCCTGGACTAGGCGTTGCTTCCTTATTTTTTTTTCTTTTTTGTAACACAGGGGTATGCCCCGAAGTGCCTGTAATCCGACTCCCTTTTTTTTTAATATAAAAAAACATTTATGGCTTCGCGCGTTCTTGTGTGTGCGTTTGTCCCAGGGAGACCTTTCTTCCCCTTCCTTTCTTTTATGTACAGTGATTTCTTCTTCCTACTCCCTCCCCTGTTTCTGTGCCGAGACACATCGGCGGGGTGCAGGTTTCCGTGAAGATTCGCTTCGGGAGAGCCGGGCAGGAACCCACGTTAGGGCACAGGAGAGTGCTCGCCTTCCCAGGGGGAGGACGAGGGGACCACTCCACCGTACCGGGCGGGTACCTTCCTAGTCTCACCGCGAAATTGAAAGCTCGTGCCGGCCTCAGGGGGGACCTCGGTCGGAGACCATTTGCTGGCCGTCCAGAGGGCACGGAGAGAAGGGTTGGTCTAGTCAATGACCTGGACGGGAGGTCCAAGCCAAAGGGGTACTCACCGCCTGGGGAGGACAGAGAGAAGAGTTTGTTTAGTCAATGACCTGGACGGGAGGTCCAAGCCAAAGGGGTACTCACCGCCCGGGGAGGACAGAGAGAAGAGTTTGTTTAGTCAATGACCTGGACGGGAGGTCCAAGCCAAAGGGGTACTCACCGCCTGGGGATGACAGAGAGAAGAGTTTGTTTAGTCAATGACCCGGACGTGAGGTCCGAGCCAAAGGGGTACTCACCGCCCGGGGAGGACGGAGAGAAGAGTTTGTCTAGTCAATGACCCGGACGTGAGGTCCGAGCCAAAGAGGTACTCACCGCCCGGGGAGGACGGAGAGAAGAGTTTGTCTAGTCAATGACCCGGACGTGAGGTCCGAGCCAAAGGGGTACTCACCGCCCGGGGAGGACGGAGAGAAGAGTTTGTTTAGTTAACTTTTAGTACCTCCGCTGATGCGGGGCGGCGACTGGAAATGGGGGGCGTTCCCCTCTTCTGGTTTTTTCTTCTCTCTCTTTTTTTTATATATATTTTTTTTCTTTCTTTTTTTTTGCTTCTTCCTTCTTTCTCTTTCTATTCCTTTCTCTTTTTTGCTTCTTCTTTCTCTCTTTCTACTTTTTTCTCTTTTTTGCTTCTTTTTTTTTCTTTCTATTTTTTTTCTTTTTTTTTCTCTTTCTATTCCTTTCTCCTTTTTAGGAAACCCGGCTGGTGGCCAAATCATTCGGACATTAATCGCATAAATCCGCCCCAAAACGGGGCGGAGAGTAATATTATTACCTGAATGGGGGCGCCGGAGCGTGGTACAGCCTCAAGTGCCTTCCATTAAGAGGTGAGAATTGAACCTCCCCGCGGTGGTTGACAATTACATAGGCTCCGCCTTCGTAGACTTTTTGGACTACGTAGGGTCTGAGCCAGTTCTCGTTTAGCTTACCCTTGGGGTTGGCCGCCATGAGATCTCTTCTCTTGACCATGACAAGGTCGCCTTTCTTGAATTCGCGCTCCTTGACAAGCTTGTCAAAGGCGCGTGCAATCCGGGCCTGGTAGACCTGAATATTCTGTTGGGCTTGAAGCCACTTTCCTTCCAGGCTGGAGAGTTCGTCGAGTCTTCGCTCGGCATTGGTCTGCCCTTCAAGGACAAGCCCATGCTGAATGGCGACCCGGAGGGAAGGTATCTCCAGTTCGACGGGGACGATTGCCTCCGAACCATATACGAGAGAAAAGGGTGAGCAACCCGTTGGAGTCTTGTATACAGTTCGGTATGCCCATAGCACCTCGTACATCCTCTCTTCCCAGTCCTTCTTGTTAGAGCTGACAGTCTTGGCCAAGAGGGTGCAAAGTGTCTTGTTAAAAGCTTCGGCCAGCCCATTAGCCTGCGGATTGTAAGGAGTCGATGTCCTCCAATCAATCTTGTATTTCTCTGCCAACCGGTAGGCCTTCTGATTGCGGAAGTGGCTGTCGTTATCCGATACAACCCGGTCGGGCACGCCAAACCGGAATATAATATTGCGGTGGATAAACCTGACTACGATCTCTCCGGTGACCTCCCGTAGGGCTACAGCCTCTGCCCAACGGGAGAAGTAGTCGGTTGCCGCCAAAATGTACTTGCATCCTGTGGAAGACACAGGTAAGGGGCCCACAACATCTGTTCCCCATTGGGCGAACGGCCAGCTGGGCGCGGTTGGGTGTAGTTGCACGGGAGGCCTCCTGGGTATAGTGGCATGCTCCTGGCATCTCTGACATGACTTAGCGTACTCGCAACAGTCGTTAAACATCGCGGGCCAGTAATAGCCAAGTTTCTTGATTTCAATTTTCATCTTCGGCCCCGCCTGGTGTGCGCCAGCTGTACCGGCATGGACCTCCTTCATAACCCTCCAGGCTTCTTCAATGGACAAGCATCGGAGGAGTAGCTTTTGTTTGGCATCTGCCACAATCCGGAACAATATTCCGTTTCGGAGCTCATAGGAGTCTTTGGTTCTGACCAGCTTGATCTTTTCTTCTCTTCGGTCAGGTAATCGCTGGTGTTTGAACCACTGTATCAGGGAGGCTCTCCAGTCAGGTAGGCCGACGGCTTCCGCTGCAGTGAGCTCCAGTTCTTCTTCTTCTGGCCCCTCTTCTATCATGCTGGGCATCTGGCGCTGGTTTATTACTTGGATGTGGAGAGATCCGTCTGGAGGCACTGCCAGTGAGCTTGCCAATTTTGCCAATGCGTCGGCTTGTGCGTTCTCCCCTCTGGCGACATGGCCTATTTCAAGGAGGTAGAACCGCTCCATGAGCCCTTTTGCTTTAGTGTGGTAGGGGAGCAGCTCAGGTTTTCGGACATCAAACTGTCCCTGGACTTGCTTGACGACCAGCAGCGAGTCGCCGAACACTTGGAGCATTTTGATCTCCAACTGGAGGGCCACCTGGAGGCCGATGATCAGAGCTTCATATTCTGCCTCATTATTTGTGCAAGGTTTGCTGATGCAGCAGGACGTATGCATGACCTCTCCGTCTGGGGATTTGAGGACGATGCCCGCTCCGGCTCGTACCTTGGTGCGCCCAGACGGGGTCGCTTCTGTCCTCGAGGCTCCATCAAAGTAAAGCTGCCAGATGGCCTGTTGTACTTGGTCTACCTCTAGTGTTTCGTCCTCGGGCAGCTCTATGGCCAACGGGGAGTCTTCGGGCACAGGGTGTGCTGCGAAGAAATCCGCGACGGCTTGCCCCTTAACGGCCATCTGGGGCACGTAAGTGATGTCAAATTCCATGAGTAGCATGGCCCATTTGCCAAGGCGCCCCTTTGGGACTGGCTGGAGGAGGATGTGCTTAATGGGGTTGGCCCTGGATATTAAGCTGACCTCATGGGACAGCATGTAGTGCCTCATATTTTTGACTGCAAAGACCAAGGCAAGGCAGACCTTCTCAATCGGGGTGTACTTAGCCTCTGCACCCACCAATCTTCGATTGAGATAGTAGAGAGCCTGCTCTTTTCCCTCATCATTGTTCTGGGCGAGCATTGCCCCCAGTGAATATTCGGTGGCTGCTATGTATAGAATCAGCGGTCTGCCTTTGACAGGTGCCCCCAGGACAGGCGGGGTCTTCAGGTATTCCTTCAGCTGGTCGAACGCGTGCTGGCATTCGTGGCCCCAGCTGAAGGGTGCATTCTTCATCATCAGTCTGTGGAAGGGTTGGCAACGCCCCGACAGGTTGGAAATGAACCTGCGAATGTAAGCTAGACGCCCATGTAGGGATCTCAGCTCTCCCAGATTCTTCGGAGGGGGCAGCTCTTGGATAGCTTTTATCTTGAAGGGGTCGATCTCGATCCCTCTATGTCGGACAATGAAGCCGAGGAACTTTCCACTGGACATGCCAAAGGCGCACTTCATGGGATTCATTTTCAGCCCATACAGACGGAGCCTCTGGAAGACGACCCTGAGGTCATTCAGATGCTCATCCCTGTTTTTAGTCTTGACGACCAGGTCGTCGATGTAGCATTCGACCTTGCTGTATAGCAGCTCGTCGAAGATCTTGGTCATCGCCCGCTGATATGTGGCACCAGCATTCTTGAGGCCGAAGGGCATCCTCTTGTAGTGAAATATCCCTTTAGGTGACCTGAAGGCGGTGTGAATCCGGTCATGGTCGGCTATCCAGATTTGGTTATAGTCGGACGACCCGTCCATAAAGGACAGGGCCTCGTGGCCGGTAGTTGCATCAATCATTACTTCGGTGATGGGCACCGGGAAGTCGTCTTTTGGGCAGGCTTTATTCAGGTCACGGAAATCCACGCAGATCCTGATCTGTCCATTCTTCTTCTTCACTGGTACAATGTTGGCCAACCATGTGGTGTATTGGTTTTCTTCCACGAAGCCGACATCTATGAGTTTGTCGACCTCCTTGCAGATCTGGCTGGTTAATTCCGACCTCATGCGCCGGGGCGACTGCTTCACTGGCTCCACCTTGGGATCAATGGACAGGATGTGTTGAGTCACCTCGGGGCTGAGCCCGGGCATTTCTTTATAGTTTCAGGCGAAGCAATCCCGGAATTCTTGCAGCAGCTTTGTATAGTCCTCCCTCTCCCGCAGGGGCATGAGAGCGCTTAGGAAGGTCGGTCTGGGGTCCTCTTCTGTGCCAAGGTTGATCTCAATCAACTCGTCGACTGTGGCCTGGCCGCCTTTTTCAATCTCTGGCGGGGCCGGTGACAAGTCAACGAAATCCTGGTCTTCATTATCCTCGGGCTCGAGGATGCCATCCTCTTCTTCTTGCTCTTCACGACTGGGCGCAGAAGCTGTATTCACCGCGCACTCCCCCTGGACCGTAGCCGGGTCTGCGGGGTCTGCTGGCACAGAAAGGCACAGGGCCACCTCGGGGTCTTCGGTGTACTCATCGTAGACAGCTCCGACGGAGGCTGGGGCAGCCGCATCCTCGGGGGCATGGTAGTGGATGGACACAGTGTAGGCTCCTGCCCTGGGGTTGTCCGCCACATGGGGGCGTGGTGGGGCTACCACATAGTCCCCCATCCTGAGCTCGTCCCTGTCAATGAGGTTTTGGTTTTGATGATGGTTTTAATGATGGCTTTGATGATTGGTTGTTGATGTGAGTTAATCAAATGTTCAGTCATCTTGCTGCTCAGTTTAGACTAACATATTTGATGTTTCAGTCCTGTTACATGTTAAACTGATGCATAAAACATTCATTGCTGTGGTTTTAATGATTTATCTGGTTTTGATGATTGGTGTTTGATGGTAATCATTGTGAGTCATCCTGATGAGATGTTCATTCAGGACTTCATATGCTCATTCAGTTTATCTGCTGACATTGTGCTTTGATGATAGCTTCATGATTGTGATTTGTATATCATCTGGAGAATGCACGTGTATGACTGATATATTGTGATTTGTATATCATCTGGAGAATGCACGTGTATGACTGATATATTGTGTGTGTTAGACTTCTGGTATGTGCATGATCTATACATCACCTTCAATCCACAAGTCTATACATTAGACTGTTCTTCAAAGTCTGTACATCAGACTGTACATCGTCTTCGTGATGTCTCTGTACTTGAGTCTATGTGTTGTTTCCCCTCACTAACACGAAAAAATCTCGTGTCGTCTGAGCTTACAACACTTCGTGTTGATTTCCATGCTTTACAAGAAAAAGTTGCTAAGAGGTAATACTTCGTGTGTCCGTACTGTTTCTGTCTTCGTGTTGGTTTCCCTGAACCTCATGTCATTCTTGCTTCGTGTCCACACCTCGTGTCAGTGTCTGTCTTCGCCTTTGTGTTAAATTCAGCTCGTGTCTTTTTCATCTTCGAGTTGTTCTTCTACTTCCACCATTTCATCACGTGTCGAGATAACCGTGTTGTCTTTCACTTCGTGCAGCCTATGTGACTGTGTTGTCCCCATGTCATCCTTAGTTCATGTCGTGCTTGTGTATTTCTGTCTTCGAGTCATTTTTCGCTGGATCTTTATGTCGGTCTAGGTTCAAGTGTCGTTTCACTTTCGTGTCGTTCTCCTTGCTGTCTATCTCCTCGTGGTGTTTTCACAATTATGTTTTCGTGTTAGTTTTTATGTTTTTGTCTTCGTGCTGTTTTCTCTTTAGACTTCGTGTCCTTCTCGCCTTAACCACACTCCGTGTCAACTCTTTTCCGTGGTCGTGTTGTTCTTCCTATACCTCGTGTCCTTTTATTTTTGTAACCACACTTCGTGTCGGTTTTACTTCTCTATGTCTCCGTGTTGCTTTTTTGTATTTCGTAACTTCGTAGTGTTTGTTGTTACAGTAACACTTCGTGTCGTTATTGATTTACTTCGTGTCGTTTGTCTTGTGACCTCGTGTCGTTTTTGTTCTGTAACCACACTTCGTGTTGGTTACTGTTCTTCTTGTGACTTCGTGTCATGTTTCACAGTGAACCTCGTGTCGTTTCTGTGTAAACCTCGTGTCACTTCTCTCTGTCCTCTAGTTGAATCTCGTGTCATTTTTTATGTCTACTTTTTCACTCCGTGTCAACTTCGTTTTAAGTGTTGTTTCACGTCTTCGTGTCGCTTTTCACTCCGTGTTGTTTTTGTTCCACTGCGTGCAGAACATTGCAGCACTTCGTGTTGCTTTCTGTGTCACCACCTCGTGTCGTTTTTGCTTTGACCACACTTCGTGTTGCTTTACGTAGACCTCGTGTCTTGCTTGTTTGCAACCACTTCGTGTCGGTTTCTGTTGCCAGTCCATGTTGTTCTCGAGCCGTTCTCTTTGATGTGTATTACGTCGTGTCGTTTTCTTTACTTCGTGCCTTTGTCATCGTATGTATCTCGTAACGTTCTCCTTGTTGCCATTTCGTGTCATTCTTGTTTCACTTCGTGTCGGTCTCTTCGTTGTGTCTGTTCTGTCACAATGTATCTCGTGTCGTTCTTCTTATTACCTCGTGTTGTTTTCATCTTCTTCGTGTCGTTCTCAGTGCATCTAGTATTTCTATTACATACTTCGTGCAGCTTTAGTTCCTATGGCCCTCAGCTTTAATGATTTTCATCTCCTTGCAGATCCGAGGAAGAACATTCCACACACCTGGGCAGCACGTGATCCGAGGCTGGAATGAAGCCTGCTGAGAGACTGCCACGTGGACCGAATTCTTAGGGCTGGAAATGTGGAGGTCACACGTCGTGGCTGATGCTGCTGCTGCTGCTATATATATGAGACCTTCGTCCACAGATGAAGGTGATCGAGTTGGCGTGAAGAAACGCTCATACAGAGAGCCACGATCCAGATAGAAGAAGAAAAGAAAAAGAAGAAGAGCAGAAGGAGAAGAAGAGAGGTAGAGAGCTCGAGAAGAGTGTGAAGAGAAGAAGAAGCAGAGAGTGAGAGAAGAGCAGAAGAAAGAGAAAGAAAGATAGAGAGTGAGCGAGAGAGCTCGTGGAGAAGAAGGAAGATCTTACCTGAAGATCCGTCTACTGGACCGTGGATCAAATCCAGGCCAGTCAGCTCCGTTGAGAGCCACATTGTGCATTTCGTTTTTCAGCTTTCTGTTTTGCTGAAGTCATTCTCGTTTATTGTTTTTCCTTTGTTTTCTGGTTTGCTGTGTTTCCGATACTCTGTAGAGAGGTCGGGGTTCCTCCTGTTAGTTCAGGAGAAGGGAGATTGATACCTCCGGTTGCAAGCAGCAGGTGGGCTGCTTGGGGGTTCCCTCCGGGTTGGAGGAAGGGAGATTTATCTCCGGTTGTGCTTCCCTCTGGGGTTCAGAGGAAGAGAGACTTGGGTCTCTAGGTTTCCCTCCGGGTTGGAGGAAGGGAGACTTGTCTCCGGTTCTGGGCTTGTGGACTCAAGTCCAGGGGTTCCCTCCAGGTCTGGAGGAAGAGAGAACGTGTGTCTCTGGTTTGCTAGTGACTGGTGTCACTAGTGGTTCCCTCCGGTTGGGAGGAAGAGGGGAGGCTGTTCCCCTGGTCAAGCTGTTTGGCAGCATTTGTTGCAGACTGAGTCTGCTGTTTCTAGCGTGAGCTAGTGGAAGCCACACTCGGTTTGAGTGTGGGGTGGATGTAGGTCTGGAGGACCGAACCACCTAAAAATCCTCTGTGCAGTGGTCTGATTTCTCTATATGTTTTGCTTCCGCTAGATGTTTGCATAGGGGCGCTCCAAGTGGTTGATCAGATCTTGTTCTGAGTGTTTAATCCGTTGAGTGAGCGAAAGTTTATTTGAGTGGAAGAATGGTGCTACTGCTAATTAGTCTTTCAGATTTGATACATCTGTCTAGTTAGCACTCTAGATTGTTAGTGAGCATCATAACCTTTTAATTGGGTGAAGGCTTTTAAATAGATTATATTCATTCACCCCCCCTCTGAATACTGCACCGAACCCAACAATTGGTATCAGAGCAGGTCTCTGATCTATCTGATCTAACAATCTGCAGAGGATCCTGCTGGTTTGTTTGGTGTTTTTCAGAGTGTGCTCTCTGTGTTCGTAGCTTTGATTCTCCGTCTTAGTGCTTTGTCTTGCTTATTTGGTTTAGGTGCTTCAGTTTGTTCTGAGCTTTCAGATTGTTTGCAATGGAGCCAATCGTGCTGAAGGCTAGCTCCAGCAAAGCAAACAGATCCAGCCACAGTGGATCATCAAGCAAGAAAAGTAGCCTCTCGCGGCCTGAAATTGATGAAGACCACATTGGAATGATGATTAGTAACTTCAGGAAATTTCTGAGAAAAAGAGAAGGAAAGCTTGACGGTAGCAAACAGCAAAGAAGGTATACTTCTAATCCTGCCAAGATTATTGACTCTAATGTTTGCTACAAATGCAGGAAGGCTGGACACACAAAGGATGATTGTCCAGAGTTATTGAAACTCAAAGGGAACACCTCGGACATTGATAGAGAAGGAAGAAAGTCAATATGCTTAATGGCCAACCGGGATGATGAGGAATCCTCATCCAAGGTAAATTCTGAATCCGAATCAGATGGATACTCCTTTGAAGAATTAATAGTGATGTATGAAGACTTGTTCAAAGTATCCAAGAAATTAAAATCTGAAAATAGAAAGTTAAAAAGAGATGTGAACAGATAAATTCTAATGTTTCATGTGAAAACTGTCAGAGACTAAAAACATCTCATGATATGTGCTTAGTTGATCTGAATACGAATAAGGAACAAATCTCCTCATTGGAAAATAAAAATGAAGAATTGAGGTTGCTAAATTCCGCCATGTCTGAGAGACTCCTGACAGTTGAAAAAGGGAAATCTATTCTGAAAGAAAATGAAGTGAGTAATGAATTCACATTGACACTGGAAAATGAGACTCTGAAAAGTCTGAATGATGAATTGCAAAATCAACTTATGTTGTGTGAGGACCACATTGTGTCTTTGGAAAGAGAAATTGAAGATCTAAAAAACTCCCTGTCAAAATTTGTTAAGGGAAGAGACAATTTGAATAAGCTCCTTGGTGCGAATGTAAATTTTCAGAAGGAGGGACTGGGTTACAGTCCAGACATGAAGAAGGCTGAGAAGCCTTTTGGAGAAAAACTGAAGACTGTTTTCGTTAAAAGTTCAGAACAAGAAAAGCCCTCTATCTCATTCTCACCTCAGTACAAAAATCAGAAAGAGAATGAAAAACAGAAAACATATAGAAAGAACTCTTTTATGCATATTGATCACAGTCCTCACCCACACTCGCATGCATCTAGAAAGAAAATGATCTGTCACTACTGTCACAAATATGGACATTTGATGCATGATTGTAACTTGATGGAAAAGGATGACCTAGCAGCTGCTCAAAACAATCAGGCTAGAAAGCATGTCCCATGGGATAAGAAAATTGATTGTTATAACTGTGGAAAAATAGGACATGTTGCTGCACAATGCTGGTCAGGGTCGTTTAAAAGAAACCCCCTTCAATGTTCTCATTGTAGAAAGCATGGCCACACAGTCAAAGATTGTTGGCATATCCAAGGTAGGAATATGAATTTCAAATATGCTAAATTTCCTACAAAGAAAAATGACTTTGGAAGAAATAAAGTTGCATATAAAAGAAAGATTTCTACATGTTCTGAATGTGGTAAGCTAGGCCACAAAGCTGCCAACTGTTGGCTAGTTGATTATGGAAAGAAAAATTTTAATGATAATCAAAGAAATACTCATGCTCATCTACATAGGCATCATACTTCAGCTAATTCGGTGGTGTCATGTAGATGTTGTGGAAGGGTTGGTCATTCCATGAATAATTGCTATCTGATGGAATTTGATGATTATTCTGGTAAGAAACCTTTTAGAACACCTGATAGGGGTAGTGCAAGACCCAAGACTGCTTGGGTCTCTGCAGGATCAACTTGATTGATTTGATGCAGGTGTGCCTTGGAAAGAGAAATGAAAGGGGTTAACCAAGGCACTCAAGAATGAAAACCCCAGGATTCAATCCTTCAGGTTAGTTCTGAACTTTGCCTAAATCTCATAATCTGAAAAATGCTGATTTGTCTGTTTTAAATTCATCATCTGAAATTGTTGATCTGCTTGACTGATTGTTGTATGATCTTCTCTTGTCTAGTTGATCAGTCTGCATTCAAGACTCAGCTATTGAATTCAACTCTGCATATCTGATGCTCTTCTCGTACTATATGTTGAACTGAATTTGAATGCTTCTTTAGTATATACAGTTGATGCACTATACAGACTCTGCGTCCATGCATGTGTTTTGTGTTAATGCATTGGATGCTTGTCATTGAATGCACACTTGGACTGATTGTGTATAGACTGATTGTCATTACATGTGACAATGATGCTGTTCAATGCATGAAGGACTGCTTTATGTTGCATTGTCATACATGATCATCATGGTATATTAAATGGAACAAGTTGAAGGGCATATGGAGTATGTCTGGATGCTACTGACATGTGTGAGGTGGTCCTTGGACCAAGTCCTCCGCCTAGTACCATGGGTCTAGTCTTCATGTAAAACAGTGAACTACATCATATGTTGAAAAATCTGAAAAAGGATAAAAATGCTCATGAATTGGATGCATAAACCTGAATTGATTGCATACTTGTTTAATGTATCCTTGGTGCACAGTCTGCATGTAGGACAGTATGTTGCATAGCAAGTTAATTCTGTGTTTGCATAATCATTCCTCATCAGCATTGTCTGAATTGATACCTCTGAACTCTACCCATCTGAAGTGCATATATGTGATTTGCATGTATGTTTAAATGCATATTGTAAGGGGGAGTCAATGCATTGCATATAGGTTGTCAAATGCATACATTTGTCAGATTTCATAGCATATCCTTTCTTACTGATTTTGTTGACAAACCTTAATCATATTCTGAAAAACTTTGAGCTTCACAATCTCTCTTAACAATTGGTACTTCTACTATCAATTGATATCATTTGACTTCAGAATTCTATCAGTCTTCCATGAAGATTTCAATGGGCTATCTCGATCATAAATCTGAAAAACTCTTGAACTAGAAATCTTCTATTATACATTCTTAAGAATGACTGAAATAACTCATGTGGTTTAAGCTTAATGTATTCATGGAGTTTAACTTCAAAATCTCTTAACATATCTGAATCATGTTTAATAAATCTTAACCAACTGTTTCATGCTATGTCTTGCAAAAACTTCTGAAATCTGCACTTTTGAATACATGACTTTAATTGGTTAAGTACATGAGATTAATATTGTTTTGAAGCAAATGAATGTGTCTGAATTGTCTAAAGGGTAAAGTAATTGTCGGAGCAATGACCTTGGTCACTGAGAAACACATGTCCAAAGGATTGTGTCATGAGGTGCCTTAGTTAACTCTGTAAGATGAGAATTCATTGAAAATCAGGCAGAGCAATGGCATGCACACTGAGAAATACAATTCACTCATTAAAATTGAGCTGTAGTGTGTCATGATGTGTAAATGCTAACTCTGTTTACATAAGGCATGACAGTTAGTCACACTAAGGGCTTAGGGATATTGGCCTCTGATCAAGGTATATCCTCTAGTTACAAGGTGTGTACTGAACTAGAGTGCACGTAAAATTTGTAGCAAGGAAAATTATTGAATAAATTGAAATATCTGAATATTGATGCCAAAATCAAATTGCTACAACCCTAGACAAAATCATATGACTTCATAATTGCTTGATTTCAATACAGATGCATGTAATTGCGAAAGAAGTCAATAAGTTTGATTGTGTAAGAGAAAGGGAGATTTATCAAGATAAATATGAGGGCTTGGTTCATATTTATTAAACCATGGTTTTAGATATCTATACAGAATTTTATTGATAAACTCTGCATACATCATGTTTAAACCATGCTATTCAATAAATGTCATTCATAAGCCCTTATGATAGAAGACTTTGAAAACTTATGCTTTAGAATTATGAGATTGATATCTCTTTGAAAATCTGGCAGAATTTCTTATGTTTGGAGTTTCCTTGAAAATCTGATTGAACTCCTTCTGGTTGAAGCTCATCTGAACTTCTTCTGCTCATGTCATTGGCTCAATGACCTGAACTTCTCCTTGTTTGCCCATGAGGTCTCCTTCTCATTCATCTCATAAGATTCCACTTATTGAAGGGGAGATTCCAAGTCTTGCATCAATTTCATATCAATTGGCATCTATTCAGGGGGAGCATTCCTTGTCACACTGAATCATGTTCATATCATTTGTGACCTTGCATTCACATACTTAGGGGGAGTATTGCATTCCTTGTTGCATCTGCATTTTTGCATTTAACCCTTCCCATGGTTTATTTTGTTTATATCAAAGGGGGAGATTGTTTGCCAAAAAGGGAGAATCATGTTCTTGAAAGGGGGAGAAATTGACTGAACTCTTATACATGCTATAATTTCTCAAATTATTTTTCTTTTTGATGAAGTCAAAGGGGGAGAATAATTTGAGTCTTCAGAATGCCTCAGAATGCCTCACATCATCAGAATGACTCAATGTATTGAAAGTGTTGCCATCATCAAAAAGGGGGAGATTGTTGTGCCCATGCATGTGGTTTTGGTTTTGATGATGGTTTTAATGATGGCTTTGATGATTGGTTGTTGATGTGAGTTAATCAAATGTTCAGTCATCTTGCTGCTCAGTTTAGACTAACATATTTGATGTTTCAGTCCTGTTACATGTTAAACTGATGCATAAAACATTCATTGCTGTGGTTTTAATGATTTATCTGGTTTTGATGATTGGTGTTTGATGGTAATCATTGTGAGTCATCCTGATGAGATGTTCATTCAGGACTTCATATGCTCATTCAGTTTATCTGCTGACATTGTGCTTTGATGATAGCTTCATGATTGTGATTTGTATATCATCTGGAGAATGCACGTGTATGACTGATATATTGTGATTTGTATATCATCTGGAGAATGCACGTGTATGACTGATATATTGTGTGTGTTAGACTTCTGGTATGTGCATGATCTATACATCACCTTCAATCCACAAGTCTATACATTAGACTGTTCTTCAAAGTCTGTACATCAGACTGTACATCGTCTTCGTGCTGTCTCTGTACTTGAGTCTATGTGTTGTTTCCCCTCACTAACACGAAAAAATCTCGTGTCGTCTGAGCTTACAACACTTCGTGTTGATTTCCATGCTTTACAAGAAAAGCTGCTAAGAGGTAATACTTCGTGTGTCCGTACTGTTTCTGTCTTCGTGTTGGTTTCCCTGAACCTCATGTCATTCTTGCTTCGTGTCCACACCTCGTGTCAGTGTCTGTCTTCGCCTTTGTGTTAAATTCAGCTCGTGTCGTTTTCGTCTTCGAGTTGTTCTTCTACTTCCACCATTTCATCACGTGTCGAGATAACCGTGTTGTCTTTCACTTCGTGCAGCCTATGTGACTGTGTTGTCCCCATGTCATCCTTAGTTCATGTCGTGCTTGTGTATTTCTGTCTTCGAGTCATTTTTCGCTGGATCTTTATGTCGGTCTAGGTTCAAGTGTCGTTTCACTTTCGTGTCGTTCTCCTTGCTGTCTATCTCCTCGTGGTGTTTTCACAATTATGTTTTCGTGTTAGTTTTTATGTTTTTGTCTTCGTGCTGTTTTCTCTTTAGACTTCGTGTCCTTCTCGCCTTAACCACACTCCGTGTCAACTCTTTTCCGTGGTCGTGTTGTTCTTCCTATACCTCGTGTCCTTTTATTTTTGTAACCACACTTCGTGTCGGTTTTACTTCTCTATGTCTCCGTGTTGCTTTTTTGTATTTCGTAACTTCGTAGTGTTTGTTGTTACAGTAACACTTCGTGTCGTTATTGATTTACTTCGTGTCGTTTGTCTTGTGACCTCGTGTCGTTTTTGTTCTGTAACCACACTTCGTGTTGGTTACTGTTCTTCTTGTGACTTCGTGTCATGTTTCACAGTGAACCTCGTGTCGTTTCTGTGTAAACCTCGTGTCACTTCTCTCTGTCCTCTAGTTGAATCTCGTGTCATTTTTTATGTCTACTTTTTCACTCCGTGTCAACTTCGTTTTAAGTGTTGTTTCACGTCTTCGTGTCGCTTTTCACTCCGTGTTGTTTTTGTTCCACTGCGTGCAGAACATTGCAGCACTTCGTGTTGCTTTCTGTGTCACCACCTCGTGTCGTTTTTGCTTTGACCACACTTCGTGTTGCTTTACGTAGACCTCGTGTCTTGCTTGTTTGCAACCACTTCGTGTCGGTTTCTGTTGCCAGTCCATGTTGTTCTCGAGCCGTTCTCTTTGATGTGTATTACGTCGTGTCGTTTTCTTTACTTCGTGCCTTTGTCATCGTATGTATCTCGTAACGTTCTCCTTGTTGCCATTTCGTGTCATTCTTGTTTCACTTCGTGTCGGTCTCTTCGTTGTGTCTGTTCTGTCACAATGTATCTCGTGTCGTTCTTCTTATTACCTCGTGTTGTTTTCATCTTCTTCGTGTCGTTCTCAGTGCATCTAGTATTTCTATTACATACTTCGTGCAGCTTTAGTTCCTATGGCCCTCAGCTTTAATGATTTTCATCTCCTTGCAGATCCGAGGAAGAACATTCCACACACCTGGGCAGCACGTGATCCGAGGCTGGAATGAAGCCTGCTGAGAGACTGCCACGTGGACCGAATTCTTAGGGCTGGAAATGTGGAGGTCACACGTCGTGGCTGATGCTGCTGCTGCTGCTATATATATGAGACCTTCGTCCACAGATGAAGGTGATCGAGTTGGCGTGAAGAAACGCTCATACAGAGAGCCACGATCCAGATAGAAGAAGAAAAGAGAAAGAAGAAGAGCAGAAGGAGAAGAAGAGAGGTAGAGAGCTCGAGAAGAGTGTGAAGAGAAGAAGAAGCAGAGAGTGAGAGAAGAGCAGAAGAAAGAGAAAGAAAGATAGAGAGTGAGCGAGAGAGCTCGTGGAGAAGAAGGAAGATCTTACCTGAAGATCCGTCTACTGGACCGTGGATCAAATCCAGGCCAGTCAGCTCCGTTGAGAGCCACATTGTGCATTTCGTTTTTCAGCTTTCTGTTTTGCTGAAGTCATTCTCGTTTATTGTTTTTCCTTTGTTTTCTGGTTTGCTGTGTTTCCGATACTCTGTAGAGAGGTCGGGGTTCCTCCTGTTAGTTCAGGAGAAGGGAGATTGATACCTCCGGTTGCAAGCAGCAGGTGGGCTGCTTGGGGGTTCCCTCCGGGTTGGAGGAAGGGAGATTTATCTCCGGTTGTGCTTCCCTCTGGGGTTCAGAGGAAGAGAGACTTGGGTCTCTAGGTTTCCCTCCGGGTTGGAGGAAGGGAGACTTGTCTCCGGTTCTGGGCTTGTGGACTCAAGTCCAGGGGTTCCCTCCAGGTCTGGAGGAAGAGAGAACGTGTGTCTCTGGTTTGCTAGTGACTGGTGTCACTAGTGGTTCCCTCCGGTTGGGAGGAAGAGGGGAGGCTGTTCCCCTGGTCAAGCTGTTTGGCAGCATTTGTTGCAGACTGAGTCTGCTGTTTCTAGCGTGAGCTAGTGGAAGCCACACTCGGTTTGAGTGTGGGGTGGATGTAGGTCTGGAGGACCGAACCACCTAAAAATCCTCTGTGCAGTGGTCTGATTTCTCTATATGTTTTGCTTCCGCTAGATGTTTGCATAGGGGCGCTCCAAGTGGTTGATCAGATCTTGTTCTGAGTGTTTAATCCGTTGAGTGAGCGAAAGTTTATTTGAGTGGAAGAATGGTGCTACTGCTAATTAGTCTTTCAGATTTGATACATCTGTCTAGTTAGCACTCTAGATTGTTAGTGAGCATCATAACCTTTTAATTGGGTGAAGGCTTTTAAATAGATTATATTCATTCACCCCCCCTCTGAATACTGCACCGAACCCAACATCTGGTATGGTTGTTCTCCCCTGAGCATGATGTTGAGGTTGTCCTGAGGCGGGCGCCCCCACTTCCTTCCTGACCTGGTGGCATGTTGGGAGGTGGACGCCTCAGTTTGATTCACCTCTGTCGATTCATGGGGTGGCTCTTCTTCTTTCTCTTCCAGGGAGAGAGCGGTGTCGAACAACGCCGAGAGGGTGTTGCAGGCGAAGACGACCTCCTTCTTCTTTTTGCCCCTGGGTCTTCTCTTCTTCTTCTTCTTGCCTGCTGCAGCGGATGGCTGCTCTTGAGGAGGTTCACCCCACAGGGGAGGCTCTTTATCTGCATCAGCTTCTGTTCCCGAAGCCAGCTCGAGTGATTCGAACTCCTTCTAGGGGACATACTCCTTCAGCTCCACAGGCTGGATCTCGGGCTGTTCATAATCTTCGAGCCCATCAATAATAGCCTGGAGTCTTTCGACCACCGGGCTAGCCTTCTTGTGCGCCCGCAGCGGGACAGAACTCTTCTTGTTGTGAGTGGGTCGCCTCATGACCAGCCGAGGGGCCGTGTCGTGGTAAACCGGGTTTGCCGGGGGCGGTGCAGGCAGGGGCGCTGCCACCCTCGGGTGAATTCCTGGGGTAGGTCGAGAGGCGCGCGCCTTTCTAGTTTTTTTGGGTATAGTCTGCCACCCTTCTTGGTCTTGAGCTGGGGCCATGATGAAGGTCTCATAAGTGGCACGGGCACAGGCTTCCGCCCATTCTTCTGGCAACTCCTGATATAGTGAGACCATATTGGCGGAGGAGGTTATGCTGGGCAGCTCATGCTGCTGCGGGGGGTCTACTTTATGCTCCCCCATGTCCAGCTCCTCATTCCTGATTAAGGACTCAATGACATCCTTGAAGACGTAGCAGTCCTCAATGGTGTGCCCAAGCATCCGATGGTATAAGCAGAAGCGAGGGTCATCCTTCTTCTTCAGGTCGCCGGGCCTTTTCGGCTCGGGCAATGTGATTTTGTTATAGCTGGTCGCCCATTCGAACAGGAGCTTGGATTTGTCTCGGGAGAAGGAATATAACTTGTTTCTCATCTTCTCCCTTAGTGAGGGGCCCTCCCGCCGTTCTGTGGTCCGGGGCGTGTAGACACGCCATTCCTGACGTCTCCTGAGAAAGTCTCATATTACTATACGACGCCCCGCGACGGCTTACGCATTTCGAATCACTTGAGTACTTCCTTTTCTTGAGTCTTCTTCCGCCCTTTTCGGCATCCGGAATCGTCTCATCACGGCATTCGGACGGCATCAACACCAGTCAGACGCATCAAAAGGTTCCGGAACCAAGAAGGGTGTCTGCCGGGCGCCCGCCGACGCCTGATCTGAGGACCCGGGTGGGTCTTAATGGGGGCGTTCAGGCCCCTGGACGCCCCCATATTTTTAATTTATTTTATTTATTTTCTCAGGGCTTAAACTAAATAAAAAATATATAAATTAATGGAGGCGTCCAGGACCCTAGACGCCTCCATAAAAACAAAAAAATAAAAAATAAGTATAAAATGCCAGTTGGCATACAAAAACAAAAAATAAATAAAAATATATATATATTAATGGAGGCATCCAGGCCCCTGGACGCCTCCATAAAAACAAATAAAAAAATCAAAAAATGCCAGCCCTATCATAAAAAGACAAACAAAAATAAAATAATATAATTTTGGAGGCGTCCAGGCCCCTGGACGCCTCCATCAACTCTCTCACGGGCGCCGGCCACCGAACGACGGTTTGTCGTGTGTGAAAAAATCCAAAATATAGAGACGTCCGGTCAGCTGGACGCGCCCATTTCTGAATCACGAGGCGCCACTCACAAAACCACGCGTTGTGCCGAACCGCGTGCGGCCGTCGTCGGTTTTCGGTGGACCTGCTTGAGGCGTCCGGGACACTGGACGGCTCCACAAAAGTATTCCAAAATATATATATAAAAATAGAATAAAATATTATTTCGGCCCTGATGGAGGTGTCCAGGGTCCTGGACGCCTCCACCCTCCGGAGCTCTATAAATAGAGGCCCCCCCCTCAGTTCTAGAGGAGCTTCTAAGTGATCCGATAGGCTGCCGCAGCCCAGAGGCTACGGAGTCATTTTCTAACCCGTGGGTTCTTTTGTAGGTGGAGGTTCTGCCGGCTTCTCGGGTGTTCACGCTCGCGAGAGGAAGGCCGTCTTCATCCACCGCGCCTCTACGTCGTCCCCACGCTGCCGGAGCTCCGCCGGATTTCACCCTCGGCTCATCCAATAAGCCTTTTCTTCCCCTTTTTCTCCATAGTTCTTTACATTCATCATATTGCATCCTCTATCCCCCTTCACAAGGGCGCCTCTTCTCTTATACTTCTTGCATCCATCATCTCATTTTCCTCCTACTCGAGTCCGAGAGGGGTTTAAAAGATAACACCAACCAGGTGTGTGTCTTGCCATCATTTCGTTATTTTTACCACAAGGATTTGAATACTACACCTCCATCTTTCTAATCAACTTGTCATTTATTTGTCGTTATTTTGCAAGGGTACCCGAGGAAAGCCCTCTCCGTCGGCCGGCCGAAGGGAGAGGAAGAAGCAACCCGCCATCTCCCGCTCTTGAGGTAGGCGCGATCATCTTCTTATTTTGGGGTCTTTCGGCCCCTGGCGATCACATCTTTTCATCGAGGCCGCGGCGAGTCACTTCCCCAATGGCCGTTTAAATTTCCGTTCTCATATTCTCTTTATATCCTATTATATTTTGCTCATATCATCGAGGCCGCGGCGAGTCACTTCCCCAATGGCCGTTTAAATTTCTGTTCTTATATTCTCTCTATATTCTGTTATATTCTGCTCATATCATTGAGGCCGCGGCGAGTCACTTCCCCAATGGCCGTTTAAATTTCCGTTCTTATATTCTCTCTGTATTCTGTTATATTCTGCTCATATCATCGAGGCCGCGGCGAGTCACTTCCCCAATGGCCGTTTAAATTTCTGTTCTTATATTCTCTCTATATTCTGTTATATTCTGCCCATATCATCGAGGCCGAGGCGAGTCACTTCCCCAATGGCCGTTTAAGTTTCCGTTCTTATATTCTCTCTGTATTCTGTTATATTCTGCTCATATTCTCGAGGCCGCGGCGAGTCACTTCCCCAATGGCCGTTTAAATCTCTGTTCTTATATTCTCCTTTATATTCTGCTCGTATTCTCGAGGCCGCGACGAGTCACTTCCCCAATGGCCGTTTCAAATCCTGAAGTAAATTCTCTCTGTATTCTGTTATATTCTGCCTATATCATCGAGGCCGAGGCGAGTCACTTTTCCAATGGCCGTTTAAGTTTCCGTTCTTATATTCTCTCTGTATTCTGTTATATTCTGCTCATATTCTCGAGGCCGCGGCGAGTCACTTCCCCAATGGCCGTTTAAATCTTTGTTCTTATATTCTCCTTTATATTCTGCTCGTATTCTCGAGGCCGCGGCGAGTCACTTCCCCAATGCTCGTATTCAAATCCTTGCGATAAAAATAACGAAATGATGGCAAGACACACACCTGGTTGGTGTTATCTTTTAAACCCCTCTCGGACTCGAGTAGGAGGAAAATGAGATGATGGATGCAAGAAGTATAAGAGAAGAGGCGCCCTTGTGAAGGGGGATAGAGGATGCAATATGATGAATGTAAAGAACTATGGAGAAAAGGGGGAAGAAAAGGCTTATTGGATGAGCCGAGGGTGAAATCCGGCGGAGCTCCGGCAGCGTGGGGACGACGTGGAGGCGCGGTGGATGAAGACGGCCTTCCTCTCGCGAGCGTGAACACCCGAGAAGCCGGCAGAACCTCCACCTACAAAAGAACCCACGGGTTAGAAAATGACTCCGTAGCCTCTGGGCTTCGGCAGCCTATCGGATCACTTAGAAGCTCCTCTAGAACTGAGGGGGGGGCCTCTATTTATAGAGCTCCGGAGGGTGGAGGCGTCCAGGACCCTGGACACCTCCATCAGGGCCGAAATAATATTTTATTCTATTTTTATATATTTTTTTTGGAATACTTTTGTGGAGGCGTCCAGTGTCCCGGACGCCTCAAGCAGGTCCACCGAAAACCGACGACGGCCGCACGCGGTTCGGCACAACGCGTGATCACCAAAAGAGGCAAGATCAAAGATCCGGAATGCGAGTGGGACAAATGGTTCGACATACGGGACATTTCCGTTGCACTGGAAAGGATGTTCTCGTCTCCACAGCTTGAAGGACCACCATTGATCTCCGAAATACCAGAGAATATTACCACTCTTGCCAAGGTTCCAAACTATCCTCGTCCTCGCCAGAAAGACTCTGTCATCGACGGATCTTCATCCGTCCTCAACATTGCCATCGATGGCTCATTAGCCGCCATCCTCTCCATCCACTCGTCTCAGCCTTTGCTGATATCTTCTTCCTGGGCCAGACAATTGTCTAATGATCTTCCCAGGTCCCCTTCTTTGCTTACATACCTACGCGGGCTTTTCAACCCGCGTCAGGTCTTCAACCATGATCTGCTCTATGAGCCTCACAATCCTCTAGCCATAACCCCTTTTCTCTCTCCTCCAATCTCTTTTCACTGCTTTGTCATTAAAAATGAAAACGAAAAAAAAACGTCAATTTTCAAACTCCCCAACAACACATCTTCGTTGAGGAAACCTCCTACATCTCCTACGGGTGCGTACCGCCTTGCGGACCACCCGTCCAAGGTCCGATGAACGACCTTTTCTACCCCTCCTCTGAGGGGTCTTCTTCTGTACATTCTACACCATCCTCTTCGTCTTCCTCTTCTTCTGTAAATATTGTCGGTCAATCTAGGAATGATAGGCCAAGGGTAGTACCTAGGAAGAAATCCAAGGGTAGGCAGATCCCTCGTCGGTTGGTAGTGGAAATGCTGATGGTGATACTGACGCGGGTTGATGAGAGAGAGGTGCTACTCGGGCAAGGCAAGGGTGTTGCGTGATGATAGGGTTGGAGGTAGAAAGAATGGAGGTACTTTCCTGGTGCCACACCTGCTCTCTCCCGACTTCCGGGAAGGAGGAGATGGGGTTAACCTGATGATTGGGCTGTTGGTGCTCCGGTAATGGATTCTGGATTATGCCCATGTCGGGCTGTTGTTGTGGGGCCTGCTGAGGCTGCTGTTGTTGTTGTGGTTGCTGCTGCTGCTGCTGTTGTAACTGCTGTTGTGGCCTATGAGGAGGTCTCCTAGCCTTGAGAGCCGCGACGTATCGTCTCATCTCATCCCAATCTATTTGATGTTCGTCATTCATATCGTGGATGTAATCTTTGAAATGGAAGCAGTAATCTACTGTGTGTCCCGGCTGCCTGTGGTAGACGCAGTATTTGGAGGTATCAACATTGGGGGGCCACGCGGGCCTTTCTCTGGGTAGGGTGAGTTGGTTTGATGCCATGAGGGCATTAAAAATGTCTGCTAAGGTTTCTGGCAATGGTGGATAGTAGGCTCTCTTGGGACCGAGCGGCCTCCTTTGTTGCTGTTGGGGACCATAGTTCCCCGGGGGTGGAACTTGGTTGTACTGAAGCGGTGGTTGTTGTTGCTGAGGTTGTGGTTGTTGTTGCTGGGGTTGACGTAATGGAGGCATATTATCATGGGGTGGATTATTTTGGGGTGGAGGACGAAGAGGAAAAGGACCTGGTTGAAGGGGAAGTCGGGGCATTTGTGGAGGCCTTGGGTTGACTGCGTAATTGGCATTGTTGACCGCACCCACTTGCTCATTTGTCACAACCCCTTCTGTGGCTCCGCCCGGGACACCAGCGCCTGTCTTTCTGACCACTTTGGGCTTCGGCGACTCAAACATGTTCATGATGGGGGAGTCTTTTAGCTGGGTTTGGATGTATCGGGCCCTTTCATAGAGTTCCTCCATTGTAGTAAGTTTATTCATGGCCAGGACGTGTCTGAACTGTGGGGTTGCATTAGACACAATCATCTTCACTTGTTCGGGCTCGGAGAGGGTATCCCTTATTCTTTCCGCCAGAGACCTCCATCTATCAGCATATCGGACAAAATCCTCGTCGGGTTTCATTTTTTCGGCCACTAGGTCGGTAATGGAGAGTGAGGGACCGACCCTATCCCTATATTTCTGCAAGAACCTTCTCTGCACTATTTCAAAATTCTCGGCCTCGCGGGGCTCCAAAGAATAGAACCACTCAAGCGCGAGACCGTCCAATGATCTCCGAAAGAGGTATGCCAGGGACCTCTGATCGTTTTGCCAATAGGAGGACTCATACATGAAGTCCTTAAGGTGAATGAAGGGGTTGCCGGTACCATTGTACCTGCGGTACGTGGGCATTTCGGAGGGAGGAAGATGAATGACGGGGAGGATTGGCAAAGCAACCTCCGGGGTGGCTTTCACGTCCACCATCCTTCTCAGATTTTGAAACTGCTCATCCATGCGATTGAACCTATTGAGGAGCGATTGGGCGAGCTCCTCTGGAGGTGAAGGTGGCACTTGCCACTGGGGGAGAAACTGTCTCCCGGAGACTTGAGGGGGGAACCCCGAATGAGAGGGAGCTGTCGGACCACCGACAGTTGGCCCTGGCTGAAGCGGTGTGTGGGGAACAACGGGAGTTTGAGATTGTGACGGGAACTGGAATGAGGGTGGTTGTTGGCTCGCTTGACCTTGAAGCGAGGGAGACTGGATGGCTTGCGCCAATGAGGGAGATGGAATGGCCTGCACGGACTCGTGGAGAGGTGCGATGGCCGGAGTTGATTCCTGGGGCGTGGGGGAAACAGATTTCCCCTTTAGGATGGCCTGGAAGGTCAGGAGCTGTTCAGAGGTAAGCTCCGTGTTGGCGAGGACGCCCAGTAGGGAAGTGATATCCTGTGGCGGGGACGTGTCCCCGGCAATAACCTGCACCTCATGCGAGGGGTCATGAGAAGGACCCGAGTCCATAGCATAGACTCGCGGGTCGGCGGACAAACCACAGTTAGGGTGGTTCTCCTCAAAAGACTCGTGAGACATGCTCACAGTTTTCCCAGAACGCAAAAACATACACTAGCAAGTAGGTAGCAGAGATTATCAAACAAGTGGATGCTTTTACGCCCCTTTTTTTTTCCGAAGAGATCGGAGGACCTACCGGACCGTGTTCACCTCCTCCCACGCCATCGGGCCCCTCGGGTCCCTCGGGGGCCCGAAGCGGCCCTTCCTCCTCCATGGACGCCGTTCCGTGCTCGGGCGCGTCCCTCCTTGGGCGAGGGGTCCCGCGTCCCTCTCCACCTTCACCGTGGTCAGGCCCACCGAACTCCATCGATCAAAAGAGGAGGAAGACGAGAAAGGGGGGGGGAGCGAGTTTCGGCAGAAGGCGGGCTCGTTTGTGGGTAAGGCATGGGAGAAGAAGGACCACCCGTCGCTTTAAATTTGAAATCAAGGATTAAGACGCGTCCTCGCGCCTGGACGCGCCCAAAAGGGGGAAAAGGAAACAAAATCCCCCCGTGCAAAGCGTAGTTCCCCGCTGTTCAGGGCAAGGTCTCGCGAAGCATGCCTCAAAGGACAACTCAGTGCAAAGAAGAAAGTGTGGGAGAGAGAAAAGTACACACAACACAAAAAAGCCATTTCCATTTCATATAATAGCCGAAAGTATATCATACAGTGAGAAGGGTGACGTACAAGCAACTCTCTAACTCTCACCGTCACCCTCCTAGTCATCTCCTTCCTCCCTCCTCTGACGGGGATCCCTAGGGGGCCTCCGCGACCTCTGTGAACCCTGAGAAGCCGTGCTCGCCTCTCCAGGTGGCACCATGCCAGCCTCCAAGGTACGGCGATGCTGCTCATCCGAAGAAACTAGAAAGCTGCCCACAGAAAAGGAACCGAACTGACGAAGTAGCTCCCCGCGCTCCTTCGCCCTCCGATACCGCTCCTCACTCACCCGGAGTCTCCCCTCCGGAGGCGTCCAGGACCCTGGACGCCTCCATAAAAACAAAAATAATAATAATAATAAAATAAGTATAAAATGCCAGTTGGCATACAAAAAACAAAAATAAAAAAATAAATATATATTAATGGAGGCGTCTAGGCCCTTGGACGCCTCCATAAAAACAAAAAAAAATAAAATGCCAGCCCTGGTATAAAAGACAAAAAAAATAATAAAAAAATAATATAATTTTGGAGGCGTCCAGGCTCCTGGACGCCTCCATAAAAACCCTCACGGGCGCCGGCAACCGAACGACGGCTTGTCGTGTGTGAAAAAATCCAAAATATAGAGACGTCCGGTCAGCTGGACGCGCCCATTTCTGAATCACGAGGCGCCGCTCACTGTAGACACGCCATTCCTGACGTCTCCTGAGAAAGTCTCATATTACTATACGACGCCCCGCGACGGCTTACGCATTTCGAATCACTTGAGTACTTCCTTTTCTTGAGTCTTCTTCCGCCCTTTTCGGCATCCGGAATCGTCTCATCACGGCATTCGGGCGGCATCAACACCAGTCAGACGCATCAAAAGGTTCCGGAACCAAGAAGGGTGTCTGCCGGGCGCCCGCCGACGCCTGATCTAAGGACCCGGGTGGGTCTTAATGGGGGCGTCCAGGCCCCTAGACGCCCCCATATTTTTAATTTATTTTATTTATTTTCTCAGTGCTTAAACTAAATAAAAAATATATAAATTAATGGAATAAAAATAAAAAATAAAAAATAAGTATAAAATGCCAGTTGGCATACAAAAACAAAAAATAAATAAAAATATATATATATTAATGGAGGCGTCCAGGACCCTGGACGCCTCCATAAAAACAAATAAAAAAAATCAAAAATGCCAGCTCTATCATAAAAAGACAAACAAAAAATAAAATAATATAATTTTGGAGGCGTCCAGGCCCCTGGACGCCTCCATCAAAACCCTCACGGGCGCCGGCCACTGAACGACGGTTTGTCGTGTGTGAAAAAATCCAAAATATAGAGACGTCCAGTCAGTTGGACGCGCCCATTTCTGAATCACGAGGCGCCGCTCACAAAACCACGCGTTGTGCCAAACCGCGTGCGGCCGTCGTCGGCTTTCGGTGGACCTGTTTGAGGCGTCTGGGACCCTGGACGCCTCCACAAAAGTATTCCAAAAAAATATATAAAAATATAATAACATATTATTTCGGCCCTGATGGAGGTGTCCAGGGTCCTGGACGCCTCCACCCTCCGGAGCTCTATAAATAGAGGCCCACCCCCTCAGTTCTAAGGGAGCTTCTAAGTGATCCGATAGGCTGCCGGAGCCCAGAGGCTACGGAGTCATTTTCTAAACCGTGGGTTCTTTTGTAGGTGGAGGTTCTGCCGGCTTCTCGGGTGCTCACGCTCGCGAGAGGAAGGCCGTCTTCATCCACCGCGCTTCCACGTCGTCCCCACGCTGCCGGAGCTCCGCCGGATTTCACCCTCGGCTCATCCAATAAGCCTTTTCTTCCCCTTTTTCTCCATAGTTCTTTACATTCATCATATTGCATCCTCTATCCCCCTTCACAAGGGCGCCTCTTCTCTTATACTTCTTGCATCCATCATCTCATTTTCCTCCTACTCGAGTCCGAGAGGGGTTTAAAAGATAACACCAACCAGGTGTGTGTCTTGCCATCATTTCGTTATTTTTACCGCAAGGATTTGAATACTACATCTGCATCTTTCTAATCCACTTGTCATTTATTTGTCGTTGTTTTGCAAGGGTACCCGAGGAAAGCCCTCTCCGTCGGCCGGCCGGAAGGAGAGGAAGAAGCAACCCTCCATCTCCCGCTCTTGAGGTAGGCGCGATCATCTTCTTATTTTGGGGTCTTTCGGCCCCTGGCGATCACATCTTTTCATCGAGGCCGCGGCGAGTCACTTCCCCAATGGCCGTTTAAATTTCTGTTCTCATATTCTCTTTATATCCTGTTATATTTTGCGCATATCATCGAGGCCGCGGCGAGTCACTTCCCCAATGGCCGTTTAAATTTCCGTTCTTATATTCTCTCTATATTCTGTTATATTCTGCTCATATCATCAAGGCCGCGGCGAGTCACTTCCCCAATGGCCG